>JACEHZ010000603.1:0-600000 GCA_017893485.1 Hemerocallis citrina | reverse complement strand
TTGAACCAGACGAGCCATCATGCTTCGTCTGGCTTGTTTCTTTTGTTTTTTTTTTTTTTTATAAAAAGCTGAATGCACTCCCCAAAAACCCAGACAACACATCATGCGTCGTCCCACCCAAATTTCCGAATTTTTTTTTTTTTAAATGTCAGAATAAACATCATGCTTCGTCTCGTTTATTTTTTAATATTTTTTTTTTGGGACGAAACTTCATGTTTCGTCCCGTATGTATAAATTAATTTTTTAGTATGAAACGAACCATCATGTTTCGTCTGATTATTTTTTAACTAACTTATGCATTTTATACCATTTCGACGACTGCAGCAAAAAGAATAAATGGATCGCTATAAAATGCATTTTGCCATTTTATCCGTTCAACGACTGTGGATGCTCTTAGATGGTTGAATTATTGTCTACAAATGACAACCCCAACTCTTCCATTATATTATTAGAGATAAAGTGTATAAAGCACACAAAAGTTATTTTGGTTAAGGATTTTATCTTAATTCATGAGAGGATTAACCAAGATGTTATTTCAACTAAAAAATATATAAGAATATTACAATTTTCATCACAACCATCTTTTAAGCATAACTGGAACTTGCTTGCTGTTTACAATGTAGAAATCTCTCACCCTTTCAGATAAAGTACTATCTTCTTCTATTCAGCACTCAATAGAATAATATTGTTCTATGAGCTGTTACAATTGATTATATAGATTTAGATAAACCCTAGTTTAGATATCTTTGATACAATAGTCATCCGATGTATATTGAAAAATAAAACATACAATTAGAGTTATACGATCTAACCAAATGACGAAGTGAACTTCAATCAAATCAACAAACCCGCACAAAAAAATTTATCAGCATCGCGGACGGTCGACCGCACATAGTTGCGATCGACCGCAACTCCTAGTTTTCCAACCTGAGTAGGGGACAGTCGACCGCATGTCGCCTCTCTGTCACTGTTGCTTCTGCTGACTGTTTTTCTTCTTCTTCGATCATTTGCTTTGAATCCTCTGCTTGTATCACCAATTTCTCTCCACACCGAATAAGTATGCAATACATAAAATCCCAACACGGAACACTACTTAAAAACATTAGTTACGGCTATTGTGACAATCCTAAAACAATAGGATCTTCCGATATGGTACTAGCTACCATGACCCCCGTAAATCAATAGAATCATCCAATATGATACTAGTTAGAGCATATGTAGTCGTCTGCTAAATACCCAAAAAATAGAAAAAGTAGAAAAAATCTCGCTCTACTCGTTTGCCAAATACCAAAAATTTGGGTGCCGCATGAACAGTAGTTTGCCAAATATAGAAAACGGTTTGGAATTTGCCAAATTATAGCTGACGAAAGATAATCATTCGTCCCTTAAATGAGATTTTTCGTCTGAAACGTGGGACGGCAAACGATACACCGTCCCTTCAATTCAGCATACGACGAATACGAATGATAATATTCCGTCCCATTAATTAAATTTTTTTAAAAAAATTTGACGGACGATACATTATGTACCAGTACCATCCAACAAATTGTACACTAAAGACAAAGAGCCTAGGACGGTACTTCATCCCTTGTTCCAGGCATGGGAGGGTTTTTTGTTTTTTGTCCTTTTGTGCCTCACTTCCCTGTTTTGTTTTTTTTAAAAAAAAAATTTCCTTTGTCTTTCACTTCAATGCATTTAAATATATATATATATTTCTGAGACGAAAGATTACGAAAGACAATCTTTCGTCTCACTCATATTTTGGCTTTTGACAACTATAACGCAAATTTATTTTTATCATTTCGATTTGTTAAATACCCAAAATCTGACTCAAGACGACTACAGATGCTCTTACTCCGACCCTTTGTCCATTGATAGAATCATTCAATATGACACTATCTATTTACGACCTTCGTAAATCAATTGAAGCACTCAATATGACCCTCACATACATCATTAGAACCCTCAAGTATGATCCTCACATAGGGATACCGCTGGGTCGTGCACTCCGATAACCCCCATATGCAATACACAATTTAGATAAAAGTGTCAACATTTGAAGTCTAATATCTATAAGCTAATAATATCTAACAATTATCAAAGGATTTTGAAACAATTTTCTTTGTAGGGTAGTATCATAATTAATTCTAAATTGTTGAAGTAGGTAGACTAATTAAGGCGAAACATTTCATTATTTTTTACTTAGGTAGGTAGACTAACTATTTCTTGTAGGCATTTCAAATATTATTTTTCATATATTCCAAACTTGATAAATTCTATATTAGTTGCCAACAAAATATATCTATATATATATATATATATATATATATATATATATCTAAAAAAGTGGTAAATTGTCTATTCATCTGTCTTGAATTATGGCTAGAATTTAGGGTCTTAAACCTATGAGAATTATGATTAAGCAAGTCAATTACTAAATTAAGGATCCTTTAATGAAAGAGAGATCTAGGTAAGTAAAACTTGCAAACAAGAGTTTGAATTTGAGTCTATGAATTGAGCACCACAATGATTGGACGTTTCTCTTTAATCTTTGGAGTCGAACTTGGTGTTGCATATTCTCTTTCTCTTAGAGCATCAACAGTCGTTTCTCATTTTTGTCAAATTCCCATATTTTAATAATTGAGAGTCAGCAGTCGTTTACTATTTTGCCATATTTTGACAAAATCGTTACAGTCGTTTCTCAAATTTGAGAAATGAACTGGTGATTCACAAAATATAAGGGACCCCCTTTTTTAATGGGATTGGACGAAAAAAGTTGTTTCGTCTGTTCCTTTTTTTTTTTTAAAGATCAAACAGTATATGTTGTACCATATGGAAAAAAGGAAAAAAAATCGATAAATCATCAAACGGGACATGTTGTCTCGTTTGGAGCCAAAATTGGCTTGAACAGGACAACATGTCTTGTCCAGCCACTTTGTATTAATTAGGTTACTGTATTAATTAGTTAATCTTAGGTTAGTGTATTAATTAGATAGCTTAGTATATATTTTAATATTTAATTTATTTAATTTACCTATTTTAACATCTAATCATTACTTAACTAACTTAAACATTATGGGTCTGTTTGGAAACATTTAAGTTGGGGAATGGGAAGGAATGGAATGAAAATGAATGGAGAGGAATGGAAAAAAAGGGAAAGGGATGAATTAACTTAATAAGTTGTGTGTGTTTGGCAACTGGTGGAATGAAATTAACTTTTTTTTGTTTCCATTCCCTAGTCTTGTTTGGCAAACAATGGAATATTATGGATTACGGCATTTTGAAAAACTTTTTTATAACATTTGTACATGGACATACTTCTGACATTTTGCATTTTAGGTTGAGTAATGAATAAAATTGTTTTCCTTGAGAGAAAAAACATACTTCTGACACTCCCAAAAAATGAAGATTTATTAATTCTAAAATCACCCACTCTAACCAAAATTAATTAGTTTACCTTATTTTTTATTTTTTTTATTTTTTTGTAATTTAATTCTTTTCACTTTTGATATTTGAATTTAAAAAAAATCGGGTAAAAAATATATTATCAACGGGATCAAGAACATTGGGTAATTTACACCAAAAGAGGGATCTTAGTTCGGTACTAAAAGTTGGCGAGGTGATTTGCCGAAACTGAAAGCGGAAAAAAAAAAAAAACTATTCTCTGATTAAAAAGTTCGGTGGTTTCTGAAATTTAACGTTTATTTTATGTGAAGTTCTTTTAACATATTTGCACTGCATTCGAGAGGTGATGGTGACAAAGAGCCCTCTCAAAATTTGGAGAAGAGGGTTGATTTCTTGATGAATAGAGAAGAAAAATTAGTTGTTTCCATTCCTTTACCCAGCTTTCCGAGGGGGTGGAGCTGGAATAGAATTTGGCTCAAATCTTTCCCTAGGGAATGACATTTAATTGTTTCCTTTATTTTCTTTTTCAAAACAAACAGGCCGTGGAATAGGATAAGATGGGTCTATCCGCAGTATTCCATTCCTTTCCCTAGTTTTTTGGGTTTCCAAACGCGCCCTATGTAAAACAAAAAAAAAATTGACGAAACAAGTTGTTTCGTCTGAGCTCCTTTTTTAATATTTGTTTCTCAAATTATAGCAAATCACGACTACAGTAAATCTCTCATTTTACTATATGTATTTTTTCATATTCTCATATTTAAGAATTACCACTGTGGATGCTCTTATTAAGAAACACGCTATCTAGTACAAGATTCAATGAACAATATGAAAATGCACTATTCTTTGAAGCTTCAGTTGGTTGCATTCAATTATGCCATGAAATTGGAGTAAATGCTCACATCTAGTTCTAAAAGTTTTGGTACAAAAAATGTTTCATACACTTTGATAATTTTGTTGTAACAAAATTTTGAGATATATATATATATATATATATATATATATATATATATATATATATATATATATACACTAGATTTTCCCGTGGCCACGTGCCTGCGGCACATCTTCAGAATCATACAACATATAAAAAATGTTGTAAATAGTAAATCAACAATTATGTAGCTGAAGTTTGAATAATATGAAAATAATTAGTTGTATAAAAGTCCATGTTTCTATATATATATAGGGAAATGCTCCATTGAAAATGAGTCTAGTTTTCATGGGTTGGAAAACACCAATCTGAGCCGTTGGATCGCTCATAATCGTGATCAGCGGCTCAGATCAAGCTCCCCATAACCCGTTTTAGTTGATCAGCGGAGGGTTATTTTGAGAATTTCATCCCAAATAACTCTTCGCTGAACAGATTCTAAAAAAATTGATAGAACCTAAGCCGTTGTTGGGAACAACGGCCTAAGTTATAAAAAATTGAATTATAGGCCATTGTTTGGCCTTGTTCTAAATTTTTATAACCTAGGTCGTTGCCTAGGTTATATTCATTTTTTTAGAGTGAACCAGGCGAAGAGTTATTTGGGACGAAATTTCCAAAATAACCCTCCGCCACTTAAGTAATATTGGGTGATGGGCGGAGGCGATCTGAGCCGCTGATCACGATCAAAAGTGATCCAACGGCTCAGATTGGTGTTTTCCAACCCATGAAAGCAAACCCGTTTTCAATGGAGTATTTCCCATATATATATATGAATAATTAAATAAATAAATGAGTTGTTTTGGGGGATTTGAATTTGAGTTTTGGGGGAAAACTTTTGCGCGCGGGGGGGGGGGGGGGGGGGGGGGGGGGGGGGGGGGAGGGGGGAGGGGGGGAATGTGTTTTGTAAGGTTAGATCTGGGCTTTTGATTTTGGGTGGATTGAAGTAGAGCCACTTGATAGATTTCTTTGTGTTTTATTTTATATATATATATATATATATATATATATATATATATATATATATATATATAACTATTCTCATATACCCATATACCCATATCGATGTTTAGTACTTTCACCCCAAAATAGGAGCAACGAAGAGGAGCGCATGAAGGAAGAGAAGTAGTTTAGAGCAGAATACTCAGGAGTTCGTTCTACAGGATTTCCACTGGCGTTCATGATTTGCATCTTCATAAGGGCACTAGATATTTTAGTCCGTATTGTCGTTTTGATTGGTCGCCTTGATTGATGTATCAGTTCAGACTTTTTAGATGTGTAATTTGTAATATGCTCTACTCCGTTTCGTTAATTTTTCATTAATAAAGTGATGGTCATCTTATTATAAAAAAATACTTTCACCCAATTTTGTCTAATCTATTGAAAGTTGGATTAGTTCTTGGTTAGGGCCCTTAGAGCATCCACAGTCGTTTATGGTAAAATATGCATAAATGGATAAATGCATATAGCAATTTATTATTTTTCTGCAGTCGTAGAATGCTATATTTTACTTTTTTTAATTAAAATAATAATAGACGGTGCTTCATATTGCGTCGAAGAGGAAAGTAAAAAATAAAAAACATTCAAAAAGGTGGGACGGCATATCATGGTACGTCGGAGAGGGGAAAAAAAATATTTAATGGTGGGACGGCACATCAAGTGCCGTCCGATGGGAAAATATCGTACTCGAAGTGCAAAAAAAATTACAAAAAAAGTACAAAAATTACAACAATATTACAAAAATTACAAAAAACTACAGAGAGGGGTGAGACAGCACTTGAAGTGCCGTCTAAGAGAAGTGGGGTTTTTTTGGTTTTTTAATACGATTTTTTTTTTTTCCGGAGGGACGGCACTTCAAGTGTCGTCCGACCATTAAATTTTTTTTTTTTTTTTGTGCAACGGCACTTCGAGCTCCGTCGTTTATATATGCATATTTCTCATTTCGATTCTCATATATAGCAATCTACTGTAGCGATTTATGCATAATATATATATTTGGCCAACAACTGCAGCGCTCTTTTTTTTTTTTACCAAATATGCATATTATGCATATAGGGGTCGGTTCGGGTGAGAACCAACCCTGGGGTGAGAACCTAAGGGCCTATCCCAGCCATTCATCTGTGTAATCTTAACGATCAAGATTTTTTAAAATTAAACAATAAGATTAATTAATTTTTGCATTAAGATGTCAATCCCTTTAATTAAGGGATGGGGACCGCGTAATAAAAGGAATAATTATAAATTGCCTTTTTTGTGTGCGACGGTTAAGGCAAATTTGGTCAAACTGGAGAGAGAAATAATTTATTCCCGTAAAATATTGGAGAAGATTTTGTTTCCCAAATTAATAGCAACTGCAGAATCATTCACCATTTCGTTCCTTACAGTTACTGTTTATTACAGTTGCTATTTATAATTATTACAGTTGCTGTTTAAGTGGTCAGGTATTGCTGTATAATTATTTCAGTTGCTATTTATAATTATTACAGTTGCTATTTATAATTATTACAGTTGCTATTCGAGAAGATTTTGTATCCCAAATTAATAGCAAATGCAGAATCATCACCAATTTGTTCCTTCACCAATTCGTTCACTATATAGCAATTGACTGTATTGTAAGTAAATACAACTAGTGCATATTTTAGCAGGAATATATATATATATTGTTTGTTTATCAATTTGCAAACTTATGTTGTACATGCTGTCAGTTTCCATATAGCAACTGAATGTTTTTTGAATAGCAACTAACTGTATTGTACGTAGCAACAAAAATTTCATATTTAGCAACATTGTACGTAGCAACAAATGTTGTTCATCCTGATGAAGATTGTGGTTCGGCTGAAAATAAAATAAAAAATGCAATATATGTTGCCTAATAATCTGTGATCTACATTCCTTTTAAATAAAATAAAAAAGGCAATATATGTTGTCTAATAATCTGTGATATTTCATTCCTTTTATTACGCGGTCCCCATCCCTTAATTAAAGGGATTGACATCTTAATGCAAAAATTAATTAATCTTATTGTTTAATTTTAAAAAATCTTGACCGTTAAGATTACACAGATGAATGGCTGGGATAGGCCCTTAGGTTCTCATCCGAACCTTCTCCTATGCATATATACCAAACGACTACAGCTCTTACTCCTAATTCTCATAACCTTGATCGCTAACTCTTCATTATAAATCAATCATATAGGACATGCATCGGATATTATGTTAGGTACCGAGATCTCATCTTTGAATGTCCATCATTGTTTTCTTAATCTACAATCAAGCTCTTCAAATCAATGTGTTGTACTAGGTACAATCATCCACCTAAATTCAACATATATATATATTACAATGCATAACAATAACTCAATAAGGGAAGATGAGTATTGAATTTTGTGTATCATATCATAATCTAGTACAATTTCACCCAACTACTTTCTACTTAGATTCTTATAATATCAATAATCAACATTGAATAAGTGATTAGTTAGTAGAGGGGTGTGGTCATCACTCATCAACCAAGCTGACCCAAGTGAGAAAATGAGCCTCCAATTGACAAAATGGGTTGGAGGCTAAGAGAATCCACAGTCGTTTCTCATTTTTGTCAAATTCCTATATTTTAAGAATTAAGAATCTGTAGTCGTTTACTATTTTGATATATTTTGGCAAAATCGCTACAGTCGCTTCCAAATTTAAGAAACGAATTAGCAATTTTCAAAATATAGGGGACGGAACATGTTGTGTCGTCTCTTTGTTTGTTTGTTTGTTTGTTTTTAAATATGATCAGACGGTACATGTGTACGGTACATATTGTACCGCCTGGAAAAAAAACGAAAAATCGTCAAATGGGACATGTTGTCCCGTTTAAAGCCAAAATTGGCTTGGACAGGACAACATGTCCCGTCCAGCCTCTTTGTAAACTTTTTGTCCAATTAATCTTAGGTTAGTGTATTAATTAGATAGCTTAGTATATATTTTAATATTTAATTTATTTAATTTACCTATTTTAATATCTAATCATTACTTAACTAACTTAAACGTTATGTAAAAAAAAAATAACGAAGCAAGTTGTTTCGTCCGAGCTTCTTTTTAATATTTATTTTTCAAATTATAACAAATTATGACTACTGTAAATCTCTACTTTTACTGTATATTATTTTGTCATATTCTCATATTTGATAATTACCATTGTGGATGCTCTAATAAACAAACAAGTTGAAAAAATGGACTGAATGAAGAACAAAAATAGGTGAGGTTGGTTTAGTAGGTACTAGCTAGGCAGCCTCCTTAGGTCTAATGTGCAGTTGTTTTATTAAATCATTATCGTAGACTATAAAGTCACATGTAATTGCAACTGACGAAAAGAATTACAACTAGAACATGCAGAGCAGAATATATCTTGAAAAAAAAAAGTGGTCTCAGAGCATCTGTAGTCGTGGGCTAAAAACCCAAAATTTGAAAAATTTTTAAAAAAACATGCTGTAGTCGTCGTCTAAAAATCCAAAATTTGGGTGTACGAGGTACAGTAGCTGGCCAAATTTAGGAGAAGATTCGAGAATAACCAAAATATAGCTAACGATCGATTATACTTCGTCTGTTAAAAATGACGAATGATTATCCTTCGTCTCTTAGGTTAGACGTACGAATTTGAAGACAGACGAAGCATTATACTTCGTTTGTTTCCTAAAAAAAAAAAAAAATTTTAAACTGACAGACAGTGTATTATACACCGTCTGTTGGTTTAATTGGAGGGAAAAAAAAAGTACGGCAGTTAATGCACCGTGAGTTTCCTTTTATTTTTTTTATTTTTTATTTTTACCAAAGTACAATTACATAAATGCGGTGCTTACCAAAGTACCAAAGTAATTACATAATTTTTTTTTTTTTACCAAAGTACCAAAGTACAAGTACAGTTACATAAATACCAAAGTAAAAAAAAAAAAAAAAATTCCAACAAACGGTTCATAATGAACCCTCTGATGAAAATGACGGTGCTTAATGAACCGTCTGTGATTTATTTTAAAAAAATTTTTTTTTAAATAGGGACGGTTTATAATGATGCGTGCGATGAGATTAACGGTTCATATTGAACCGTCTGTGAGTTTTAAAAAAAAAAAAAAATTTTTAAGAAGGGACGGAATATAATGAATCGTGCGATGAAAATAACGATGTATATTGATCCGTCTGTGACTTTTTTTTTAAAAAAAAAAAATTAAAAGGGACGGAGAATAATGAATCGTGCGATCAAATTAACGGTGTATAATCTTCCGTTCTTCAAAGAAAAACAAACGACAGATCAAATATAGCATTGAACGACTGCAGCAAGATTCTGTTTTTCCTATTTCCAAATTGCTATATACCTAAAATTTGGCAGCAACGACTACAGATGCTCTGATGCGGGTTAAACGTAGAAGGGCAATGCACATACTAGCTTTTGCTTTTGTGGGAACAAGACGGTCCCTACTTTAGACCAATTTAGTTAGAAAGTCTTTGGTAGTAGTTAGTGCTAATAGCATCTGTATTCTGTATTCCGTTGGCTATTTTGTCAAAAAAAAAATGGAAAATAGAATTTTTTGTGCTGCAGCCGTTAGCTATAAGCCCGAAATTTGGATTTTAGATGAATAATTTGGCAAACTAAATAGAAATTTGAAAAAAAAAAAAAAAAAAAAAAGGCCGACAAAAGATGATTTTTCGTCCGTTTGATCAGATCATTTTTTGTCGCTTGCATTTTTTTCCCCCTATTGGACGGGAAATGTTTTTCCGTCTCAAATTTTTTTAAATAATAAATCGTTAGACAGGAGATGATTTCCCGTCCCCAAATATTTTTTTTAATAAATCGTCGGACGGGAAATCTCCCGTCCCATCGATTTTATTTTTAAAAAAAATGATTTCCCGTACATCCTACCTACTAAATTAAAAAAAAAACGTCGGACAGAAAATTATTTTTCGTCCTATGATTTTTAATATTTCAAAAAAAATAGGTTACAATGGGCTACAACGCATACTTAAATTTTCTTTTTCTTTATACCAAATATCTAAAATGTGGGTTCCAACTATTACATATGCTCTAAGCTAACCTATGCTTGGGGATTTGAAAAGGGGATGGGCCTAAGAACAAGATCTCAAAGTGATGGTACGTGGGTGGTTGAACAATCATAACCCCACTCCCTAAACATGACTACTACACCAACTTCTGTTACGAGAAGTCATTGTCCCAATTTATGTCACTAGCTAACAGATGCTCGGATTATTTGATGAAATAGGGTCGAGTGGAGCCAACAATATATTTTTTTATTTTTTCAAACCCTAAAAGAAGTAGTATACACTGTGACCACTGCTTTATGATATCGTTCTATGTCATTTAGTCGCTTGATGTGACCAATGTGCCACACAAAGTGAGCATGCTTTGCGATTCCATCCAGACAACCATTTGGACCGAAACAAAACGTCTGCATGGATGCCTGAATTTAGAACTCTGACATGACATGACATGAGAACACTATGGCTCCAATTGTTGGAATTAATTTTTGCAGTTTTCCGGGCCGGATTCCGGCAAGCTCCGGCCACCGGCGGCACCGGAAAATGAGTGGATTGCGATCCTCTCGTCGAGTACTATTCCGTAGTATACTCACTTGCCAAAAACGAATTCCGTATGAATGAGAAATGTTGATCCAAAGTTGGGTACTTGAAAGGTACCAACTTAACAAATGGATAGTCCCATATCGGAAATTGGGAAAGATTGTTACTAGTATATATACTAGAAAACTGGACTAGAGGGCGTGGCTCGGGGGTTACCACTAACGTGTAGTGGAGAGAGGACTTAGCCAAAATGACAAACACACGCGCGCCCGGCCCGGCCCGGCCCGGAATTTTATTTTACCTTTTTGCCCAGCCATTACTCTGTAACAGCAAAGTAATGGCTCACCAGTTACTAAGCTGAAAAGTCCCCATTACTCTGCTGTTACAGAGTAATGGCTGCTGAACAGTCTCCAGCTCACCAGTTACTAAGCTGAAGAGTCCCCATTACTCTGCTGTTACAGAGTAATGGCTGCTGAACAGTCTCCAGTCCAACTCTTATCTATATATCCAGACCCAGACATCAGCTCCCAGGGTGATACAGAAAATATTTTTCACTTCAGTCTTCCTCTTCTTCTTCCTCTGCTCTGAGTCCAATATCTGTCAACTGAGAGTACACACAGACAGCAGTTCGTTGTCTCTGAAGCAAGGGTGCTGCATCTTCAGAGAAGGTACAGTTGTATCCTGGGAAGCGATTTGCCGGTAACCGTCACACTACGGGGCAAATTCTGCTTTAAGGACAGAGATTCTTCAAAATCTCGACTCTGTACAAGTTTATTGTTTACTGTTTTCCTTTCTGTATTTGATTTCTTCACAACTTTGTTGGAATTTCTTATTATTTTATATTCAGGTTCTAACACCAATAACTTATGTCAGAGCATCTGTAGTCGTCTGCTAAATATTCAAAATATAGAAAGAAAAAAAAATCACTGTAGTCGTCTGTCAAATATTCAAAATTTAGGTGTCGCATGAACAAGAGCGTACCGAATATGAAAGACGGTTTGTCAAATGCCAAATTATAGCCGGACGAAAAGTAATCTTTCGTCTGAAACGTGGAACGGCAAACAAAACACCGTCGCTTCAATTTCGTATACGACAAATTCGATAAACGGAGGATAATATTCCATCCGATTAATTAAATTTTTACAAAAAAAATTTTGACGGATGGTACATTATGTACCGTCCACGACCGATTGTGCAAAAGGCCAAATTGCCTAGGACGGAAGGTTATCTTCCGTCCAAGGCATTTGGCAGCTTTCAAATATATATATATTTTTTGTCCTTGTGCATTCTTTGATCTGTTTTTATTTTATTTTTATTTTTTTTGTCCTTTGTCCCTCACTTCAATGCATTTATATATATATATAATTTTTTTTAATTTAAATTTCTGAGACGAAAGATAATCTTTCGTCTGACCCATATTTTGGGTTTTGACGACTACTGTGCAAACCCATTTTTTCCATTTCTATTTGCCAAATACCCAAAATATGACTCAAGACGACTACAGATGCTCTCAGAGCATTTGGAGTCGTTGGTCATTTACCTAAACTTCTCAAAATTTAGAAAAAACAGCGCCGTAATCGTTGGCCATTTATCCAAAATTTAGGTTTCGAATGAACAATCGTTGACTATATTTGAGAGACGAAATGACTTTTGTCAAAATATAGCTGACGGCAGATAATTTTTCGTCTGATTGATCGGACAATAAATTATTTTTCGCCGGAGAGGTCGGACGGAAAATAAAACATCGTTCCTACAATTTTTTGGCTGACATATCGACAGATGGGAGATTATATGCCGTCCAACCAATTAATTAAAAACAAAAGGTAAGGGACAGTATATAATATACCGTCCATTTAAATTTTTTTATTAAAAGAAGGGTGGGATAGGGGATTATCTCACGACCTTCCTTCTAAATTTTTTTTCCCATAATTTATGGAATTGCGTATATACCCTGACCCTTACTCTCTCTCAATGTACCGTCCTTTTGGGGAAATTTTTTTTTGGGATTTCATTTCCCGTCCCGTATATTTATTTTAAAATTTTTTTTCCTTTCAGCAGATGATATAGAATCCTCCGTCCGTTCTAATTTACCTATACAAATCGCTTGGACAATAGATAATCTTTCGTCTGATTCAAATTTTAGCTTTCAACGACTGCATCGGTAACTCATTTTTTCTATTTCCATTTTTCAAATATCTAAAATTTGACTGACGACCGACTACAGATGCTCTCATGAAGTAAAAGATAAATCAAATATATTTCTAACTTAACTTTGCAGGAGATTTCAGACAGATGGACAGCAGAAAGTGTACATTACAAGTATTGGAAGTAATCATGGTTTTTTAATCAGCAAGTTTTTAACACTGGGTGTTGTTTAGATTATATGAAGTTGTTGGTTATATAGCAAAAAAAATTTTTAAAAAGAAAAAAATAAGCTGCAGTGGTTAGCTATATGCCCAAAAATTAAATTTTGGGTTAACATTACCCTGCTATATTTTAAAATAGATATGGATATCTTGGAAAAAATAGCCGACGATAGATAATCTTTCGTCTGTTCAACCAGACGAAAGATCATCTTTCTTCACTGCAATTTTTTTAAAAACTACCAGATTTAAACAAAAAAAAAACTTGGGACCGTAAATGATAACGCATCCAGATTTTTAAAAAAAAAAATCGAAGAACGGTAAATGATTATGCATCTCACAAATTAATTAATATATACTAGTAATTTACACGTATGATGCAAGTTTTAATAATTTCAAAAAATAAAAATAAAAACTCTGATGTAGGGAGAATTTGAATCGGAAACCTCTTTTATATTAGTCATGTACGTGCGTTGCATATGTTGGTAGAATGACAAAATGACAAATGACACTAAGACCTTCTCCCATTATAACATTAGAGATTAGAGATAAACAGACAAGAAATCATACATCCTCTGATCAATTTATAAATTTTAAAAAAAAAAATTGTTTTGGGGAAGAGACATTATCTTTCAGCTATCTATTTAAAATTATTAAAACCCAAAATTTAGATTAAAACGACTACAACTCAAGGACAAATTTTTTTTTCTTATATGCCAAATACCCAAAATTTGTATTAGAACAACTACAGATGCTCTTACACCACTAAATTGCAATATATGGTTGGATGATCATTATGTACTCACACAGAGTCAAATTTGTGCACAGATAGGCCAATAATTGTTAATCTCGATTCTCAAGCATCTGAATCATTCAATAATTTAAGGGTTCAAAGTCTTCGTCAATGGCTCGGAATTTTTTACCAAACTATCCTACATTTTGAAGTATGCACTAAATTGTCCATGTTTGCCAGTTAAATACCAAAAAGTTCATGTCCCTAACTGAGGTAGCGCGCCCGGTAAAAATCAACGCGCTATCTCAGTCAGCGTGTGTTAGGAGTTATTATTTTCTCAAGTAAGAGCGTGCAAAAAAAAATCTCAAGAATAGACTCGCTAACTTCGTTAGCGTACTCATTTAACCCAGACGTGCTAACTGAGATAGCGAGTGTAGATTGGTTTAATTTTAAAACATACTTTGGAGAAAAAATGAAGAAAAATATCAAGTATGGACTCGCTATCTCCGTTAGCGAGAGTGTTTGTACCACACTCGCTAACGAAGATAGCGAGTGTATTGGCTTGCAGGAAAAAATCATTGGGTTTAGACACGCTATCTCAGTTAGCGAGTATGTTTGTACCACACTCGCTAACTGAGATAGTGCGTTTCGGAAGAGAATAAGTGGGATAAGAGTGCGACATCGAGTGTGATTTAAGTGAAATCCAATCGACACTCGCTATCTTAGCGCGCCTGGTTTGAATGGGCGCGCTAACGGAGATAGCGAGTCTATACTTAAGACTTTTCACTCTGAATTAAGGGTGAAAGTAGTGCACCCTAACACACGCTGACAGAGTTAGCTGTAAATTTTTACCAGGCGCGCTATCTCAGTTAGCGATATGGACTTTTTAGTATTTAACTTTCAAACAGGAATAGTTTGGTACATACTTTCAAAAAGTGGGATAGTTTGGTTAAAAATTCCAATGACTCGTGCCAATAATTTAACAAGCTGATGCAAGCAAATATGAATATCACTATGCAAAGGGGAAAACAATTCTCATACTTACCATCATCCATGACTGAACATATTCCAACAAAAACATCAATCTTTACTAGTCCAATCTTCTAATACCGTGTTGCTATACCACAGGTCCAGAAATTGTGTGGCAAAAAGCTTGATAGATGTATTTAGATTATATATAACTAGTAATTTACACGTGCACGGCATGTTTTAATTAAAAATAAATAAAAATAAAAATTCTGACTTTGGGAGGATTCGAACCTAAAATCTTCCTTATATTAGTTAAGTACGTGCGTTGTACATATTGGTAGATTTACAAATTACACTAAAGCCTTCTTCCATTATAATATTAGAGATTATAGAATAGAGATATATAATTGATTAGAACATCCACAATGGTGTTTCTTATTTTTTAGAAAATAACAGCTATAGTAATAGAAAATAAGGTATTTGACTGCAGTGGTTGTTTGCAAAAATTTGAGAAAAACGAGACATATTGTTTCGTCCGGTTTCAAATTTTTTTTTAAAGAGTTATTTAATTAGTGATTAGATATTAAAATAGTTTAATTAAATAAATTAAATAATAAAATATTACCTAAACCTAATTAATTACACACTAAACTAGTTTATCCACTAACCTAAACCTAATTAACCTCCCTGATTTGCTGGACGGGACATGTTGTCCCGTCCAAGCAAATTTTGCTTGAAACAGGACAACATGCCTCGTTTCAGCGTTTTTATGATTATTTTTTTTTCCAGACGGTACAAGTTATGCTGTCTGATCATTTTTTTTTAAAAAAAATTAGGACAGAACAAATTGTATCGTCCGACAATCTAAAAAAACAATAATAATAATTAGGACGAAACATGTTGTCTCGTCTCTAATAATATGAGAATCACAATTTCGTTTCTCAAAAATGAGAAGCGACTGTAGCTATTTTGCCAACGATAATAATACCGATCAACCACAAAGAACTCAGGCTCAAGCACCATGAAGAATCTCATTTTAGAACTTGATGAAGAGTTAAAAAACCTGCAACTGGTTGACTGTAATTATTTTGAAGTAAAATTCAAGTTTACAAGACAATTATGTCAGCTTGTGTTGAAGAAAAACCTTTGATGATGATAATGACAGTGATAGCAGCAGAAATAGCAGTGGTCCAGCATTCACAAAAATGTGTTGTACAAGGATAGAAACAAACTTGATTGCAATTGCATATGCACCTAAATAAACTACTCACATAACATGCGGAAAGCAAAGTGAAACATCATCAGTAGTTTACTATAGCATTCTCAGAGTTGAATGTGATAGTAAGGGACCAACTCTGCCAACAACTCAAATGTGCAGCTCAAGACTTGAACATACAAATTACTTCAGCAACATTGTAAAGCATCATAGATAAGAAAACAATGTAATTGAAGGTTTATTACTACTCTAATTGAAACTTTGACTCAACATACCTGTTAAAGGTTTGATAAATCATGTCAAGAGCACTAGAAATATAAACAGATGCAGTATTACAAGCATAAGACTCCAAAGAATAGAAGTGCGAAAGGCTGGGGAGAATGTGGTTATTGTTACAGTTGACATCAGTACAACATCACTGCAGTTGGACAACTTAAGCCCCATTAAGATAGAAGTTGTTGTGCAAAATGCTACAGAATCAGCAGAATTAAAGCATAGTGCAACTTTACACTATTGATCACACAAAATAACTATTGCTAATTCCATATTACAAACTACAAAATGCTACAATAAGTGCTCATGCTCGGCACATGCGTAGAAGATGAAACTATTGTAGCTTGGTAAACGAAGAAGAGATCATTCATTTGAAAAATGATAAGGCATTACAAGGAAGACATAAATAATGAGCATTATAAGTGTAAAAAAATGTAGTATAGAGAATGTAAAGAATATTTTATTGGATGCTCATAACTGAATATACTGTCTTCTATATATAGGAGAGTACAAAGATTAATTCTAAGTATATTTCAGATGTGAGACTAAAATTAAAACTACTTTAACAATCCCCCTCAAGCTGGTGCGTAGATAATATTGAAACCAAATTTGTTCAAAAAGATTTGAAAGAGCTTAGGAGGTAGTGCTTTAATGAGGATATCAACAAGTTGTTCATCGGAACCAGACAAATGAAAAGGTGATCACTTTCTTCTCCAACTCATAGTGAACGCAGTGACAATCGACCTCATTGAATTTTGTGCGCTCACTAAACACAGAATTTTCAGAAATATGCATAGCAGTTTGGTTATCACAACACAGTGGAACTAGAGAGATACTGGGATTGCCAAGTCTCCAAGGAGATATTTGAGCCATAAAACTTCAGAAACCAAATGCCCAATAGCTCGGTATTCAGATTCTGCACTTGATTTAATTACAACAGATTGCTTCTTGCTTTTCTAAGATACCAGATTTCTTCTAACGAACACAAAGTATCCACTAGTAGATCGTCTATCATCAATCGATCCTACCCAGTCAGCATTAGAATATCCTTCTAAAAAAAGAGATTCACCAAACTTGAAGAGAAATCATTGTTATGTGGCTTTCTTAAAATAGCGAAGAATGTGAACCATAGCTTTCCAATGAGTGATAATCAGTGCATACATAATCTGACTGACTCGACTAACTGCAAAGACAATATCTAGCCTAGCTACTAAAAGATATATGAGTTTGTCAACCAGCCTGCGATATCATCCAGGATCAGCAAACAATGCATCATTGGCGAAGGATGACGGCTTAATATTGAGATCCATAGGTGTCACTCGGAAGACATCCCAACATTCCTATCTCGATAAGAATATCAAGAACATACTTTCTTTGAAAAAGAAATATATCATCCTTTGTGCGTGCAAGCTCAATGCCAAGAAAATATCAAAGCGGACTAAGATCCTTTGTTTGAAAGGTTTGAGCTAATCGTTGCTTGATGTCTGCAATACTTTAGGAATCGCTGCATGTGATAATGATATCATCAATATAGACTAACATAATAACAATGCCTTTGCTTTCATTCTTTATAAAGAGAGAATAGTCTGCCTTACTTTTTGAGAACCCATAAGAGTACACAATTTTGTTGAACTTCTAAGCTCATGGAGACTGTTTGAGGCAATAAAGAAAATTTTTTAGTGAACATAAAAGATTCTCTATATGTCGCTCAAACTAGGAAGTTGCTACATATACATCATCTCTTTCAAATCTTCATTGAGAAATGCATTCTTGACATCAAGCTGATGAACGGACCAAAAACAATTTGATGCAAGAGAGATAAGGACACATACAGAAGTGAGTTTCGCAACCAGAAAAAAGTCTACATAGTCGACCCCAAATTCCTGAGAATAACCTTTAGCGACAAGGCGTGCTTTGAGGCGGTCAATTATGTCATCAGGATTATGTTTGACAGTGAATACGCATTTACAACCAACTATTTACCACCTACAGGGAGGCGAACCAACTATCAAGTATCATTTTACCAGAGAGCATGCATTTCCTCATTCATGGCTACTGTCAAACCAAGGTATTTGAGTGCTTCCTGAATATTTTTAAGAATAGAGATGAAATCCAAGGAAGAAGTAAATGTTCGAAAAGATCTGTTCAGTTTAGAAAAATAAACAAACTGGGTAATAAGATAGTGAGCACACGAACGTTTAGCCTTACGGTGAGCAATAGATCAATCATCTATGTTAGAGATATTACCGATATAAGTGGTTGGCACTGGCTAAACAACAGAGGGTACATCTAGAATGACCGAGTCTGAACGAGTCTGACAACTTCTAACATAAACCTGAAGTGACGGAGGCGATGGTGGTGGCGGTGGTAGGGATGGTGTTATTATTGTTGTTGGTGGTGGTGGAAAATCAAGACTACAACAGCCCTCGGTAAATCAGGACTGTGTGACGGAATATGTTCAAAAAAATGTTTATGTTCAAAAAAAGAAACATCCGCTAAGGTAAACATTTTTTTTTCCTGTGCAGGACAATAACAAAAATAACCTTTTGAAAAATGAGAATACCCAAAAAATACACATTTAGTAGCACACGGGTCAAGTTTATCAGTGCCGGGTTAGAGATTTTGAACAAAACAAGTGCAACAAAAAACACGAGGTTGTATTGGAAATAGATTTTTAGATAGAAATACCAGGTTGAATGAGAATTGATTTGAAGAATAGGAGTACGCATTTGATTAATAAGAAAACATGCTATGAGAACTGCAAAACTCCAATAAAACTTGGGGACCTTTATTCCGTACATGAGAGAGCGAGCAGTGCTAAGTAAATATTTATTTTTGCGTTCTGCCACTCCATTTTGCTGAAGAGTATAAGCACAAGAACTTTGTGAATTATTTCATGATGAGAAAAATTGTTAAAAATGAGAACTCATGTATTTCTTAGCATTATCAAAACGAAAACATTGAAAAGTTGTGTCAAATTGTGTTTGTATCTCGAAAAAAAATTCTACAAAAAATTTAAAAACTTCAGAACGATCTTTCCAAAGAAATAACCACATCATGCGAGGGAAATCATCAATAAATGTAACAAAATAACAATAGTTATTGAAGGTGGGAAAACCAATAAGACCTCAAACATCAAAATGCACTAAATCAAACAAATGGTCACAAAGTCTATTGATGCATTCTGGATACGAAACTCTATAATGTTTACCAAACTCACATGACTCATAGGATAGCTTAGCTTAACTGAAGGCTCACAGCTTGAAACTAAGTGCTTAAGGATCGTAGAGGAAGAATGTTCCAGTCGTCGGTGTCATAATTCAGACTCAGCAGAAGAATTAAAAGTCAAGACTGGAGAATCCAAGATATATAACCCATATTGTTCAAGACCGGTGCCAATTACCTTTCCTCGTCGTAGTATCCTGTAACACACAATGAGAAGGAAAAAATGTCGCTGAACAGTTTAAATCTTTGCACAGTTTAGGAACTGATAATAAGCTATTAAGAAAGTTAGGAATACACAAAACTGATTTAAGATGAAGGTCCGGAATAAGAGATATATCTCCCACCCCTTCAACAGGAATATGAGTCATCAGCAATACGCACAGGATAATTTGGAAGCAAAGAATATGAAAAAAGCAATAAAGAGGACATATTCAGAAGCACCTGAATCAATTATTTATTGATGTGAGAAAATATGACAAACATTACCTGAGTGAACAGAATTACCAAAAGGAAAGGGCAGTATGTTGCGGAAGTTCTGATACTCTTTAGCGAAAATGATAGATTGAAAGGAGGTTGACTCATTTGTAGGAGCAGCTGTGGATGGATAAGGGTCCACCATTGAAGGAGAGGATGTCGCCATTGGAGGAGGATGTGAAATCACCGTTGTATTAGTAGAGGTTGTCATAGGAGCATATCTAAATTAGATTTGAAGGAGAAACCAAATGAGAGGAATAAATGATGGTGGAAGAGGGCATAAAAAATGGCACGCATTACCAAATTGCACGCATCACAAGGCAATTTTTTTTAAAACTAAAAAAAGAAGAGAGAAAGATGGGTTACGAGTTCAGGGTTTGGTGGGTGCGGGTTTCGAGTGCAGGAGAGGGAGGCAGTTGGTGATTCGTCGTGCTGTGCAGAGGAAGGCGAGGGCGAGAGGCGACGGGAGGATAGGGAACGAGAGGATAAGGAGAGGGCGACGATGGGCGGGAGCAAGGGCAGCAGTGGCAACAAGCAGGGTTAGGATTTTGGTGAGGGCGGCGACGACTACGTGGAGAGAGAATGGTGGCGGCTTGTGGGGAGATTAGGGTTAGGGTTTTGATGGCGGCTGCTTGTAGAGGAAGGAGAAGCAGAAAGAGGAACAATGTTGTGCTCTCTCTCTCCCTTTCTTTTTTTTGAGACTAAGAGAGAGAACCCCTAATTTTTGTGAAAAATTTGTATCTTTCCAGCTCTGATACTATGTCAAAATATAGTATGGAGACTGAAAAGAAAACTTTATTGGATGCTTAGAAGTCATAACCAAATACACTGCCTCATATATATAGAAGAGTATAAGGATTAATTCTAAATTTATTTTAGATGTGAGACTAAAATTAAGACTACATTAACAACAAGGAAGTTTGAAAATCTTTAAACTATTAATCGATGGAATAGGGAAATTCAAATATAAGGCAAAAATTTGAAGGCTCAAAGGTTTAAGATTCATGTATTTGTATATTGCTAATCAAAGTTTAAGATAAATGAGTAACATGACTAATAGTTAATTATATAAAAGCCACTTAAATGGATGAACATGATTCAAGACTCATCCTCTTGTACTTGTATAAGCAAAAGTTTGGCACAACAAAACATTCACAATAAGCACATAACATGAAATGAGATACAGTAAATAGGGTGCCAACATATGGGAGAAAAGAACTTTTATGGAAAAGGGCTCAGTGAAAATCAATTATCTGATTAATGCAACAAAAGGACAACATAATTAACAAAAACCAGACACCATACAACAAAGTCTAAATTTTTAGTCTGCTGTAATTTGGATAAATACAACAAAGGCCATATATATTCTACTGAAGGATTCGTAGAGCAATATCATGGTTGTAAGAGTTATTGGAACAAATCAGACTGAGGCAGCAAAGAAGACTATCGTTATGACTAGTTTGCAGAGGATTTGGTCCTTGACAAACATGAACAGAAAAAAAGGAATTCATGCAGACAACCAATAACTTCGAGGATGGGAACCTTTACTGATATCCTTGTAGCAGCACTACACAGAATGATACCACCTCCAGTTTGTGCAGAAAGGTTAGTAAGTGCAAAAAGAGAAAATATGATAGATAACAGTATGTACTATGATTTACCAAGGTTGTAACTATTAACTAGACAAGTTATCTACATGCGTGTGATGCACACCCGACTGTTATATAAGAAAGAGAGAGATTACTCACCTCGAACCCCAAATCCGAACATCCAAACCCTAATCCCATAATTGAAAGATTACAGCCCGAAAATAAGATCAAATTCAAGGAAACACCCACCTCAATGCCCAAATCCGAGCATCCAAACCCTACCCCTAAACCTGAAAGAGAGAAAAAACAGAAACTGAAGATAAAATCCAACAAAATACTCACCTTGAACCCCCAATCTTGATCATCCAAACCCTAACCCCATGCCTGAAAGACAAAACCCGAAAATGAGATCAAATCCAAAAAAACACTCACCTCGTTCCCGAAATCCAACTCTTGTGATTAGGCTCTTATAACATATCAACTGCAGCATTGTAATCCACAAATGCACCATCTACAAAAAGTTCAATCACATACCAAAATCCTTAGTACAAATAAAATAATGCCCAATAGACGTAACTATAAAATCATTGTGCATTAGGGATAGAATCACCTAAAACCCTTCTAATATTTAATAATTTAAGATTTATCGAACGGCCTAGCACCCACTCTTATGCCATCTTCAAACACCACCCATATACACCCACACATGCTAAAACACAAAACTTGTTAATTTATATGCTGTATAACACTTTCAACTCTCCTCACACCCAGCCATATTGATACCAAGCAATAGTTGCTCAAACTCAATATTTTCGTAATAATCGTCACCTTCTCATTTTACCCCAAAACCTCGACATTTTAAGTAACACCAAGTGCGCAACACTAACGCCCAAAATGGGTATTTTCATACCAAATAACATATCACATTGAATCAATTCCCTCTACAGCTTCATGTAAATATGAAAGTATCCTTTTGAAGTATTCTAATCCTATCAATTCATAACTTTCATTAAAAAAAATTGAAACTTTACATAATGATTACAAAATCAAACCTGATCCTAAGATGCCCTTAAGATCGTCAATGTACCTGCCAAGCTCATGAACCTGCACCATTAACTTTCCACAATTTTCTTTCACTCTCTTCCTACTTGATACTCTTAAATTGTTGGAAATCCAATCTCTTATTCTCACGGTCAAGGAATGAAAGAAAGCTAGCTTCTTTTATAAGAATTCTATTACTGGATCACTCAAAACTTTTTCTAAACTTAATTAATTTAGTACAAATGTCTTCTTCAACTTGAGGAAGTTTAACAATTAGCTTACCATGGTCCTCTCAACTTGCAAAGATTCAATTATATGCATTGTTTTACAAATTAGCCTAAATGAAGAATTCAACATCACATAGCATACCCAGCCGTTATCATGAAAATACCACTCCAATTTGCTCACAAAATTACAGTAATGCTTCAACTTTTACATAACAAAAATTACCAAAATAGGGTCATGAAATCAAACATGATCCTAAGATGTCATTGAGATCGTCAGCAGATGGGCTGGTGTTAAGAAGACGGCGTCGACGGTGAGGCTAAGGGAGAGACGGCAATGGCAACGTTGATGAGGGCGACTTGAGCAGGCGACAACCATGGCAACTTGAGGAGGCAGCAGCAGCGATGGAGATCGAGGAGCAACATTGAGGAGACAACGTCTACAGTGACGTCTACAGTGACGTTGAGGAAGAGGCGGCAACGACAACATTGATGAGGTAGTGGTGATGGCAACTTGAGGAGGCGGCAACGATGGCGAAGGAGCGGTAGCAACAGTAAGGAAGATGATGGCAATCAAGGTGGGGATTTAGGGTTTTGAATCGGGGGAATTTAGAGATATGGATTTAATCGGTTTTGGATTTGGGGGATTAATGTATTTTTGGATTTGATCGGGTTTTGAATTTGGGGGCTGGGGGTTGGATGGGGGAATTGGGGATGTGAAAACAACATGTGCATTGCACGAGTTTGTTTGTTTACAACATTACAACTCCAACCCTTCCATTATAATATTAGACATAATTTGCCATGACAAACAATATCAAGACAATAAGCGACCTGTGTCTGCAACAGACATCAATAGTGCGAGGTACTTAGGTTTTGAGTTTATGCAAAAGGGCATTGAACAGCTAAATTTGATCAAAAGTTGGATAATTTAAGATGTTTCCCTATCAAATGGCCACTATATCATATCATATATTTGTCATGGCACAATCACATCAACACAAAAACATTACACCACAAACACCTTGCACTTGCCATAAAAGGAAACACCTTGCTCTCGTGGCTCGCGCAGATTATTATTACATCACAAGTTCTAGTAAGTAGAAACTACCAATATTTTATTTCTTGCATTTGCATACTATCTATGTCAAAGAGTGCAACTATCTAAACTCACAAGCAGAATTGCATACAGACTTGCGTCGTTGTTATTGCCGTATCCCCATAGTGGCCCAAATAAAGAACTGACCCGGCCCGGCCCGGCCCGTATTAGACACCAACCCGGCCCGGCCCGGCCCGTATTAGACACCAACCCGGCCCGGCCCGCCTACTCAAACGTGCCAACCCGCACGGGTTGGGCCCGGACCGGCCCGAACGACCCGTTCGCCACCCCTAGCTAAGATCTAGTAGGTAGATAATCCAGTTGACAGAATATTAAGGAAACCAATAAAATTATTACTGGAAAATCTTGGCATAAAAATCGGTTACCAAAATCATAAAGAAGAATAGTTGCAATTCAGAAGAGAATGATTATCCTCACAAAATTCATGCATATCAAAACTCTCATACAAAAATTTCATGCATGTCAAAACTCTCATACAATCCCTTCAGAAAAAGAATGATACATTTGCAAGATGGAAAACGAATGCAACCATCTCCAGTTAAAAAGTTAATAAAAGCCAAGACTCCCATGAGTAAATCGCCAATAAATCATCCAAAACAAGGACTCCAGTTTAACAATTTGTTAAGGAAGATCCTAAAATATGATGCTGCTAAGAATATAAAGGGTTGTTACGGGTACCAGCAATTGCAACCTATGTAACCTGGACATGGAAAACCCATCTTTCTAACACGTGTCGCACACTTAATGTGAGACACATGTACCGATATGCCAAGTGTAGTTTCTAGTTATGAAAGTGCCAATTTGTGTGTGATCTGCAGCGTATCCATGTCAGCATGTTCGTGTTCATGCTTCTCCAATTGTAATTACAACAAGAAATTAAGTTCCTGATGAAAAGCAAAATCCAATAGAAACATCATGGATAATGAATGTACTATCAGGACAAACAAAGAACACAAAATTGCAAAACTTTGTTTACCCAAAAGTGCATAGGAGGAACAAAGAAGATATGGAGAAGATCGTTAGCACAAGGTTATATATATATTAACAAAATGAATCCCAAACCCATTGAATCTGCAGTAGTCAAATCCATATACTAAACAAGAAACTGTTATAATGTGATCCAATACAATGTAACAGACATTTGCTTCTATCATCCAATACAAGGGGATATATCATATATAGGTTTAGCCAACACAAGCTTAAACACACCAGTCGAGATATGACAGTTACAAATTGGGCTGATGACTCAAATGTCAGGGTCCAATTAGCTATTGTAAAACCGCATATCCTTAAATTTGAGCATTCCACCAGATAAAAATGGCTGTTATTTCAAGTGAATTATAATGCAAAAGCAATACACTATTTGGCACTCTGATTCAAAACAGCTAATACCAGTAAGAACGAAGTCAATATTGATACTAAAATTCAAATATTGGTTTACACAAATAAGAAATTTAGAAGAACTACATGGTATTGTTCTAGAAATAGTGCGAATTCACCTTTTAGAAGAATTACATGGTTTGCACATGATAGGTGAAATAGTTATTATAATGGAATTAACCTTTTCTCCCCTTCTACTGAGTGTGAATCTGCCAATAACATATGATCTCGTACCAAACTCAACGAGACTTCAATACCGCCACAAATTCTATGAACAATAATAGTATAAACATCAAAAATTGCAGAATACAATCCACAAAAATGAGAAATGGCAAGGTTAAAATCTTGTCCAGTAACAACAATGACAGCAATAAATTGAAAAGAAGACTCAGTTAATTAAGTAAAAATGTTTATAAAAAAAACTTGGTACATGGAGCTTGCAATGAAGTCAGCAAAACCAAGTTTTTGATTAACTGCAGTTGTACTTCACAAGCCAGTCAAGTCAGTCTTCCTCAGTGGGAAAATATAAGCTCTGAAGTCATTAAATCACATATTTACATCGTATTTAAGCAATCCTCTTTCTACAATCAACATTACAATGTTAAATCTGTCAAAAGTTAAACAAAAGTCTATTAACAGAGACTCAACTCGTTCCTCTAATCCCCAAAAAGATAATCACATAATGGACTACACTGCAAAAACTAATTAACAAGCCACTATAACTAACAGCAACCATTCAGAGCAAATTGCCTTAATTATTTCAGAATTATGGAATGAACACCGTTATGTGCAACTTCAAAAAATTTATACATATTTCTAAATATGCTGGCAATTCTCATGCAACAATTTTATATTTGAATTTAAGAAATTACATATATGTATCATATTTTTGGGTCCATAATATTCATGTTTGAGTTGTGTATACTGTATAGTCTCCAGCGTTCATGCTATCATGTGCCACTCTAATAACTATAGCCAGCTCAAAGAAAAATCGGAGCAATTCTATAATTATATTTTTGGGTCTATAATATGCATGTTTGAGTTATGTATACTGTATAGTCTCCAGCGTTCATGCTATCATGTGCCACTCTAATAACTATGGCCAGCTCAGAGAAAAATCAGAGCAATTCTACAATTACATCTAAATAAGAAGAAACAAATGTAATGCCATGCAATTAACTCCACTCTTGAAAGGATAGAATAACAATACAGAACAAGAAAAAAAAACAGTCTCACAGCTTCGGATATTAATGCAATAACAGATTGCTCAAGTAGAGCAATCAACTGATCAAAAGGTCGTATGAAGCTTATAAGTTGTAATGAAGAAAACACAAATTTTTATTGTGTTTTGGCTATATTTGATTCGCCAATCTATCAGATTAAGGTGACTTCAATCTACATTTCTGAAATGGCATTTTTGGTTCACATAGATACTGCATATATACCACCACACAATATGCTCACTTATTATGGACTCGGAAATAGTCTTTGGTATAAGCATATAAAGCAATAGAAGATTTAAACTGCAACTAATCCATACATAGATTTAAATGCTAAGGGCACAAATATATAGAAGTTTCAAAAGTAGAAGCCGCCAAGAAATGCAAAGTTACAAATTGATACAGACCACATTCAGTCCTCTCATAACCATTTATTTAAAAAACAAAAGAGTTCTATTGCCAAGTTTGCATTAAAATGCAAATTTGTCCATAACATAAATGCCCATAATAGATAGATAACAGAATCTAACAGCTCGTGTTTGGTTAGCAGGCACCAATGCAACAAGCAATACGATGCCGACAAAGTTTCGTGGATACAGAAACTTGAATCCATCAATGACTCGTTAACAAGTTCAGCAAATAACAATGAATCAATATAGAAGGCTAAACTTAACTTTTAAACAGGAAAAAAACAAAAAAATTAAAACAATGATAAAACTGCACAAATACTGGAGGACAAAAAAATACTAAGCATCATACATCCTTCCAAAGCTCAATAATTAGAAAGGGGAAAAGTATCAATAACAAGATAATCATTCACCCGATTACATCAGGACAAGACCAAATTTTACAAGGAAAGAGTTTAGACGAAATAATACACCACAACAAAATGTTTTCCCTACATCAATCATATACCAGCTGAAACAAAAGGATCTATGAGCAGCTCACAGTAATAAAGGCATATATTTCAGAATACAAACCATATTATTTCATCTACATTGCGAGGATTTTGATCAAAATGTACCAACCAACCGACACAGATGCACACATGCGCACACACACACAAGACACGCACCAAAGAAGATCAATGAGCATGTTTAAATCATGCAGATAAGTTAGCATTTTACAAAATGATTTTGTTCACAATAATAAGTGAGAACAAGATACTACAACTTTGTACACATGGAATTATAGGTCATAAAATAACTTATTAATCTCACAAGGTCAATACAACCAAGCCAATACCTTTTATATCATCACTTAATTTAGCAGTCAACCCTTTCTAATTCCTACACCTGCGTTAATTTCCATTATAAACTAAACAATTGCAAAAAAATACAACATAATTATCCTAAATGTCACTTTCAATCATAATCAGTATAAGATTACTTAACAACTTACCAACCAAAAATTCATAGAAACTATAATTTTATCAATTCCACATCATGTCTCAGAACCAGTTTTCCCAAATCAAAACAATCTTTCATCCTTCTCCTAACAATTTGATTACCATCAGGAACCACAAAAGTACCATAGCCATCGTAATAATCAATCTTATAAATATAATAAAATTCAACCGAACAAAATTCATGGAATCCTCCATGCATCATAAAAATTACCCTACAAGGCTTCATCACAGCCCTTCCTACCCCCATAACATTATGGACCAAGCTTACTCTCCTAAAAATCATATAATAATAAAAATCACCGTAAAAATCAAATCTTTAAGGTAGTCACACAGTTACCTCATCGATAACGCCACCTCCTCCCTGGTCACCACCATCACCCCATCCTTCCCCGCAACGATCAATTTCGTCGCCATCCCCAAAAACATCCCATGCTCCACCACCCCAACCACCCTCAGAATCTCATCACTCACCCTCTGCAAATCCCCTCCAACCCCATTCTCAAAAAACATCTCCACAATGTAATTCCCATTATCCGTCACAAACGGCTTCTCCTCCCCATCAATCCTCAACCTCGCGTCAAACCTCCCCGCCTCCTTCTCAAACAAAGCTCTCAACTTTGTCAGCGTATACTTCCACCCGAACGGCACGACCTCCACCGGCACCGCCAGCTTGCTCCCCCCCAACCTGTCCACCATTTTCGACTCGTCGACGATCACAATAAACTTGCTGCTCGCCGCCTCGATCATCTTTTCACGGAGGAGCGAGCCGCCGCGGCCCTTGACGAGGTTGAGGAAGGGGTCGACCTCGTCAGCGCCGTCGATGGAGAGGTCGATTTGGGGGTGGGAGGAGAGGTCGGTGAGGGGGATGCCGAGGGCTCGGGCCTGGGTCTCGGTTTGGAGGGAGGTGGGGATGCCGACGACGTTGGTGAGGGTGTGGGAGTGGAGGAGGTCGGCGATGCGGCGGAGGGCGTGGATGGCGGTGGACCCAGTGCCGAGGCCGAGGACCATGTTGGATTTGACGAAGTCGACGGCTTTGTGGGCCGCAATCCGCTTCAAATCGTCTTGGGTTTGGGGCTGGGGTTTTGGTTGGAGGCGGCGGGGGGATGAGGGGATGGTGGCCATGGCGGAGTCTAGGGTTTGGGGGCAGACGGCGTGCATTTTGAAGAGGGGGAAAGGCGGTATTTTTAGGGTTTGGGAAATTTGGGGGTAAATGGGAGGAGGCGGGGGATTTTGAGAGGTGGAGAAGGAAAGATGGAGGGAATAAATAAAAGGATGGAGGGGGAATCTGGAGGATTTGGTGAGGGAGATGGAACACGAAACATGGAATGTAACAAATTGCAGGTCTAGTATAGATGACGTTGTTTCGGGATAAATATTTCTTTTGGGGAAAGAATATGGAAATAATTTTTTTTATAAGACACTTTTCGAAAATATTTAAATATTTACAAACAATGACCGTTGTCATTTGCACTCGTTCACTCAACATCTAAACTCGTCGTTTTCAACAGTGAGTTTAGTTGTTTCATCCTTGTCATTGGGAAACAGCGTGTTTGCTTGTTTTGAAGAATACTTGTTGTTCCCGACGGCGATGACATTTATACTAGACTCATTGTTGGGAACAGCGAGCTGCGAGGACGTTTATACTAGACTCGTTGTTGAGAACGGCGATGATGTAGAAAAATTTTACAGAGAGATAAACATTCTGTTGAACTTAGTGAATTTTTGAAAAAACTCCATATATTTTTTATTTTATTTTTTTTTTTTTGAACTAAACTCGTCATTCCCAACAACGAGTCTAGTCTAAATGTCCTCGTTGTTGGAACAGCGAGTCTAATATAAATGTCGTCACTGTTGGGAACAGCAAATCTTCTTTAAAAATTTTGAACTAAAGATTAGCATTGAACACGTTGTTTCCTAATGGCTATGATGAAACAACTAAACTCGTTGTTGGGAACGGCGAGTTTAGTTGTTGAGTCCATAAGCGCAACTAGTTTGGCAACTGTCCTCTTTCTGCAAATTTTTTTGAAAAGTGTCTTATAAAAAAAACAAGAATATGAGAGATGTAAGTTGTAAGTTTTTTTTTTTTAAAAATAATACGGGGCTGTTTGTTTGTTATGGTGAAAATCATTCTTTTTTATTAGTATTTTTCATGTGCGATCTACGTTTTGATAAGAGTTTTGAGGATTTCCATGTGCGATATATGTGTTAACAAATAATTTTGGAGTTGGGCGTGTATTGCACGTAATTGGAAAAAATATTTTGAAGAAAAGATTACATTTGTGCGTACAATGCACGTGTTTATAAGTAGAATTTGAGTTGTACGTGCAACAACTGTGTATGTTTGGTGTTAAAAAATATTGAAAATTAATTTTGCATGTGCATTGCATATTTTAAATTGGTGTAATTTTTTTTAGTTAATTTTTGTTGTAATTAATGAGAGAGTTTGAGTTGCATGTACAATGCACGAGTTTGTATATTGACAAATTACAACTCCAACTCTCCTATTATATATAGAAATAGAGATATAGAGATATATAATTTGGTTTCCTTTTTTGCTAAAAAAAACTTCTTTTTGGAAAAAGAAATTTCAGGAGTTACTTTATTTTATGAGTAATATGGTGAAAACAACGTATATGGTAACCAACTTTTTTTTTTCTTTTCTTGTTAGGAAATAATTTTTTTGTCATTATTTGAAAATAAAAATTGAGAATCAAACAGAAAGAAAATGCAAGAATTTAATGCAAAAAAAAGATATCCCCTCCGTTTCAGAATACAATTCATTATAGTCTTTTTTCTTAAAAAAATACAATTCATTATAGTCTTTTCGAAGCAAATATCTTATCATTATTACTTGTCCATCAAATATATTTTTATGAGATTTTCAATCTTGCCTCTATTTTTTTTATAAAATGAGTAATACTAAAATTATACAGGATGACAAATTAGACATTTTATAATTGATAGTTCGTTTATGAGCTTCATAAATCAAAAATATTACAGTATTCAATCCAAGATTTTTTCTTAATAGACCGCGTGTAGAAATCTATAATGACTTATATTTTAAAACGGATGGAGTATTTTAAAAATTAGAAGATATTTTGTGGGCACTAATTCTGATGGAAAACTATGATAAATATTTTAAATATGTTTTCCTATCTTCGCACGCTAAGAGCATCCACAGTCGTTTACTGTATTTGCCATTTTCTCATATTTTGAGAATGTTGGCGCTGCAGTCGTTTCTTATTTTGTCATTTTATGGTAAACGTGCTACATTACGTTCTCATATTTGAGAAGCGAAATGACAATTCTCATAATATCGGGGATGGAACATGTTGTTCCGTCTCAATTATATTTTTTTAAATCAGATCGGACGACACTTGTTGTTTTGTCTGATTTTTTTTTTAAATGATCAGACGGTACAACATATACCGTGAAAAGAAAAAAAAAATGTTGGACGGGACAACATGTCCTGTCCAGCCAAATGGTTTGTTTTAATTAAGTTTTAATGTTAGGTTTAGTTAATTAATTAGGTAGTTACTGTTAGATATATAAGTATATTCTCAATATAATAGAATATTATTGTGTATAATGTTCTATGGGGCAACACGTACAAAGCACGCGTTATCTGTTTAATTGTTGGACCGGGTTGAGTGAGCATAAAGTCCAGTACCCTAAACCCAGTTCATCTCATATAAAAGCTGGTATAGAGATAGTGCTCTGTGATATTCCAATACTGATAAACAGAGTATAATATCTTAAGCGGCTATGAGATATAAACCCTAATCCTAATTACTCATCTTGATCTAACAGTTAGCTCATATTTTATAACTAATTTATTTAATTAATCTTTTTTAATACTTAATCGTTAGTTAATTAAGTGTAAAAAAAATTACAACGAAAGAAACAATATGTCTCGTCCGACTTCTTTTTTTTTAATAATTTTTTTCTCATATTATAGCAAATAACAACTGCAACAAATTGCTGGTTTAGCTATATGCTATTTTGCCATATTCTTAAATATGAGAAACAGGGCTGTAGAGGCTCTAATAAATCAACCCCAAAATAAAAGGTGGTGTTTTGTGTTATGTGGTTTGCAGCTGATGTAGTCAGTCAGTCGCAGCATATCTAAGTGGTCTTCTCCACGGCTCATAAAACGAACGCTATCTTTTTGGGGTACGGAGTGGGGCCCGCCCCGTGATGCCTTTTGTTCTGCCTATCAGACCAAACAAAGAAGAACAAGAAGAAGAAGAAGACCACCCAATCGGAATAAGAATCCGAATCATCTCCAATTGACTGGTAATGGGGTGGGAAAGATCGCGAATGGACGGTTGCCATCCATTCTGACACTACTGGGCCCACAAAACCCAACTATGCAAAATACTACGGAGTATAGTATATCGCCCAAAAGTGTGTAGAATACCAGCATACTTTACCCGATACCCATACCCATTATTGGACCAGAAGCGACCCGATTTACACATGTCTGGGTTTAAAAATAAGACTTGATGCACTTCTGAATCCGAATCCGCTCAAAATAGAAACGACCCAGATCCGGACCCGTTTAAAAATACCTCTCAAAATATGGAATTTAAATAATAGGGTTATAGGGATATACATATAAAAGTAATTGTCAAAAAATAAATGTGTAAATATAATACTTATTTATGTATTTTAGTGCAAAAATTGTTAGAACCATAGTGTATCAGGTGCAAAAATACTCAAGTGCAAATATTCATTCTCCAACCGGTAGATTTTATTTAACTATGATTCAGACCCGATTCTTGTAAGTCTGGGCGGATCCAATTTTTGAACTCGGGAGATATCAAATTTGGATAGTGGAGAACCCGATCCGATAGAACTCGATATCAGCTCTATATGATCATGTCATACGTACAATTTCATATACGAGTGTTTAAGAACATCCTAGTTGAGTTGTTTCCGTAAAAAAGAAAGGCATTTGTCTTGCCAAAGTGAGAGTAGGGAACAGCAATAATCATGCAGGTCTCCGCGTATCTCTCCATGCTTGTGTCTGCTACTATTTGTCAACACTTTTTCCAAAGTATCTTTTACTATATATATATTAAAAGAAGAGAAAATTCGGTGATGATAGATACGTTATCTTAGGTGGGGCCCAGCTTAAAAGCAAAATTGACATATTCCTTCCCCACATCGTTTCACTTAATCTTATCTAAGGCAGGAAACCAGCCGAGTCGAGCCGAGTATCTTGAGAGTCGAACTTGGCTCGTTAAAAATCGAGCTCAATTTCGAACTCGAGCTCGTCTCGAACTGAGCTTTGACCGAATTTGAGCCTAGTAGCTTGCAAGCATAATCTAAAATTACAAAAAGTTCAAGCTCGAGCTCGACTCGTTAAGCGAGCTCGATTTTCGAGCTTGAGCTCGTCTCGAGTCGAGCTTTGACCAAACTTGAGGCGAGTAGCTAGCTCGGCTCGTTAAGGAATCGAGCTCAGTTTCGAGCTCGAGCTCGTCTCGAACTGAGCTTTGACCGAATTTGAGCCGAGTAGCTCGCAAGCATAGTCTAAAATTGCAAAAAGTCCAAGCTCGAGCTAACTCGTTAAGCGAGCTCGATTTTCGAGCTTGAGCTCGTCTCGAGTCGAACTTTGACCAAGCTTGAAGCGAGTAGCTTGGTTCGTTGGCAGCCCTAATCTTATCTCTTCAAGCTTCATTCATCTCGCTATCATTGTCTTGGAAGGTCAAATTAAACATAGCCGTCTTTTTCTTCGCACTTTCTGTCCACGTTCATGCCTCAATGGACCACATCTACTAGGGTTCCAAATACCCTTTGTGTACTATTCAAACCTTGAATTATATAGCCGAACTTCCGAAATCGACCCCCATACAAAATTTATTTTAAAAAAATTTGTTAAAAAAATTACAATTCTTTTTAACTACGATTCTTAAAAACCAATATATATATAAAGAAATAGATGAAGATGTAGGTATTTGAGAAAAAAAACTCGATTAAGACTCAAGCTCAACTACAATAAGGCGGCTAAAGTATTAATTTTAAAAATAAAAGTCCTAAAAATTTAATTTATTGCCCCAAAAAAAAATACTACATCACTACTACTATAATGGGAGAAGGCCTTAGCGTAATTTGTCCATCTACCAACTCATGCAATGCACGTACATAACCATTGTAAATGAGGTTTTAGATCAAATCCAGACTATGTCTGAATTTTTACTTTAAAAAAAACTATATTTATTAAGACGTGCATTGCACGTGTAAACTACTAGTATGTATAAATACAAAGAAAAAAAATATTGTTGACCCCTACATTTTTGTAAAAATTGAGGGCCCGAGGCGGCCGCCTCTCAGCCCTCATCATGATGTTCACCAAAAACAGCCATTCACGGGTCAAAATGAATAAACAACAACATTTTAATTTTTCTAAAAATGCAATTGTCATCAATTTGCTCTTCTTCTTCTTCACCAAAATTAAATTATTATTCTGCCAATAATTATATCACCAATTGCAAAATCTAACAGATAAAGGCATAAAACTCCCAAAAATAAGACAAATACATAGTCCATGTCTCACATCAAATCCCAATGCAAGCAATAAAAATCCTATCAGCTCCAAAATGCATCAGTCAAACTTACAGATTCTTCAGCTGCTTCTGCAACACATCCATTACTGCCCCGAAATTGGCTTTTACATTGATAGGAGGGTTTGCAAACCGGCTCTCCATCCCCTCTATCTCCCTCGAGTGATAGCTCACCTTTGACTGTGTGAACTTCAACCCGTGCGCCGTGCTAACCACCACGGTGCGCTCGTGGGCGCCAATCACCCCACTCTTCCTCAACTTACTCAGTGCAGCGAGTGCGACACCCGTGTGAGGACAAGCAAACATCCCTGTACGGTCGGCCTGAGCCATTGCATCCATCAATTCCTCCTCTGTGGCTTCTTCGACAATACCGTTGGTTTCCTTGACGGCGTGCACTGCCCGATCAATTGACACGGGATCACCAATTTGGATGGCAGATGCAAAGGTCTCACTAGCAGTAATAGATTTGAATTCGTTCCAACCCGATTTGAAGTAGAGATACAGAGGGTTAGCATTAGCGGCTTGGGCACAAACCAAACGTGGGACACTATCAACCAAGCCAAGCTCACGGCACATGTGAAAACCTTTGTAGAAGGCATAGATGTTGCCCAGGTTGCCACCAGGGATTATGACCCAATCAGGTACTTCCCAGTCGAACTGTTGTAAGATTTCAATGGCGGCGGTTTTTTGGCCTTCAAGGCGGAGGGAATTGAGGGAGTTGGCGAGGTAGATGGGGAGCTCAGCAGTGACTTCCCTAATAAGGCGCATGCAGCCATCAAAGTCGGTGTCCAGGGAGAGGACAGTGGCACCGTTGGCAATGGGTTGGACAAGTTGAGCAACAGAAATGCGATCAGCAGGGAGGAAGACGATGGCAGGGATGCGGGCAGCAGCACAGTATGCAGAGAGGGCTGCAGAGGTGTCTCCAGTGGAGGCACAGCCGACTCCAACGATTGGACGCTTGAGTTGGCGACGGAGGCGGTTAACCTGTAGGCATATGGGGAAAAGTTCATTTGCGCAAGTAGTAAATTAAGAATTGGCGGGAACTATAGAAACACGCAAATTGAGAACAAAGAAGACTACATCATACGAAAAAAGAATGAAATCAGCTAATCTTTGCTGTATCAAAATTTTCAAACACAAAAAGGATATTGTTGTTTCAAGAAACACAGCGACGTAAATATAAGTGATGGGTTATTTACTACCCTATAATAAGAGGGAGGACCTACAGTCTTCTGCTTTTGGCATGACCAGGAATGACCACAAACAAGAATGGAGTCTCTGATTTCTGTTTTCGTCAGATGATGAATAGAAGCGAATTGCAAGAATTTTGCAATTGTATGCTAGAGGGAGGAATTGAACCTAGGTCAACCAACTTATTCAATGGCTAATTACTCGAGTGAGGAATTGAACCTAGTTCATTTGATCATATAGATGTCATTTATCCAAAACGTAAATAGAAAATAACTCATCAAACATCTTAAGATTAAGCAACTTCTTGTTTCTTCTAACAGCTTCATTATGAAATTGACCAGTAAAGAATAATTGCAAGTATTTTGCAATGTATGAGAGAGGAATTAAAGCAAGGTCAACCAACTTATTCGATTGCTAATTACTCATGTAATTCATTGATCATACATAAGTTTGTCATTTAACCAAAACGTAAATAAATAATAACTCATGAAAATATCTTAAGATTATGAAACTTATTGTTTCTTTAAAGAGCTTCATTATGAAATTGACCAGAAAAGAACACTTCAATATGTTTCATTAATGAAAAAAACATGTTCAAGTTTCGAACATATATTGACTAGGAGCCAAAATGCGAGGAAAATTTGGCCTTATTCCACACACACACACACACAAACTAGATTATTAGACTAATGACAATAAATAAAAAATCTAGAGCACCCAAAAGCACATCAGAAAGACAATAAAGCATTATAATTACCAATAACAAGTAAGAACAATCATTATTTAATAACATAAATCTGCAGGAGGTAGAAGAACATATCAGGAATATCTTTTTTACGTCATTCATATCTGATTATAACATAAACCAGGACTATTCCGGTATAAATAAATAGCAATATTACATAAAATAGACAATTATTGAAATTATTATCAAGTAACAATATTATAAGTTGAAATAATATTGGTTTTAATCCAGCATATACTCAACTCTGAGCAAGATGGGATATCAAAACCACCAAAACCAATCTCTAGATGCAAAGTATTTATACATTAGTATGAATGCCAATTTGACACTTGAGAGAACGCATCAAAAGGCTAAAAGATTAGTGTAAAAACAATTAACAATGAACCCTGATTCAAGGACCTCTATACCAACAAAACCAATCTCTAGATGCAAAGTATTTACACATTAGTATGGATTCCAAGTTGACACTTGAGAAAATGCATGGAAAGGTTCGCAGGTTAGAGTTAAAACAATTAACAATGGGCCTGATTCAAGGATATCCATGCCTCCAAAACCAATCTCTAGATGCAAGTATGTATACATCAGTATGAATTCCAGGTTGACACTTGGGAAAACGCATCGAAAGGTAAAAACTAGAGTTAAAATAATTATACAAAGATCCTAATTCAATTCGGGTAGAAGACTGCACGTAAGCAGGTCAAGTATAATATATATATGAGAGACATAATGGAGGTTGAGCTTTGAACTTCTAAGAAAATACAATCTTCGCGCATTTAGCAACTATGAAGGATGAGACAAATCAATTTTTTTCACCGATTAAATAGTTAGCTACAAATATTCATGGATAATTCCTTTAAATGAAGTTTGATATGATGTGAATAAATTGGCTACAAAAACATCTCAATTAATCATGTTTTGATTGAGGTGTTGCTTCTACGTAAACTTGGAACTTTTACCTTATGTAGTGTCATTTTACAAATTACGGTTGTCTGAACCATGAAACACATTGAAAATGTATTCTACTATAGGGAATTTACCTACCTTGGAAAATTATACTGTTTATTAATAAATGTGCTTTGGCCCTGTTTAGAAACAAAGTTAGATATGCAACATACAAGTAGCAATAACATTCCTCTACGTAAGCTTCAATGATGCTCACAGAGAGAAAATAACTTCAATTTCTTAGAGTAGAGAACTAGAGATAACTACACTTGCCCTTTACCTAAAAAGTTAAGATACCAGTTAACTAGGTATCTCACCTTCCAAAAGTTCCCAAAATATATTATATGTAAGATAACCATAGGCATCTGGATACCTCCACGTACCTCTCCTCACCTCCATTTAAAACTTTTTCCACATTAACCAACTATAAAGCTATAAGACTTCTTTGACACAAAATGGATAAAATGTAAGATAACCAAAGGTACCTAGATACCTCCCTGTGCCTCTCCTTACCTCCATTTAAGTTTCCCCCAACATAATATTAATTGAACTAGACCAACTACAAAGCTAAAAATTCCTTCTTCAACACAAATTAGGGTTATCTATAACAATCACAACAACAACAACAACGCCTATATCCGAAATTTTAGTGTCAACAACATAAATCCTTCTCCTCAACTCAACTCAACTCAACTCTATAAACGATCACCTCCTTCATCAAATTAACACTTTTCAGGGTGTGTTTGGGATTGGAGTTAAAGTAAGGATAACTATAGTTTTGTAGAGTTATCTCTCAAACATTAGTTATCTTAACTTTGCATTGTTTGGGAGTCCTTCTGGAGTAGAGATAACTATAGTTATCTCAACTTTTTTAAGCCTAAAAGTTTGGACAACTTGTTATCTCAACTCCACTCAAACCTCATTTTTCTAAAATTTGCTAAACTTATGTTCTCTTCCTCTCTAAAGTATGGAGTTAACTAAACTTTAGTTAGCTTCCCAAACATCACCAAAAATTTTGAGTTAAGATAACTTTTTGAGTGGGGATAGAGGTGTGATAACTAAAGTTAGCAAACCTCTACCTCCACTTAAAAATAAAGTTTAGTTAGTCTAACTATGTTTCCAAACTAACCCTAAAATTCATAGCAATAGCCAACCAATCAATTTTCCTAACTGGGCAGTTACCACTAAACTTTTGCAAATATAATATGCATTAGAACACTACAATTTTCATCACAAACCTTAAAAATTCTTCTTTTACACTAATTGGGTCCACAACAAAGCCTATGTCTCAAAATTTTGGGGGCAGGGTACATGAATACTTATCCTCCACTCAACTCTATTACGGACCAGCTCCTTCAAATCCTTATTGATAGCTTCAAGTCTTCAACCATAGATCATTTGGGCCGACCCTTACTACTTTTTACTCCCCATCAGACGAATTTTCCTAACTAAGACGGTTATCAGTGAAGTGAAGCACATTAGAAAATTCAACATAAATTTGTAGTAAACCCTGCTAATTCTTCTAAAAAAACAAATCTTTAGTACCTGAGAAACAAGAACAGTCATCCCCAAATCCTTAAACGACCCGGTATGCGAGATCCCGCAATGCTTAACCCACAAATCATTCATCCCCTCAAAATGATCCATCCCCAGCCTCTCCGCCCAGAACAAATTGCTATTCCCCTCAAACAACGACACAATATCATCCGAATCGATCCCGGGCAAAACCCACTCTTTCTTGCTCCACACCCCGGACCCGTACGGCCACGCCGTGCCCCCGATCCTCGAATCGAACAGCTTCTTCCACTGCTCGCCGCTGAACTCCCTCAGCGCGTCCATGTCGTGCTCGACGTCGAGGAGGCCACCGGACTTGGAGCGGTAGACGACGTCGTCGAGGGAGTAGGACTCGGCGGCGTCGGTGGAGAGGCGCGGGAAAGGGACGTACTTAGCGGAGAAGTGGTTGGGGGAGATGTTGAGGCGGTGGGCCTCTTCGCGGATGTTCTCGGCGGGGGGGCGGCGGTGCTTGGCGAAGTGCACGGATTCCGAGGCGGGAGAGGAGGTGGCGGAGACTCTGAAAAAGGGTTTGGGGACGAGGGAGTCGGCGGCTGCCATGGTGGCGGCCATTGTTCAGGGTTTGGAGGTTTGAGGGTTTGAGAGAGATTGGGGGAGAAAGGTGAAGTATTTTTTTTATATATAGAGGAATAAATCTGGATTTGCTTCTTTTTTGTTTTTTTTTTTTTTTCCTTCTTTCTTTTAAATAGTAACGCTAATTGTATTATGAGATATCTCTATACACGTGCGTTTCACATTTTTTTTATTGGATATAGTTTGGATGTGTATTAGACGTGTTTTTATTGTTACAAAGTTAGGATTTGTTTGTCACAAACCCCAACTCTCCCATTAAAATATTAGAGATTAGAGATTAGAGATAATGTACAACGATGCACGTCTAAAAAAATTAAGTCATTAAATCAAATGAATATATACTGAATAAGAAAAAATTATTTTATACTTGAATATTTTGATTTGAGCTACACGTGTGGTGCACATTTATATTTGTTGGATATAGTTTGGACGTATATTATACGTGTTTATATAGTTACAAAGTTAGGATTTGTTTGTTACAAACTTCAACTCTACCATTAAAATAGTAGTGATAATAATAATAATAATAATAGATAGAGATATTATAATGGGAGAAGGCATTAGTGTCAGTTGTCAATCTATCTATACGTGCAACGCACGTACATAACAATTATAAATAAGGTTTCTGGTTTAAATCCAGACTACGTCTGAATTTTTACTTTTAAAAAATTATATTTATTAAGACCGACATCACACGTGTAAATTACTAGTTACAAATAAGAGGCAATAAGTTTTGAGACAAAATTGTCGCTTAAATCAATTTTGTTATTCTTTGATATGTATATAAGAGGATCCAGAATGATTGTTACTATTTTTTGGCAAAATAAAAAATAGCAAAAAAGAATTTCGTTGCAGTGGTCATTTACCAAAATATGAGATGGGAAAAAAAATTATCGAACAAAATATAGGCGGCAACCTTTTTTAAATTTTTCAATACAATTTAAAAAATATTAGTTATTAAATTAACACTAAACTCCAATTTAAATTAATAAAGCAAGTGATTAGTTGGTTAAATTAATACTTAAACGTGATTAATGCTCCTAAAACCAAGTAATTATGGATATTTGAAAGCGACATGTCCTCAAACGGAACATGTTGTCTCGTTTCTCACATTTTTTGGCTTGGACAGGACATGTGCTCAGACGGGACAATATGTTCCGTCCGATGCCTATCATTTTTTTTCTTTTTCTTTTTTTTGGGTGAAACAACATAGTCCGTTCCATACTTTTTTTTTAAAAAAAATTCGGAACAACACAATTTTTTTTGTCCAATCCTATTATATATTAAAAATATGGTCGGGACAACATGATTCGTCCCCTATATTTTAAAAATAGACAAATTGCTTCTCAAATATGTGAAGCTACTATTCACACTTTCTCAAAAATTAACAAACCATCAAAACATTTTTTATACCCAAAAATAACAAAAATGGCAAAATAGCAAACCATTAAAGATGCTATAGGTTCTATTTGGCATTGTTGTTGAACCTTTAGTCCTAAAAGTACTTTTTAACTCAAATTATTTGTTGGGTAAACTTAATTAAAGTGTGTTTGGCCCAAAGTACTTTATACAAAATGTTATTTGTGGATTTTTTTCCCAAAGCACCTGAAATAGTGTTTTTAGCTTTCTAAAAAATAATTTCACTTATTAATAAAATTTGCTGTTAAACATATTTTTCCCAATAGCACTTTTCGACGAACTTTTTTCCATTCACAGCGATACTAAACAGAATTGTGGTCCACATGCTAAAGTAGTAAACAATCATTTATTACTCTCTGGCATTTCTTTTGATTTTGGTTCTATACGCATTTTAAACTCAAAAATCAGGTGTTCAAGACATTTAATTACAAGTTTGTTTTGCCAAAACCACTTTTTCCTGAAAACCATTGTTACTTTTTTCCTCCCCACATATAATGTACTGCTTTTAGTTTTACTAGCTATTTGCACATGTGCGATGCACGTCCTAATATTTTTTTCGCGGTGGTCACGCGACGCGAGGGATGAGGAGAGAGAGAGAGATGGTGGGGATTTTGAGAGAAAGGGATAGAGAAAGTTTGATTTGAGTGAGAGAGAGATTGAAGTAAATGTGAAGCAAAAATTACGCTTGTGCTATCTGATTGTTTAGAGATCAAGAGCAAAAATTGATAGAATTAACCCTATATTTTTTTTAGCCTTTTATGTTTATGGGGGCTTTGCTTAATAATAGTATATAGATTTTTCTTTTCTTTTCTTTTTTAAATGTTTTTATTTATTCATAATATTTTAAAGTTAAACATACTGATAATTTATACGTGCAATACACGTCTTAATAAATATATATATTTTAAAGTAAAAACTCTGATCAAGTATGATCTCGATCGTGTTACCTCCTTCATATTAGTTATGTAAATGTGATGCACTTAAGTTGGTATTTTTACAAACGACAAATCTAACTCTTCCCTGGTAATATTAGAAATTTTTTCATGAATAGTGTTTTTCGTTCACCGCACAATCGAAAAAGTGTCTTTAGATAGAAGCACAGACAATGAATGTATTGGATTGACAAAAAATGTGCCACACTTTTGCTAAATGATAGTATAGATGTGATATCTCTACTATATGGGAGAGTTTGTCACTAAACAAACTCCATTTATAATCAAATAAACACGTGCAATATACATGCATAACTAATATAAAATGAGGTTCGATGGCAAGCAATATCGATTTTTTTTTTTATAAAAAATATATATTTATAAAGACATTCATCACATGTGTAAATTACTAGTTGGTAAGGAAACTGATATAAATAACCTAAGCGTAAAGAAGAAAGACAAAAATATGTTGAAGGACATTTTTGCAAAGCTGAAACGGAACGGACCGAAAATCGTGAAACTTGAAACTTATACTGGGGTTGCATCAATTGTGTCGAATTTGTAAGGAATTGTGTCAAATTTGTAAGGTTTTGCACAGGAGACTCATGTTGTCGTCTGTTAACTTTTATGATAGCAAAAAAGTATGGGAAAAGGGGGTACGAGCAACTTGCTCATTTAGTAAATAAGCAATTGATGATGTGGCATACATGTGATTGGAAAAGCCTTAAAAGGATTAGTTGTCCAATTTATCACATGCATGCTACATAATCAATTGCTCATTTACTAAATGAGCAAGTTGCTCATATCCCTTATACCAAAAAAGTATAGACGTCGGAGGATCTTTGGTCATCTATAAGAGAAAACTTTTCACTAGTTATATTTTGTGTATTTGTCAAATAGAAATAGGAAAAATGGCGGCGTTCTGTAGTCATTGTTAGCCAAAATTTGACTTTTATGAAATTTAAATAGGACGGACGGATGATAAATTTCCTTCCGACGTTTAAAGAAAAAACCAAAAAAAATAAAAATAAAAAATGGGAATTGATGGGGTGATAGTGGAATTTGAACACAAAAAAAAATTCAAAAACTTCCCTAATGTGCAGGACGAGGGATAAACTTCCGTTTGTGGTTTTTGGTTTTTTTCAAATGGAACGGACGGGAAATGATCCGACCGTTTTTTTTTAATAAAAAATAAAAAATTAAGGGTCGTGGAATAATCCCTCGTCCGATGAGTACGCGTGAAAAAAAATCTCTCGTATGAAAAATAATGTTTCGTCCGATCGAACGGACGAAAGATTATCTTTCGTGAGCTATATTTTGGCAATTGCCATTTCGTCTGTCAAATATAGCTCACTACTGTAGTAGCCAAACCGAATTTTTGGGTATTTGGCCAACTATTACAGCGACCATTTTGCCAAAATGGTCAACAAACTACAGATGCTCATAACAACAGAAAAATAGAAAATGACACTCAAAAAGTCTATCTTCCTCTATCTATTGGAGTGTGCCACCTAAGCTAGTGAAGAGAAATGTAGTGAAATTGGTAGTGGCTGAAGCATTACTCTTTATTGAGACATGAGACTTTACTATTGTACCCAAAAAGAAAATTCGAATCCGAAAAGAGGGTTAAACAGAATTTATCCTTCCATCTTTTATTAGTAGTAATATAAAAAGAATAAAAAATTTTGGATTTTACAATCATAGAAAAGGGCAATATAATTATTTTCTGCATTATTTATCCGAGTGTGTCATATCTGGTAATAAGTTATTAAAAATATATATATATATATATGTAGACTCCCTGTCTTGTTTGGATATTACAATATTTGCTAACATTTTAAAGATTTAAATCGAAATTATTTCCACCAATATCTTATCTGTATTGTAATCTATTGCTAAAAAACTGCAAAATTTATAATCAGAACAAAAATTATCCTCAACTTGCGAGAACATATTAAAATATAAATATTAAACCCTTACCTTTATCATAACTTCGAAGTTTTGATATATTGATAGGATCTTTTACAGAAAGAAATATGATTAAGGTATGACTTCCGGAAACCATAACATCGATATCAAAATGAATATTAAGGCCACCTCAAAACGAAAATAACAATAACTAATATACACGTGCAATACATGTATTATTTTTTAAAAAAAATTAAAGTAAAAACTCTGATTTACACGTGCGATGCATGTCTTAATAAATAGGATTATATATTTTTTAATGTAGATGTGAAGACTATTATGAGAGAGTTTGAGTTGCACGTGCGTTGCATGTAAGTTGGTTGATTTACAACTCCAACTCTTCCATTAAAATAGTAGAAATTATATATTATATTATATTATATTATAGATAGATAGTAATTTACACATGTGATGCACATTTAATATATTTTTAAAAAAGTTAAAAGTAAAAAATCTGACGTAATAAGGACTCGAACCTGATACATCTTTCATATTAGTTATACACATGCAATATACGTGTTAGTAGATTTACAAATGACACTAAGATCTTCTCCCATTATAATATTAGGGATGTACAGATTTTTCAATCAATCAGCAGCTTTTCTGCCTCTATTTTTTCTCTACCAAATGTGAATAACAAAGCCCCTATAGATCTAAACCTAACTATTCCATTGTAAAAAAGGTAAACATATCTTGATATGAAAAGTCATGAAGTTAACATAACCTTTCAATCTGAGACTCTTTAACTTACAACTCCAAAGGCATGTTTGCGTACGACAGTGTGTAGAAGAGCTCAACCTCAGGCAAGCTTCTAATGACTCGAACATATTTGTTGCTGTTAGGCTTCTCCAGAAGCGGTGGGCCCAGTTGGGCGACATGAGGCAGGATCTTGGCCAACGGTACTCCTGATGCTAATGACGATGATGCTGAAGAAGAACCGATTCCCTACATAAAAAGTGTGCTGATCTTGTCGGAGAAATCTACTCCCAACTCGTAGTGCTAATAGCAGAAACACACCACAAGCAATAGAAACTCTCAAGACTTAGATAAACCAAGAACAAGCTACCACAATATATAGATCGCACAAGAACACAACCAATATGCAAAGATAACCAATACTTCTTATTCCCAAAGAAAAAAAAACAAAGATTACAAAAGAAAATTACAACTCTCAATCTCTCTCTCACCTTCGAAACGCTCGCCACAATCTCTCTTGAAGTTGAACAATGATAACGGTTCACCTCTTGATACACAAATTGACCTATTTAGATTAGATCCCTAGAATTTACAGCCATATATATAGCCCCAAGCAAACCCTAAAAGATAAACACAAATATAGCAATTGGATCTTTAAACTCGTAAGCCCAAAAACAATCAGCCGCCGATGTCGGTTGACCGCACCCCCAAGGTCGATCGACCGCAACATGTAGAACCAAATCCATAAAGCTGACCGGTCGACTGCACCCCTAGGTCAGTCGACCGTCCTCTCCTCTGTTGGACTTATACACTCGAAGAACTCTCAGTCTAGGGTCGGCCAACTGCACCCCCAGGTCAGTCGACCGCAACCCTCCAGACTACTTCTTCTACTTCGCTGCTTGTCTTCTCTTGCTTTTTTGTCTCCTCCTCTTCTCCACAAACTTCAAGTACCTCGTGACTGTGTATTTGAGACCACAATTCCTAACCGATCTTGTCCTCGTGACTGTGTATTTGAGACTACAATTCCTAACAGATCTTGTCCACGAGAACATCGACCACTCTTCGCAGTGATATCTCCATGCTATCTATGAAATTAGGACTGCAAAAGATCAAGGTTGCAAACAGAAGAAAATGATGAAACATCTAACAACAAATATGAATTAAACTAAATTAGTGGCAACATAATCAATCACACTGATATTTGATACCTTGACAGAACTGCACGTGTCTCTCACATAAGCTGCTCGAGCTTGTCCATTATCAAGGATGAATCATCAAAGCCACCGGAGGACATATCTATTTGTTGCCTGTATGCAGTGGCATTTTCAGGTACCAATAGTAGCCTATCCAGTAATTAGGTTCATCGGAACTCATGAACAAATCCAATATTTGATTGATTGTTTCGCGCAAAATGATCCACGCTTAGTGAATCCTTCAGCTGTTTTCTGCACATAGGTTTACAATGACCACACACAAATATATGAAGCTTATTACGAAATTTTGTTTTTGGAAAAATGCTAAGTGTATTACTTTTTTTTATAATTACTTTGGTACCGCTTACACATCTCTAGATTCAAAATTCAAAAAGGAGATAGCTATGTAAAACACTTTTGTATTAATAGCTTGTCGGAACCACCTTACCTGAGTCAACCGATGTATACGTGGTACCATTAGCTTCTCTGGGTTTATTATATATTCCTAAACTTTTTGCCATCAAAAACATTTTTTTGAAAAAATTAAAGAAAGAAAAAAAATATAATGTTAGAGCATCTGTAGTCGTTCATTTCTAAATTTTGGGTATTTAGCTTTTGGAAATAGAAAATATGAGTGCGCGCTGCAGTCGTTGAAAGCTAAAATATAGCCGGACGAGAGATTATCACTCGTTCATTAAGAATGACGAGGTATAATCGTTTGTCCCAAATTTTTAAATTTTTTTTTTAAAAAAAACACTAAAAGACAAAAAAAATAAAAAAAATAAAAAAAAATTCGAAAAATCCCTGGACGAGAGATTATAACTCGTCCATTAAGAATGACGAGGTATAATCCTCCGTCCCAGATTTTTTTTTTTAAAAATTTTTTTTTAAGCACTAAAAGACAAAAAAATTAAAAAAAAAATTGAAAAAAGCCCTGGACGAGAGATTATAACTCGTCCATTAAGAATGACGAGGTATAATCCTCCGTCCCAGAATTAAATTTTTTTTTTTTTTTTTTAAGCACTAAAAGACGAAACAAAAACAGAAAAGAAAAAAAAAATTGGAAATATCCCTGGGACGAGAGATTATGCTTCGTCCATTAAGATTGGCGATGTATAATCGTCCGTCTGTGCTTTTTTTTTATTTAATCCTTCGTCCGAACTCGATTTTTGTACGTCTTACCTACGAGACGAAAGATAATCTTTCGTCAATTCTGACGGACGAAAGATAATAGTTCGTTAGCTATATTTTGCATTTGGCCAAATCGTCTGCTATATTTGGCAAGGCACTATTCATCGTACTGCCAAATTTTGGGTATTTGGACGACGAGTGCAGCTCATTTTTTCCAAATTTTTGCAAAATTTGGATATTTAGCCCACGACTACAGATGCTCTTACAAGGAGCAATCATAAAAACTTTTTGGAGTGAATGTACACACTTTCAGATATAGTACTTCTTTGTAAGTGAGACTTACTGTGTTTTGTAAAAGACATTGTGTTTTGTATTGGTAAGTGCTACTTTGACCAAGTATTTTTGTTGGAAACAGTAGAGTAACTACTATATGTAATGTAACAGAAGGTCCCGAAATAGTTTGGAAGTGGGGTTTATCATCTGGAAATATGCATTTTGCCTCAATTTGTATAATTATTCATAGTTACAAACAAATAAACAGTTCAACAAGGAAATTTTACTGTATTCTGGTTTTAATTGTAATAAAAGCTTGAGCCAATGACAACAGTTAATCTACTAAGCACAGACACACAATGCGACGCAGCATGAGTCGTAATATGGATAATTTTGAAAATTATCGTAGAATAGCTAGCGTCATGTCGTGTGTCTGACACGACACTCCTAGCAAATAGAAGTGTCTATACTTCATAGTATTTAATAGCGCCAAAAGAAGAAAGAAGAATTGAGTTTTTTTGACTTTGCACTCAGTTTCTTACTCTTTTAAAGTATCCATCGCAGCATTCTGCATGTTCATAAGGAGTCTGCTGATGCCATAGGTGGAAAGGTAATCAGCAGTTGCTAAGAAGTCTTGTTGGCCATGGTGGGTGAGAGAATCAGCTTCATCTTGCAATGCAGGTTAATGGTCAACCATAAGAAAATGAAAGATAAAGCATAAATATGGTATAATTCAAACATGCATCAATTGTGAATATCTGGTACATATTATTTTATCAAACTGGCAATTTTATTTTTTAATTTGCAAAATTACATTCTCCTATGGTGTGGCACTTGCTTATCTGCAAGTTACACATCACAGTCTAAATTCTACTTATAGCAATCCTATGCACAGCACAATAGCAGATTCAATTAGTATGTGGTGTTAGCAAACCCATACGTATACTTAAAACTCCTACTAATGTTAACGTGTAAGAGATCAATATTGCAAATAGCCACCAACACCTATTCTATAATAGTTAAATAATTAGAAAGCCTGATTCTACTCAGAACTTTAAACAATTGTTTCTGCACATACCACAGTTCCTTAGTTCCAAAGGTTCAACCAATTAAAGCTTGTGACTACAGGTTCCTATCTTAACAGATATATTTTATAATAAAGTTATAATGTTTTTTTCGTTCGAGTTGTTACTAACTTGAAGTATTCATTGGCAGCCAGATCAGGTTTCTGTTGGGATTGGGACGTCAACCAACGCCCGTTATTGCAGCGGAACTAATAGAACAATGAGGAAGTCAAAGTAGATGAAACGAATAAATTGAGCAAGCAAGTAGATCCACCAAACTAACACAAACACACCGATGACTTATCCCGGTTAGCTTTTGCTTAATCCGGAGGAAAATATAGGGAGATCTGATATTCAACTAGAAGAGATTATAAGGAGTTATTGATTCTTGTTTGGCTGAAGCCTTATGGCTTTATCCCTAGTAATCAAAAAAAAAAAGGAGTTATTGATTCACTCAATACAAGAAATTAAACTCACCCATCAAAAACTATCTCTCTCTCGAGTCTCTCTTTGTAATGGAGAAAATAATCTATGAAGTACTCGACTCTCATAAAGAAGGAGTTTACAATATATATAGAAGAATAGAGAGAAATCTAGGTCTAGTTTTGATTCTCAGTCGTCCGATATAACTTGAAAAAGAAGCAACTAAATAGGAGCCGCACGATCTAATTTGGAGTTGAAGATTTGACTGAAATGACCTAACAAATCGATGCCCAAAAACGAATACAGCGCCGCGGTCGGTCGACCGTCCAACAAGACCGGCCGACCGTACCACTCTCTGACATACCCTGTACTACGAGCGGTTGGGGGGTGCGGTCGACCGCAACATAGGACAGTCGATCGCAACTATCCATGCACCTTGCTATTGTTGTTTTTCCTTCTACTCACTTCAATACTTCGACCTCCGTTCTTCATCTTACCTTCTTCTAATATGAACAACGAGTATTCACGACACAATCCTAACAGTTTCATTTCATATCAAGGGTTGGATCAACGGATGGGATCTCTGCCAATTGTCCATGGCAGGTAGGAATAGGATTGACCTCATTAGATCTGTTAGAGCATCCACAGTCGTGTTTCTCATTTGTTAAAAAATGGCAGCTACAGTAATAGCAAATGGCGATGTTTGCTGCAGTGGTCGTTTGCTATATCTTTCTCATTTTTTTTGAAATAAGCGAGCGACGGTATATGATATACCGTCTCATCTTTTAAAATAAATTAAAAAAAGTTAATTACTTATTAACTATTAAACTATATTAATTAACTAAATTAAATAATATAATAATAACTAAACCTACCTAATTAACTACCTAATTACTATAACTATAACAAACCTACCAATTTGCCACTGTTGTCCTTAATTCACGGACGGGGTATGATACCCCGGCCGGGGTATCATTCCCCGTCTGAGGCAATATTTTAAAAAAAAAAAATTAATTGGGAGAGACGGGGTATCATACCCCGTCCGGGGTATGTATTACCGTCCGACCATTTTTTTTAAAAAAAAATAATTAAAATTATTAAGACGGTGTATGTTGTTCCGTCTGAATCGATTAAAAAATCATTAAATCGAAGGGACGAGATATGATATTCCGTCCTTTATAATTTGAGAAACTGCATTTCGTTTCTCATATTTGAGAAATGAGAATAGAACGTTTGCTAAAAAATGTCAAAATGAGAAATGATTGCAGACGTTCATTTGCTATAATATGGCAAAATGGCATATATATATATATATACAGCAAACGACTGTGGATGCTCTTATAAATGGAAGTATTTCTTATTGGGTGCAGTGTTTCAACTTCCCTATAAATGTTATCACATCCATCAATCACCTGTGTTTGAGTTGCTTTTGGATCTGAGGAGTAAGGCATTCTTGGAGTTAGGCCAGTTGTGCGGATATTTTTTGGCCTAAGAAAAAAAAAGAGGTTTGGGAATATTTAGCCACATTGAGGATCTATATGGAACATTCCAATTAAAATTGGTATAGAAATTCTATTCCATCCACTTCTCTCAAAGCTCATTATTTTTGTGATAAAAGGTTTTTGGAGGTTCAGCTAAGATTCGTGGATTCTAGTATCCAGAATTGGTGTGACCAAGTTCATTCGAGTGGGAACCTACAGCATCACAATTAATTAGAGTACCCCTCTGGCTTGAAGATGGAATCCTCTACTGTCACAATAGGCAACGTAATTTTTGAGATGGACAATGATTGCTGATCAACAATCTCATCTTTCTAGTATTTGGAATTAGAATAATTACTCCATTGGGAAATCAAGATGATAATAATTATAAACTGATTTTGTGGGCGTTGGGCAAGGCAGGTCGGTCTAGCCTTCTCCTAGGTAGGGCTGCAAACGAATCGAGCTATTCGCGAGCTATTCGGTTCGAGCTCGGTCAAAGCTCGATTCGAACCGAGCTCGAGCTTGATTTTTTTTTTTTTTTTTCTAGGCTAAGCTCGCGAGCTATTTGGCTCGAATATGGTCAAAGCTCGGCTCGAGCCGAGTTCAAGCTCAAGCCTGAAGGTATTCGGCTTGGCTCGGCTCGGCTCGATAGCAACCCTACTCCTAGGTGGTTGGCTCCTCTCTCTTTTTTTTTTGAAAACAAACGATACGAATTTTAAATGAATTTCCAAAAATTCTGATAAAATAGAAAAACTCAAGAAAATTTTCGAAATTTTAAATAACAAACAAATAATATACTATTGTTGCAATTTAATAGAATTGAGCAAAAACTAACAATTTCAAAAGTTGTCAATAGAAAAATTACCTTATTTGACCATCTTAAAAGATTCGGCATGTCAATACATTTAACCAAGATACATATAATGATGATTGTACTATACGACTACTGTTGTATTCTGTTGAGTGCCTAAGCGGCCACCTTGACCGCCACCTCCTGTCCTATGTCGAAATGTTCTACCCACCGCCTCCGCCTACAAAAACACTGCTGATTATATATGTAAGTAGTCTCACGCAAAGTCAATTTTCTTTCAAGTGAGCATGGGAGGTTGTGTGGAGCAAATATGAGCCTTCTTTGAGCATTGTTTTTGATAGGCTTCCTGAGAGCGCTAAATTTTTACTACTTGGGGGTAGTGGAGAATAGAATCAATTATTCTTTGTATTCTCCTATTTGCTTATCTTTGGCAGTTGGGCAAGTTGAAGCTAAATCTCTTCTCTGCTATCAGTGTTAGCACTTTCCAAGAGGTGAGTCAGCTCATTAAGGTCAGATTAAAACACAGAGCTCAATGCCTTACTAAAGCTGGGTTTCAGGCTATGATGTGGCATCTCTAAAGGGAGAGACATGAGAGAATTTTTCATGAGTTATTTAGAGATATTTATGAGGATGTGAAAAGGCCTAACACATGACTGTAATTGGGATGAGAGACTGATCCAGGAGATTCTTTGAAACTGGGGTGGGGGTTGAAGTTGCAAACTTACAGTGACTGAATTGGAGTCAAGAACTAACTGACGACTGTCGATCTCTCTTTTAGTCTGAAAATTCCAGTTCAGTGTTTGTATCATTCACATGTATTTGTCTATACTTTCATTTTATTGAATAAAATGTAACTTTGAAAATATTTTTTAAATGGATTAATTTTCAGCATGTTTAGTTCACAATTGTTTTCTCACATTATTATTTGACAACAGAATTTTAGTATACAATCTATTAAAAAAATCATTTCATTGTTGAGTATACGGAGTTATTTTCATTGCACTTTCATTTTCTCCGCTTATCACACAGAAGCCTTCGAAGGCCAAATTCATCTTCATGCTTGTCTTGTTCAATACAAAGCTCGATCATTGTCAAGTTTATATACATTGCGATTGTCAGCGATGTTAACGTTTAGGAAAACACGTTAATTACTATTCATGTGAATAAGAACAATATTTTTAGAACTGAAATGGGTCAGATGATGTGGCCCTTCCTGAACCACCAGATCCCCTCAAAACCCTCTTTCCCCTGATCATCAGATCAACCCACGTCAGGCCCACGAGAAAACGGGTCCAAACCCGGCCCAGTAGGATCTCAGACTCGTTTGTCCTGCTTATAAATACCAGGCCCCCTCCCCCATTGGTAAGGTAATCAATCTTTCTCCAAAACCCTAGCTCATGTTGCTTCCCAGTGACTGACTAGATCGTTGGAGGGTCTGTCGCCGGAATATCTCCCGGTGTTTCTAGGCAGAGTGCAGGTACACAAGACCGAGCCGAGCTGCTGTATCCGAGCCAAGCATCCGTCCTTCACCTCACTCCGGCTACTCCCGAGTCGTTCCCAGCCGAGGGTCAAACATATAGCTAGTACCGTAACTTTCACTATACAAATTACAAGAACTCACACCTGTTGCAGTCACCACAAAAAACAAACCGCATCAAGAAATGTGTTTGTTGGTTATCTTAAACTCTTGTTTATCATTGCCGTATCCTCCGCTTGGTTTATTACTTTCCCTCTATGAATTATGGAAAACAGGCACTAACCTTCCCAAAAATTTAACCTTAAATTGGTCCTCTAAAGCATCACTATTGATTCTATAAACCCCAATCAAAGGAGTACATCGAAACAAACATGGATTTCAGTTAGCAGAAAAGGATACAGAACGGAAAGGTTTGGGATAAAGGCTCAGTCATTGTCGTTGATGTGGTAACAGATTAATGTAACAATCATCATTGTTGATATTGCAAATAAATCAGTAAGTTTGAAAAGTTATTATTTCGTACAATGAATTCTTCTAAAAATGGAAAATACAATTCTATGATTAAAATGGTGAAAATGTGATAGATATTTTTTGTAGGAAGAAACTCAATGCAAAATTCAATTACGGAAAGATCTGAAAGATTCACAAACTCATTAGCACATTTGCATACAAGCATGATTGAACCAGTTAACAGTTTGTAGTAAGATTTTTATATATAAAAAAATGTTCAGAGCCTAACATGTATTAGTCAACCATATGCATATGGTGATTGTTAAATTCTGTGAGAAAATTAGCAATTGGGAATTAGGGTTTTGTCTCTAGATCTAAGTTGCTTGAGATATTCATCCTAGGTATCAAAATTGGAATACCTAGACTGCTATCACAAGCCAGTATTTATAGATAAATACTGGTTTGGGTATCGGGTTATAAGCCCATAGATCCGCATTCCAATATCCAATTAATTGTACGTTCATTATACGTATTGCACATATGCACGTGCTTTATTTATATAGAGAGAATATCTATTTCTATTATAAAAGCCACAATAAATCCGTCCATAGGCGATCTCAACCATCAATTTTTACAGCTCGGTCTTAACCATTCATTTAAACATCATCTAAACCATAGACCTAACATGATCATCTTAATCTTGGTCGTTAAATTTTCACATCATCTTCTTAATCCCTGCTTTCATATCACCCAAAGAATCCCGATCGAAACCCTCACTACAAGGAATTTGCCATATACCAACGGACATCTGTAGTGACGGATCATTAAAACCGTGGGTATAGGCATCATATACCTACAGACGTGTAGTAAACTGTGGGTATAGGTATTCTATAGCTTTAGAGCTTTTAATCTGTAACTATAAATTTTATTGACTGGGTAAAACGATGTGGGTATAGTTCGCCCAACTAAAAAAATTTAAGTTATTTATCCGATCGCCAATTAAATCTCCAAAAATTATTTCATTTCCCCCCAACCTTTTCATTTCCCCCCCAAATCTCAAATCCCCAATTTATACACTTTCTCCTTCACACCCATCTTGATCTCTCTCTCTCTCCTCTCTTTCCCCAATCCCCGACTCACCACTTCATCGTCGTCATTCCGTCACGTCGCCGTCGTCGTCCTTATCCCACCATCACCGTTGCTCCTCCATCGGAGATCTGGATTCTTTAAGTCAGTTCATCGGAGATGGGCAGGGCGATTTGGGTCGGTTCATCGAAGATCTGGATTCTTTGAGTCGAAACAACAACAAGGAAGATGACAATGATAGCAAATCTGGGAGTGATCATTTGGATAATGTTTCTGGTGATGATCTTGAGTAGGAGAACCCGAGGAAGAAGAAGCGGTACCGTCGTCACACTCCTCAGCAAATTCAAGAACTTGGATCGTATGAGTGATCTTTGCTACTTTGTTTTTATTTTTCAAATTTTTGTTTCTTGATTTTATGTGTGGAGTTGTAATTTATCGAAAGTGATGATGTACGCTTTTCAAGGAATGCCCTCACCCAGATGAGAAGCAAAGGAATGAATTGATTCAGCGTCTTTCGTTGGAGCCTCGATAGGTCAAATTTTGGTTCCAGAATTGCCGTACTCAGATGAAGGTTAGATAGAAAGAAATTATTCACATTTTTTGGGTGTATATTTCTCTTGTTCCATATAGAAATTGTATCTGATTTGTTGTTCTTTGTATGATTTAATATGCCTAAATAGAGAGGCATGAGAATGCACTACTGAAACAGGAGAATGAGAAGCTTCGCCTCGAGAACATGACCATCAGGGATGCACTGAGAAACCCAATTTGCAACAGCTGCAGTGGGCCTGCAATCTTGGGCCAGTTATCAGTGGAAGATCATCATCTGAGGATCAAGAATGCCTGTCTGAAAGATGAGCTTGAGAAGAAAATAGAGGACCTTGTCAAACAGTGTAAACTAAAATCTGACGAGTGTTATCAGGCTTGGCTGTCGTTATCAGCCACAAATGAGGAGTTAGAAAGATTGAAGATTGAACATGATAATAAACTCTTCCACTCCAAAAATCTTGGTAGATGCATATGCATATAGCTGATTTTGCAATTAGTATTTTTTCCTATATTGAATGGGAGGTATATATATGTTGGTCTGTTGCTTGCAGAACTAACTATTGAACAACAATAGGACAAGTTCAGAGCCATTCCAAAGCAGTATGAGCATGATAGAATGCTTTGGGATTCTGCTATAAAGGATTTAGAAGTGAAGATAAAGGTAAGAACATGCTTTGTCATTTTAATATGGTGGTATGGGTTATACCACACTTCCCCCACTTTATTTGATGAGTATATCAAATCTTAAATTCAGGTTATGAAGCTAGAGCACTCTTTGCTTTCACAAGAAGCACATGAATGTGCCAACTCGATTCCTGATTTAAGTAAGATGATTGATGGAGTGCAGGCATTAGGTAAAGTCAAATCCTATTGCTTTAGAATTATCTATGTAGCATCTTTCTATATCATAGCGTTCTATATCTGATCATTCTATATCATTCTATATATATCAGTTGCACAATGTGAAGATTTGAAGTTGAGGTATAACAAAGAGGTAGCCAAGAGAAAAAAATTATATAACCAAGTCCAGGAATCAAAAGGCAAGTATTAGTTGTTTCCTTCTACCCAGCTTTGTTCTTTTGAGATTTTCTATAAAGCTTTTTTAGTTGATGAAAGTAGCTCAAACCTTAAAAATTTTATTTGCAGGAAATATTAGAGTGTTTTGTAGGCGTCGGTCATTGACGAAGGAAGAGACCTTATCAGGGCACATGACGGTTGTAGATTTTGAGGCAACTAAGGATGGTGATCTTGGAATAATGTCCGGTGGGTCTTCAAAGAAAGCCTTCAGATTTGATCGGGTTTACACTCCAAAGGATAATCAAGGTAACTGTTTACTTAGTGACTTCTTTTGTATTATAGCTAGAGAAGGTCATGAGAAGCCAACCTCATTTCCATGTGTGTGAGAGCTAACTTTCTTCCAATTATATTTTGAAATTACTGAACATTATTAAATTTACTATCAATCATGGTGACAAACTCACTAGGCTGTTTTGTTTTGAGTTAAGTGTCAATGGTAGTTACCTCCTCTTTCATCAAAGAGATAATAATGTTTTTTTCCCTTTGTTGTTAAAAATGTAAAAGGAAACACATACACAAATAAATACAGTGACATGTAAGTATGTAACCCACCTACTCAATTATACTTGTAAGCTTGGTTTCTAAGTAATATTCATAATATTCTTTAGCGAGACACTTACAATTTGTAAAGCCACTTAGAAATTTACTTGATTATATTAAGTGAATAAATATAGTGACATGTAACCCACTTACCTGGTAATGCATTTAAGTTTGGTTGCTAGAGTAATGTTCATAAGTGAGACACTAAGAATTTGCAAAACCACTCTGGTTCCCAAAGTTGTATTTTGATCACAATTAGTTCTCGGTTGTAAATAAATTTTATGATTACTTTGAAGAGGTTCTTATGATAGCATACTAGAGGCTGAAGTTGGAAACACAGAGGAGGTTTGGGATGTATTGCAAGTTGGAAGTAATGCTAGAGCGGTTGGTTCTAATAACGTCAATGAACATAGTAGTTGATCTCATTGGTTAGTAAGTTGTTTGTGCATTATTTCATTTTCCTATTTATCTAATGTCTCTCACAAGTTTATCCTTTCTATTTTGTTAAAATTGTCAGCATGCTTTGTATCATGGTGAAGGCAAAGAATCTGACGAGTGGTGGGTTTACAAAAAGCAAACTTTGGCTCGTAGATTTGGCAGGAAGAAAGGCTTGCAAAGACGGATGTGCAAGGAGATAGGCTTAAAGAAGCTCAGAACATCAATAGATCACTTTCAGCTCTTGGACATGTAATATCTGCTCTTGCCACCAAAAACAGCCATGTACCATATAGGTGTGGAACAAGCCAAATACCGAACTGAAAATAGTTACTTTTTTGGCTTATAATTCGGACTAATGTGTTTGTTCAATGCATATCCAGAAACTCCAAGTTGACGCATATAGAGCGGTTGGTTCTAATAACGTCAATGAACATAGTAGTTGATCTCATTGGTTAGTAAGTTGTTTGTGCATTATTTCATTTTCCTATTTATCTAATGTCTCTCACAATTTTATCCTTTCTATTTTGTTAAAATTGTCAGCATGCTTTGTATCATGGTGAAGGCAAAGAATCTGATGAGTGGTGGGTTTACAAAAAGCAAACTTTGGCTCGTAGATTTGGTAGGAAGAAAGGCTTGCAAAGACGGATGTGCAAGGAGATAGGCTTAAAGAAGCTCAGAACATCAATAGATCACTTTCAGCTCTTGGACATGTAATATCTGCTCTTGCCACCAAAAGCAGCCATGTACCATATAGGTGTGGAACAAACCAAATACCGAACTGAAAATAGTTACTTTTTTGGCTTATAATTCGGACTAATGTGTTTGTTTCAATGCATATCCAGAAACTCCAAGTTGACGCATATATTGCAAGATTCATTAGGTAAATTTTTTGTCTTTGGCATTCATTAGATTCATTAGTCACTGTTTGACAAGGTCCTCTGTTTGAGGATCGAGAATGCCCGTCTGAAAGGAGATGCTCAACTATGATGAGTACCTGCATGTTTTCCCTCGGGTTATCGGACCAAAGCCAGCTGACTTTGTTTCAGAGGCGACCAAGGATTCTGCAACTGTGATCATCAATAGCTCCGCCATTGTCGAGACTCATGGATGCTGTAAGCCCAATTCACTCTCCAAAACTTCAATTTCGTAAAATAAAAAATATACTATAATATAGTAGAAGAGATTTATTTGGTAGAAGAGATTGTTAAATCGATTTGGTTGAACATTTTTTAGATGATCTCCACCTTACATTTTGCATTTTTTTAGCATGCTTAAAACAAGCATATGTGATTTTATTTTTGGTTATGTATGTGAAGTTTAAAAAGCTTTGATATTGCAATGATCTTTTTTTCCCACCAGAACTGTTGGGCTGATATGTTCTCCGGCGTGATTGCAAGAACCGCTACAACTGACATAATTTGCAGCGGTGTTGCCGGGACTGGAAATGGTGTACTCCAGTTGGTGAGTCAAATAATGAACTAATTCTATGCAAATGTATATATTTATCATACTAAAAAACGATCTTATTTTTTGTTCCTGTGTTACTAGATGCGCGCCAAGTTCCAAGTGCTCTCACCACTGGTTCCCACTCTCGATGTCAACTTCCGTCGGTTATGCAAGCAGCTCGCTGAGGGGGTCTGGGCAGTTATCTAAAGTTGCCTAAAGCTTAATTCTGATGGGAACACGAGTTCCCAATCATTATTGTAACTAGCTTTTTGCTCTGTGCTAAGGAGCTATATTTCTGGTGTTAAACAAAGTGAATTTTATTTTGTAATTTGACATGCTTGTAATACTTCATTAATTTTTAATATGATTGAAGTTTAATTTTATTTAATTTTGTTTCATAAACACATTTATTTATTTTATTGTGTATTTAGTTTATAATTGGATTAATATTATAAAAGAAAATATTAAATTATCATAAGCATAATTAATAAAAAAAATTGTGTATAGAGTGATGGGTATATATTCAAATATTTGGATGCGAAAACCATCACTAAAACCTATAGCAATAGAGTTTCAACCGTGGGTATAGGAAAGCAAGTGGTGTCCTTAAAACCTATACCAACGGATACGAAACCGTGGGTATAACACCGAGGTTTTGTCCAACGGGTAAAAAAACCATCGCTATAGGCTATAGTGACGGCATTTTGCCGTGGGTATAGCTAATTAAAAACGACGGAAAAATGTGTCCGTTGGTATAGGTTTTACAGGCTATACCTACGGTTTTTCGCCTTTTACCCACGAATTTTTGCTGTCACTATATGTCAAATTCCTTGTAGTGCCTCAAATTGAAAAACCTAAATCCAAAATTTATCAAGTTCTCAATCGAAACCTTACATCCTCGCATCATCCTTCTCCTCTCTCAAACCCTTTCCCCAACCCCGTCAGCGACACGTTCCTCCGATTTCGTCCTCCCAATACGCCCTCAACACCAACACTTCTCTATTCGTCTCGCTCTCCACTTTATCTTCATCGTCTTCCATTCGTAAAGAGGAGATGCCGTTGGAAGTGGAATGGGGGTAAGGGTTAGGGTTAGGGAAAATTGCACCTTTAGCAAATTTGGATTGGACCTATTTGAGGAAAATGGCCAAAATTTGATTGTATCTTTTTGCACGAAGAGGTGTAGGAGACTTACATTATGATTAAGCCTGAAGGGACTCGGAGAGGGCTGGTACGGAGTGGCACCAATTTTAAAGCATTTGGTTTTTTTTCTCTTTTTTTTGTAAGTAGGGGAGATTATTTCTCGATTCGAGAGGAAGGGGTTTTTGTTGAAGGGGTTGAATCTTTATCAATGCCCGAAAGACCTAGCTGAGGTTTGCCTTTTTATGTTAATTTTCTGAATTTTTGCTTTTGAAGTATGTGAAAGTAATGGTCCAACTTTGCTACGGTCGTTTTCATGAATTCGGTTATGGAGTTTTCCTTTTTTATGTATGATATATGGCTATGCATTTGTTTTTGATCGACATGATAAATTTGTTATTAAATTTTATCTGTTGTTTAAAGTGTCAAGAGTGTCAATATTTCTTGATGGTTCGATGTAGGTTCTGTTATTTTGTGATAAATTTAATTTGTAGATGTTTTTTCTGCATTAGGCTTGAGCTTGTGTGCGCATTTGTTTTACTGTATTCAGTTTATGAGTGATTGCATTATGTCTTTGTGATAGTTTAACATACATTATGTATACACTAGGAGCTATGCATCTTCCACCACAAGGAAATTATCATGTCCACTTGTTGAATACTGTAGATAATATGCAAAAAAACTAGATTGTTTATGGATACCGGAGTTGCAAAATGTTACAATTTATAGAAAAATCTCTCAGGCCACACCAGGCAGTGACATTTCACATGTTGAGAGAACTACCTCGGTTTAGTTTCATTGGCCACATATGAAATGCGGATTTAATAATATATAAAAAATCCTTCCACATGGCGTAGGTCTCGACAGCAAGGTACTCAACTTGCAAAAATATGTTAAAAGTTAAATAGAAACCTTCCAAGGCTCACTACAACTTTGGAGTTACATCTGGTTAAACCAATGTTGTCACTCTTGGTAGTTGCTTTGTTGCATAGGTGGACTCAACTGGCTGTTTAAAATAGTTTAGTAGCCTTGGGCCTTATACCTGACTACTTTGTAGGCAAGGCAGTGAGGCATCTGCATGCTCAGGTTGTGGCATAGGCGTTCACCTAGGAAAAAAACTTGCTACCTTGATGAGTTGCTTCTTGAAAACTGGACATAGTTATTCCTTTTCTTTTCTTTTCTTTTCTTTTCTTTTTCCAGTATAACAGTGGTTTCAAGATCGGTCTGAGTAAGAATTACAAATATACCTACTGGAGTAGTCGGTTAACTCAGTTTAACAAATATATCAATTGGAGTAGTTAGTTCATTCATCTTCCAGGAGCTCCTCGGCCCTGAGGAAGTGCACACCAAATGATAGATTCAGTTAAGCAGCAGCATATTGAACGTCATCCATGTTTAGATCGTGCTGTATCTTCAGACGATTAATGGACAATATGCACACCCATAGGAATAGAGATGAGTATTGTTACATTGTGCACTATCATAACTTATATAGTTATTAAAACTGTCCAAGATAGAACTGAGAATGCCCCGTTCAACCAATGCATCAACATGGTTGGGAGACTTCGTGCAGGATATTGTTTTTGTTGTTGTTGTTGATCATGCTATTTAGGATTAATTGCAATGGGGAGCCTGCAATGTCTTTTATATTTCTTCAATACACAAACAATAATAAGAAGGCTGCTTTTAGGATATTAAAAGCATAGTGCACCATGTTCAAAGCCTAAAGTGTTGGGTGTATATCTTGTATACTTGGGTTCGATAAGAAGAGAAGACGATAAAGCGAAGGAGATGTATCGTCGAAGAATGACGAAGCAACAATAGCAACACAACAACATATTCAATTGACAGCCACCGTCTACACTGGCCCTTTGTCTGGATTTTACCAATTGCGATCGACCGGGCATAGGGACAGTCGACCGCCAATAGCGGGCTGGCTGTTATTGGGCCTAGGGCCGGCCTTGAACCCGTGCGACTTGTGCGATCGCACAGGGCCTACAAATCAGGAAGGTCCCATTTGTTGTGTTGTCTATATATCTATATAATAAAACACAAAGAAAGCTATCAAGTGGCTCTCATTCAATCCCCCCAAAATCAAAGAACCAGATCTAACCTCACAAAACACATTTCTCCCCCCAAAACTCAAATTCAAATCTCCCCCACCCAAAACAACTCGTTTATTTATTTAATTATTTCTCACTCTCTCTCTCTCTCTCTTATATTCAAAAAATTAAGAAAATAAAAAATTTAAATAAATAAAAAAATAAAAAAACTTAAAAACTTAAAAACTTAGAAATTTAAAATTTTAAAAACTTTAAAAATAATTCAAAAATATCAAAAACTTAGAAAAAAAAATTTAAAATTTTCAAAAAAAGTAAAAAATATTTAAAATTTTAAAAAAAAAAATTTAAAAATAATTAAAAAATAATTTAAAAAATTTTTAAAAATTTTTAAAATTTTTAAAAATTTAAAATATTTTTAAAAATTAAAATTTTTAAAATAAAAAAAATCAAAATTTTTTTTAAAATTTAAAATTTTGAAAATTTAAAAATCTCAAAGCAAATCTGAATTCAAATCCAATGTCGAACCCCAATCAAGAGGTCGTAAGCGATATCTGATCCGCTGCTGATTCCGTATCGGTGACTCACCTCCACCAGATCGAGCGCGAATATCAAGCGACTCCGTATCGGCGACTCCCCTCCACCGAATCGAGAGCATCTATATGTGATGCGACGACTCTAATTTCATTTTATTAACCGAATTCTCATTCTAATTTTTAATTTTGTGTGTGCAGGGGATTACTCAGTTTTTTACTAACTCGAATTTTGTGCGTGCATGGGATCTAAGTTCAGAGAGGTATGATTGTTTTATTTTTTGGTTTAAAATTTTTTAATTTATTGAATTATTTGATGAGTTTTTTATTGGTTTTGATTTAAGGTGTACACAAGTGAGAGATGAATTATTTGGTGGATTTAATTTGGGCTTCCAAACCATAGCAGGACAGGTAAGCTAACCAGCAACCTAAAATAACTTGGCAAATATGCAACATTAATTTCTTTACTACAAGAGAAAATACTATCGTGAAGTGTTCCCTTCACTGGTTATTAGAAACCATGGATAATATAACATATAAGAACTTTTAGTCTATGTTTGGATATATAGGATTGGGATGACTGGAGTTTACCAGTGAAGGGTGCAAACTCTCCACTCAAGAAAGACAGCTAAAGTAAATTTGTTATTTATCCATTTTGATTTTTTGTTATAAATGTGCAATGGGAAGACAAAGTGAAGATAAAAGAAATGATTAGCTTGGATTAGAGTTTTGAGAACTTCATGTATTTCATTTTGGTTGAAATAATAATAAGAAGTATTTTTTAATTGCAAATTGAGTCTCAGACAAACAAATATTTAGATTTTTGGTATTGTAGATACCTTCACAACTGCACTTGCGTTACCATTGTATTTAGACATGCTCATAGTGGTTATGGGATTAGAGTAAGCTCTATAAAACCTATATAATAATATCCTCACATAATGATTACAAGCATATAAAAGTAATGTTGAAGTTTAAAAAAAACTCTATAGAATGTTTCTAACAAACTATATGCATTCCAGGTAAGTTCAAGCTAATGATCAAGAAGGCGATGGTTAAGCTTAAAGGTAGATATACTGCTTCCTCATATAATATGTTTGCTACTTCAATTAATTTACTGGACCTCAAAAACTATTTTTTATAATCAAACCAGGTGCACCATTCCGAAGACGTGCCGTAGGCACGTGTCAACGGGCAAACCTAGTACTAATATATCCAACAATACGATGTGTTGCCACTCAAAATTAAGATATTTGGGTTTGAGAATGCTAGCATGACCAAACCATTAAGCATATAAATAACATCAATTACTATCAATTGACAGCTTACCAACCCACTTGCAATTTCGAGATAGAGATGCCGCCCTAGGATGTTAACCTGAACCCTCACATATAAGCAAATCATTGTCATAGACCATAGTGAAGAACTGAAGATGCCAATCTTGTGAAACCTAAAATCAAGAGACACAATAGAATCAATAAGCAAATGCACGCTATTACCTAATATGAACTTATGAAAGGAATTGCATAATGTGATGGCATATACTTAGAACTTTAAGCCTTTCCCAAAGCTCAAGCCTCTCCTTCGACGTAAGCACATTAGAGTTCCCCATCCCTCGGATCAACTTCTCAGTCAAGGAGATGTTTGTAGATAGCAGCTATCTGTTGGAGAATTTGGTTAGAAAGGAATAATAGGATTTTCAGACCTACTCACAAGCACATCATGCATCAGCAACTGCTTTTTATGATTATTGCTAATATCAAGTTCTGGTCTCAAACAGCAGGTGCGGAATCTTCAAAGAAAATCAAGGAGATGTTTGCAGATAGCAGTGACTCATCCCGCGAGGCAGAATCAGAGGAAAGGGATGGGACAACAGGAGGGGAATGATCGGCACGCGGTTCTAAGGACCTGTGGTTGTATTGGCTGTTCTACATCTTGTACAACTTTTTTGTATCACTTGTATTTTCCCGTTGTTGGGGGAGAAGATTTGTCCTGTATGGATTGGGTCTATTTTTTGGCGGTAATGAGTCTCATGCCCACCGGTTGGGATTCACGAACATCATTACCTTTTTGTTTGCTTGTATGTTTGATTAATAGCTTTTTTAATGAAACGCGGGGGATATATCCCACCGTTTACAAAAAAAAAAAAAAACTTCTCAGTCAAGTGTGACAGGTCCAACTCCTCCAATATCCGACGCCTCAAATTATTCATCACATATGGCAGGGTAGTTGTATCCGAAATTCTCTGAATGCTCTCAAATTGTGTCCGCAATCTACCCATCAAAGAACAAAAAACTCGTACTTACGTATTGGTCTAAAATTAAAGGAAAAATGATAGCCTGTCACTCCAAATGTACAACTCCAGTTGCAACTCTCTATAATTGGTCCACTTACAAAAAGTAAGTGGTCTCAACTAGCCATATTTTTTTTTTTTTAATTTAAAATTTTTAATCAGACGGGATTTGATCAGTCGTCCGATGTTATAGTTTTTTTTATAAAAAAACTAACACGACAGAAAATTAACTTCATCCAAGATGTTTTTTACAAAAAAAGAAGCCAAATTTTGACATGAAACAAATATAGCTATAACTCAATTTTTTTTATTTTCAAATGCTAAAATTCCCAAAATTTATCATATAAGGGGTTGCTTGGTACGTGGGAATGTGCAAGGAAATACATATTCCCTCTTAGATTACCTTGTTTGGTACGTGGCAAACATAGTTTTGGAAAAAATGATAGATTCCCAAGGGAATCAAAATCCTTTGTTGGGAAGGAATTTCATACCTCCCAAAATAATAAAATTTGAGGATTCCTTTGAGATTTTCATAACAAACAATAAAATAACAACAAAAACTATAATACAAAATATATTTCTTCCTAAAATCATGAGATTTGAGTATTCTCATGTGATTTTCATAACAAACATTAAAAAAACAACACAAAAAACTAGAATAAAAAATTACAAGAATAAATAATTCCCGTAAATGCAATGTACTATACCAAACGCAATAATGCAATATTTTCGGGAATCTTCATTCCCACCCTCACATTCCCGAAGAATCCTTTCATTCCTAGGAATTTTTCAATCCGTGTACCAAAAACCCCCTAAGACTATCTGTAGCCATTGGCCAAAATATCAAAAAAATTGATAATTTGGCCAAAAAACGGCTGCTGCCGTTGGCCTAATTTCCAATTTTTTGATATCTGTGAAGAGTAGGCCATATTTAAGAGAAGAAATGAGTGTATGGATAATTTGGCAATCGGAAGATGTTGTGCCGTCCGTTCAAAAATTTATATCTCGCACGATATATCATCTTTCGTCCCTAATTTTTTTAAAAATTGAGCTCACCCGTCCGGCCAAAAACTCCAAACGAGATATCATTTCCCGTCCAACTCATTTTTTGGCTTTAAATTTCTATAGATTTGATCTATAGATAAACTATGGGTCCAAATTAGAATTTAATATACTTTTTAATTAAGATCTATCATTTATTTGAGATTAAAATATAATTAAATTAACATTTAATTACGAATCTTAAGCAAGACCCATTTTTTGCATTAAACGACTACTCCAAATTTTCTATATCAATATTCAATATGCCAAATAACCAAATTTGGCTAACGACTACATGTTAGAAACCATAATTTGTTAAAAAACTGTCGTACCAAACTATAACACCCAACTTTCGCTTTGCCAGCCCAAAATAACAAACCAACCCATAATTGAGGGTGCAAACTGTAAATACCCCTAAAATACAGGTACCCACTTAGAAATAATCAAAGTCGGTGCCCTAATTCTGGAGACTATAAATTCTCATAGTTGTCCCCTGTCTCATTTATCACATCAAAGGCGAAGGAAAGCTAGGGTTAGGGTTTCCCCAATTCAGGAAGCGATTGTGCGATCTCGAATCTGAAGGTAAGAATCGATTCGTTTACTCTTAGTTTATTTGCTTTGTGATTTTTTGTGATTGCGATCGATCGAAGGTTAGGGTTAGGATATTCCTATTTTACTAATTGGGGTATATGGTATTAGAGTTGGTTATAGATAGCTAATTGAAAATTAATTGATTTTTTTAAACCTTTTTCTGGAATATGGTTATTATGGCTTATTTTTTCATATGCATTGACATTTATTTCTATTTTAATCACTTTTTTAATATATATATATACTAGTAATATACACATGCGATTAAAAATTTTAAATTCAGAACTCTTGTTTACACGTTCGATGCATGTCTTAATAAATATGATTATATATTTTTAAAAGTTAATGGGAAGACTATAATGAGAGAGTTGGAGTTGCACGTGTGTTGCAGGTAAGTATGTGGATTTACAACTCCAACTCTTTCATTATAATAGTATTATATATTATATTATAGATAGATAGATAGATAGTAATTTACACGTGTGATGCGCATTTAATATATATTAAAAATAAAGTAAAAAAAAATCTAATGTAGTGAGGACTCGAACCCAGAGACGAGTGGCGGAGCTAGGATTTTCATCCAGCGGGAGCGAAATGACCAACCATAATTTCAAAAGAGCATAAAAAAGTTACCAGAATTTCAAAGAGCGCATAACAAAAATCACACCTGCACTGCAAGACGTAGGCAGATCTTTCTTCAAATCTTTCAACAGTTAAACTCCTTCAAATCCTCTTAGAAGCCATCACTCAACAACCAAAATCCCTAATTTCTCATACACAACAAAATTGATCTTTACTTACATTGTCAAACAACTAAACAACAAAAATTCTCAAAACAAAAAAACAAAAAAATTGATCACAGAATCACAGAAAACTCACCAAGTCAGTGAAGTCACCATCGACATCTGCGAGACTGCGATAGTGCGGCTGACGTCAAGTTGGGAGGGCCGGAGGGGAGAGATTCGGACTTTGGAGATAGTCTTGAAGATTTGGAGGTTTCGAAATTGTAATTGAGGGCTTTGATGAGTTGGATCTATGGATTATGAGCTAGGGTAATGGACTTTCGGTGGAATGGTGGATGGGAAAGAAAAAAAGGAAAATAAGAAAGAAGAGAGAGAGAGAGCTTGGGTTTCGGTGGAGCCGTGGAGGGTCGGAGGCTGCGCTGCGCATGGAAAGAAAGAAAGAAAGAAAAGAAAGAAAAGAAAGGAGAGAGAGCAACTGGCTAGGGTTTCGGATTTTGGGGTGGAGGCTGGACTTTGGAGCGAAAAGAAAGAAAGAAAAGAAGAAAGAAGAGGAGCGGGAGGTTGGGAGTTGAGATTTAGGCCAAGGAATTTGGGTGGGCCGAAAGAAGGGGAGTGGTTTGGACCGAAAGAAGAGCTGAAGCCCGGTTGAGGGGGAGCAAATTTTTTTTGCACTTGGCCTACTAGAGGGCCTGTGAAATTCCAGGGGGAGCGGCTTCTCCCCCTCACTCTATACTGCCTCCGCCACTGCCGGAGACCTCCTTCATATTAGTTGTGCACATGCAATACACGCTTTGGTAGATTTACAAATTTACAAATGACACTAAGGACTTCTCCCATTATATATACTAGTATCATGCACGTGCGATGCACGTAGAGGAAGAAGGAAAAAGACAAAAAAAAAAAAATAATTTCCAAACTGATCCACCGTCGAAAATATTTACCAAACTGGTCCACTTTCGCACGCGCACGCGGAGGAAGAAGGAAAAAGACAAAAAAAGAGAAATTTTCCAAACTGATCCACTGCCGAAACTATTTACCAAATTGGTCCGCTTTCGAAAATATTTACCAAAATGAGTCATTTGGCTTCAAAATGACAAAATGATAAAAAAAAAAATTAATGACAAATACCACTAAGGCCTTCTCCCATTATAATAGTAGAGATATATATATATATATATATATATAAACAATCTTCCATTACAAATACAAATATTGTTCGAACGCCTGTAAACCACTTAACCCGTCATTGGCAATGACGGGTTATGGGTTAGTGGATCCTGCATAACGTTTTGATGTTGTAGAATGTTGGCCTAGGCTCTAGCAAGCTCTAGATACGCAAGGTCTATTTAGACACAAATGAACTATATAAACTACTATACAATTGGAGAAAGATCGTCTCCGTTAGCCTCTGTTTAGATCAAAATTTAATATTTTTGGGTAATGAATAAAATGTGTTGTGTATCCCATCTCTTTTCAGTTATGTATGTAGACTTTATAGGGATGCTATGATGTATGTGCCAAGAGAAGTGCATCAAACAATGCAGGGTTCATTCGTAAGGTTTGAGCTAGTTATATATCCAACTAATTGCTAGCCGTTACTGCAAACAGTTACTTCAGATATATTTAAATAGCACATCTATATGTCAGTTAATACTGACCCAACCCTTTTGATTAAGTTTCTAGAAAAGTCGTCGTGATTATGTGACCTTGTATGGCATGTAGGTCGCAGAGACCCATAGATCAAGTAGCATATGAAATACTCCCCATTTATTGGTTTTTAAGCCTTAGATCCTTATCTAGAAAGAGTATAACATTGTTTCATGCTTTTTCTATTGATCCATGCTATTATAATTAGAATTGGATTTGAATTTATTTGTCGACCGTTGTGCTTCATTGCAAGTATTTTTTCTATCGGAGGGTACACTTACAGAAAGGTAGCATGCCCAATTACATATCCAACTCTTCTGCAGAATTTTAGTAGTTTGTATGGACTTTTTAAACGGAAAATTAAGATGACATTTAGCCTGCCTCATTAGTGGTATTTAAGTTCAGTATAAGCATCCAGTGAGATGGTTAGTTTGTGTTATAGTATTGATGTAACTCATCCATCATTATTGCACCCTTGGTAAATTTGAACGTGACGGTAACTGACCAACCTGGTTTCATTTTGTCTGATAACTTATCTACTTTGAAGTATCCATATCCTGTAGCTGTCACTATTTTTCAAATACTTGACGTTCTTCATGCTAGATTTATACGTACTATCCAAGGGATTCTGATATGTTCTTATCTGCCTTGCTAGAAAAGGTGGTCAAAACTTTATTAGTTTGCTACACACTGCCAAAGTGGAGAGTACGAAGATTGAAGCGTCTTTTATGTCTGACCGAGACTTGCTGTTTTTGGGAACGATTGGATTGCTTGGAGAATATTCTCCTACGTCGAGAAAAAGGTGTAGGCTCTCCTTGGAGAGTTTTAGCTGCATGCATCACAGGCCACTCCAGCATTACTCTCTTCCTGGTTGCTCGTTTATGCAACCTCTCCACAACATTAGAAAGTCTTCTGAAGCTCCAAAAGAACACTCCTTTATAGCATCTACTGCTCTGTACCTCTGATAACCTCAGTCTTCTTATAAAACCCAACGGTTAAGCAAACATGGCTTTACAAAATATTGGTGCTGCCAACAGCGACGATGCCTTCTATAGGTACAAGATGCCGAAGATGGTCACCAAAATTGAAGGTCGTGGGAATGGCATCAAAACTAACATTGTCAATATGGTGGACATTGCTAAAGCACTGGCTAGGCCGGCTTCTTACACTACAAAGTACTTTGGATGTGAGCTTGGTGCACAGTCAAAGTTCGACGAGAAAACTGGAACCTCTCTCGTGAATGGGGCCCATGAGACTGCCAAGCTTGCTGGCCTTCTTGAAAACTTCATCAAGAAATACGTACAATGCTATGGTTGTGGAAACCCAGAGACTGAGATCCTTATCTCCAAAACTGAGATGATCACTATGAAGTGTGCAGCCTGTGGCTTTGTTTCTGATGTTGATATGAGGGATAAGCTCACAACCTTTGTACTAAAGAACCCACCAGAGCAGAAGAAGGGCTCCAAGGATAAGAAGGCAATGAGGAGGGCTGAGAAGGAGCGGCTCAAAGAAGGGGAGGCTGCAGATGAGGAAATGAAGAAACTGAAGAACAAAAAGAAGACAGGGTCCTCTTCCAAGGATCCTCCTGCTAAAGCTACTATAACAAAAAAGAAAGCCAACGGTAGTTCTAAGAAAGCCAATGGCAGCTCCGATGAGGATCGCTCTAATTCACCTGCTGGCAGTCAAAATGGCGATAACGCTTTTGAAGATGATGACAATGATGATGTTCAGTGGCAGACTGATACTTCACTGGAGGCTGCCCGTCAACGTATCCAAGAGCAACTCAGTGCAGTAACTGCGGAAATGGTGATACTCTCAACCACTGAGGAAGAACAGGAGAAGAAGAAACCACAAAAGGCAAACGGAAATGGGACTCAAGAGGCAAATTCTAAAGATACACTGGTTTCAGAGATCAAGACCAAACTGACTCAAGGTTTGACCCCAAGCCAAATTCAGTCTTTTATAAGCTCAACTTCTGGAACTCCCCAGGAGAGAATGAATGCTCTGTTTGTAGCCTTATTTGGCGGTGTTGGCAAAGGTTTTGCAAAGGAAGTGGGCAACAAGAAGAAGTTTTTCTCGGTGGTTGTTCAGGATGAAGAGTCACAGATGCGTCTTCTTCGAGCTATCAAAGCATTTTGCGGTAAAGCTAATGGCGATGCTGTGAAGGAGGTTCCTCTTGTTTTAAAGGTCTTTTATGATGCAGATTTGCTGGAGGAGGAGCTTATTGTTCAGTGGTTTGAGGAGGGATCTAAAGGAGATAACAAAGGTCTTGAAATGTGGAAGCACGTAACTCCATTTGTGGAGTGGCTGCAGACTGCAGAGTCTGAATCTGAAGAGGAGTAAATCGGGATGCTGCTTTAATAAATAATCCTTCTGCTTCTGGATTTGTGCTGGTTTGATTAAATAGTCTCATTTATCAGTCCTTTTATAAGTTCTATATGCCTAGTGCGTCTACTTTTAGTTTCTGTTTGCTTTGAGTATGCTGTCTGGACTATAGTTATGGCCGTATCGGAACTATTGTTAAAGTTTGTTATGTTTGTGTTTCTGAACACTACTATTTGTCGAGTTTACCCTGTGTTTCTGAACACTAGTATCTGCTTTGTATTTATTTGTGTCCTTTATGGATACCATGGTTGTGTCATGTATCGCGATGGATTCTGTCTGAGACTTTGAAGTTATGCGAACTGTACATTCTTGGTTGATTAATGGCGAACTTACCGTATGTCCAGTTTATTAGTTGCTGCAAGATATGTGTCAATGAATTGGTTTTGATTCTCAACATAGTCGGCTGGTTCAGCAATTTCTATGTACTTGTGTTTGTGTTGCAATGTGTGTATTAATGTTGCTGCTGTTTCAATTGCGTGTTTTGCGTTTGGCCTTCGCGTTTGAAATCCTTGACACCATCAGTCTGTACATATGTAAGAACCTGGATTGACAGTGAAACATCCTTTGATATCATCTTGTGTAAATATGTATTTCCTTGGTAAAATTCGAACCTGGATTGATAGCAAAACATCATCAAGGTTGTTCGAGCCCGTACCAATCAAATGCGCTGTACTGGTAGGGTAGGGTTTGATCTTAAGCTTGAAACATCATCAAGGTTGTTCGAACCCGGACCAATCAAATGCGCTGTACTGGTAGAGTTTGATCTTAAGCTTGAAACATCATCAAGGTTGTTCGAGCTCGTACCAATCAAATGCTCTGTACAGCCTGGTAGGGTATGATCTTAAGATTGTACTCGGCGACAAAACATAAGCAAACAATGTGTTGTGTCTGCATGGTTCCACCATCTGCACGATGCCCAGATAGGGATGTTGCCAGCTCGTTGCAAAACACCCAATTACATCTCAACCACCTTGAAGTGAAAGTCATCCATATCAAAATTATAATAATTTAATTAAATCTCAATTACACATACGTGATGCTGTTTGTTTTCGGTGCGGGAGCAACATGTATGAGTTCTTGTAATTTGTGAAGTGGAAGGGACAGATCTCGATCTTAGCTCGGGTCTGTTCCTGGTTGTCGGCTCGGAAGAGCTGCTGGAGCTCGGACGGCCGAGTTACCTGCAAAAGGCCTGGAAACACCGAGAGAAATTCCGACAATCTAATCAGTCACTGGAAAATAGACTGGACAGCTAGGATTCAGGCAGAGAAAGATTGATTACCTTTTAAAGTGCGGAGATGGCCCGGTACTTATAGGCAAGGACAAACGAGTATCTGATCCTAATGGGCCAGAGCAGATTCATTTGTTTGTGGGCCTGAAGTGGTAGAAGGCCCATTAAACCTGTTAACCTGATGATCCGACGCCTGATTGGATCACATTATCTACACCACATCAATATGCAAGCCGAAGTTTATCAACCATTCACTTTTAATGAGTATAAAGAGAGTAAGGATGCGTGCATTATTGTACTTGGGGGGTACTTTAATCTAAATTAGGAAGGTAGTTCACTCGTCATTATCCTTACCGTATACGGGCTGTATGCAAGTGTTACACAAATAATTGAATCCTAGGTTTAAATTTTTTTCTTCTTCTTCTTCCAAATTGTTAATTACAAGTTGCAACTGGTAGGTATATGTATTCCACTGTAGGGTAGGATATAACAGAGAATACACCAAACCAGAAACATAACTAATAAATAATCAGGGCTCACATCACATGCAAACCACTTGCAATCAAAAATTTAAAATAAAACTTAGAATTAAAATGTCAAACACATATATAGCAAAAATGATTAATTTTGAGTATTTTGAATATTAAGCAAGTTAATTAGAGATGCACATTCTAACGCTGACTTTCAAATAAACCCTCGAGCTAGACTTTTCAGTTGTTCAAACAATATGAACTTGGGTTTGCGTAGTCAACTGTTAGCCTTCCAATTAAGTTGCAACTATTCTTAGATTCTCTGCACGCAAGTCTACTCGCTGTAATTTATTATAGTAGACTTTGTTGAACGATTATTTTCTTCATAAAGACTATAGTGTGAATGGTAGTTGCTATTTCGTTTGATAAGAAACACACGCATTAATAGTTGAATAGTAAACAATATAGTAGTGGATATAACTGAAGTTGTGATGAACTATATATACTAGTAATTTCCACGTGCGATGCATGTCTTAATAAATACATTTTTATTAATAGTAAAAACTTTAATGTAGTCTAGCCTTAAATCTAATACTTCCTTTATATTAGATTAGATATGCACGGGCAACACACGGATTTGTTTGTCTACAAATGTTTCTATTAATTGAATTTAATTTGGACGTATATTGCACGGGTTTGCTCAGTTACAAAATTAGGGTTTGTTTATTTACAACCCCAACTCTCCCATTAAAATAGTAGAGATATATACTAGATTTGCCCGTGGGCATATGCACGTCTTCGGAACGATACAACATATGAAAAGCCTTGTAAACAGTAAAACAACAATTATGTAGCTGAAGTTTGAATAGTATGACAATAATTAGTTGTAAATAAAAGTTTATGTTTCCATTAGTATATGTTAAAAATAATTATAAATGGAGATGTAAAGTCTAACTTCTTAGAACTTGAAGTGTGGAAAATGATGAAATTTAACTGTTAGTGAAATATTTGTTATTTTCAATATAACATGAGCAATAAAAAAATGCATAAAAATTCTGAAAATTTACAAACCTGAAATCTGAAAATATAAATTTCTAAATAATTAGAGAGATAATGAGAGAGGGAGAGAAAGATAAATAAATAAATGGGTCATTTTTGGAGATTTGAATTTGAGTTTTGAGAAAAACTTTTGGACGGAAAAATTTGTTTTGTAAGATTAGATCTGGACTATTAATTTCAACCATATTGAATAAGAGCCACTTGATAGCTTTCTTTGTGTTTTATTATATAGATATATTTTATATAAACTTATTCAATTAGAGTTATAACAGTATCGATACTGTTCAGATTAACAAATACTCATCATTATCATCCATTATTGAGACATTTTAAATTAATAATGACCACCTAGGTCCTAGCCTTAGCCAAATGACCAATCTACCCTTACTCTAATAATGCCCCCAATAATATAATCCCACTTTCCAAGCTGCAACCAACACCAGCATCCATCAGTGGTTCCCACACGCCAAACTTTAGCATATGCCTAATCACAGACAGCCAATTCAAACCGTATACCATTTACTGGTACTAGCTATACTAGTCCACACAACAACAAAAACATCAACGTGCATGTGCTTCAAACCTCATCCCTCAACAATCAATATATACTTCCAAGCATCTTCCTCTAATTCCCTTCATTCTCATACCGACATACTCTCTATATAACCCCCCCTCAACTCCCTCTAACCCCCCTCATCAGCAACAAGTTAATAAAGAAAAAAACCGAGTTAGGTCATATCTAGATAGAATATATGGGTAACTACATCTCCTGCACTCTGGCAGTAAGCCACCCCGGCACTGGTACCAAGATAATCCTCCCCAACTCGGACATCCGCCTCATCGGTAAAGGGGTCCACACCGCTGCGGCCGAGCTCATGCTCGACTTCCCGGGCCACTTCGTGGTCAATTCACTCTCCTTGAAAATAGGGGCACGATTTAGTCCTCTACTGGCGGACGAGGAGTTGGAGCCTTGTAATGTTTACTTAATGCTCCCCATGCATAGGGTTAACTCGGTGGCCAACGCGTCGGATGTTGGCCCTCTCATTGTGGCTGCAGGAAAGGCGGCACGGAAGGTGGGGAAAGGAGGGGCTAGGGTTTTGCCGGAGGTGAGTGTGAGGCAGGTGGAGTCGCCGCCGAGGGTGGTGATGGAGGTGGATGATGAGGTGAGGTGTAGGTTGAGTATGTGTAGGTCAAGGAGGCCGACGTTGGAGACTATTAGTGAGGAGGCTATGGTGTGTTGATTACTACTACTGCTTAATTAATTAGTAGTCATAGTTGTTAATTAGTGCCTCTAATGTCATGTATATTTTTTTTCAGTGATTAAGAGGAGGATGGAGGTGAGAAATTTGGTTGATGAGATTCTTTTAGTTGTATTTCACTGCTATAATTGTATAATGCATATGTTGAGTAATCACCATGTGGTTATTAATTGATCCACTGTTGTTTTGGAAAATGTCTAAAACTTATGAATTTTAATGAAATTCTTGGTAGGTTCCTCATATTGAGTTATTTTTTATTTTTTAAATAATGGAAAAGTTTTGACTTGACTTTTTTTTTTTGGCAAAAAAGGACATAAAAACTAATTTTCCATTTTCATTTTTCAAATTTTTCTGTTGGTCGATACCGTGATTAGGACTGCAAACGAATCGAGCTATTCACGAGCTATTCAGCTCGAATTTGATCAAAGCTCGGTCAAAGCTCGGCTCGAACCGAGCTCGAGCTCAAAACTGAGCTTGTTTTGTAAATGAGCCGAGCTCGAGTTTGATTTTTTTTATTTATTATTTTAGGCTAAGCTCGCGAGCTATTCGGCTCGAATTTGATCAAAGCTCGGTCAAAGCTCCGCTCGAACCGAGCTCGAGCTCAAAACTGAGCTCGTTTCGTAAACGAGCCGAACTCGAGCCTGAAAGTATTTGGCTCGGCCCGGCTCGATTGCAGCCCTAACCGTGATCACACACCCACCCAACACAAATACACTTTTATGTTTTTTTACTTTACCGGTTTCATTAATAAAGATTTAACGAAATAAGAATCTCTAATATTATAATGAGAGAGTTGGGGTTGTCATTTGTATACAATCAACCATTTATTTATAAGTGGGAGTTATATTAACATTTATTTACTCAATTGTTGTTAGTTACCATAATAACCTCAAAGTTTAAATTTATTTACGATACAATTAATTACAAAAGTGACATTCATATAAAATAAAAAATTGTGCCACTAAGATAATTTGTAAAGAGTACGTAAAGGGAGGTCACAAATTTTCGAGACCAGATTACGTTTTATTATTTACAAGATAAAAATTTAATTAAATAGAACGTTCATTGCACGTATAGATTACTAGTACAGTAGTTTACACGTCCGATGCACGTTTTAATAAATATAGTTTTTAAAAATAAAAAATTAGACGTAGTCTAGATTTAAACCTAGAATCTCCTTTATAATAGTTATGCACGTGTTGCACGCGTTAGTAGATTTACAAATTTACAAATGGCACTAAGACCTTCTCCCATTATAATATTAGAGATAATATTGATTAGAGATAGAAATTGTGCAAGCATGAATTTGCAAACTCCTGTTCTTTAGCTCGTCAGCGAAAAAATTTGCCTCTTATTGCTAAGGTAGTAACAATTTTTCTTAAGTTCAATAGGAATGTGTATTCTTTCATTTTTTTTATTATTAATGAATGGCTGTTGGTTATAAAATAACTAGTATTTTCACGTGCGATGCACGTTTTGATAAGAGTTGGAGAATTTTTACGTGCAATATGTGTTAAGAAATAATTTTGAAGTTAGATGTGTATTGCACGTAACTGGAAAATACATTTTTGAAAAAAACTACGATTTGTACGTGCAACACACATGGTTATAAGTAGAATTTGATGTGCATCATATGTATATGTTTGGTGTTAAAAAAATATTAAAAATCTATTTTGCACGTGCGTTGCACGTTTTAAATATGTGATTTTTTAAGTTAGTTTTTGTTGTAATTAATTAGAGAATTTGATTTGTACGTACAATGCACAGATTTGTATATTGACAAATTACAACTCCAGCTCTTCCATTATAATATTAGAGATATTAGAGATTAGAGATATATCTGTGCAGCTAGCTAGTGAAAGCAATATTTATACATTACAGAATTTTTGCTTGATCTACACATTAATGTGATCAGAAGAATTCTAACCCAAAACCAAAAGTTGCAGGAACAATTGGACTATAGTTCAAGTTCCAAAATATTAACCTTATCCTATCTCCACTTTATCTTTATATAGTACTCCATATACTATTTTTTCTTGTAAATCTTTGTCGTTATACATACTAACCAGATATACACATCCTCTCCTTTTTTTACCTTTATTTTACTAGATATATCTTATAAAATTATTTACATACTTCTTGTTCTCGTTTTGTTTTCCAACATATTCTTCTACACTAGAATTGCTATTCAATCGTTCCAAATGTGCACTTAATTAATCAGGAATACTATATTCACAATGCCCACACATAAATTTTCTCTCAACAAAAAACCCCCAAAATAAATTAGTTATACAAAAAATTAATCATACATATAAAATCTTGTTTTAAGCATAAATAGGGCTGCAAACAAATCGAGCAACTCGCCTCGAGCTCGATCAAAGCTCGGTCCGAGACGAGTTCGAGCTTGAAAATCAAACTCGTTGGAGCTTGAGCTTGAGCTTGGGCTTGCTGTAATATTTAGGCTAAGTTTGTGAGCTACTCGGCTCGAGTTTGGTCAAAGCTCGACTCCAGCCGAGCTCGATGGCTTAATGAGTCAAGCTTGAGCCTCAAGATACTCGGCTCGTTTGCAACCCTGGGCATGATGCTTTTTTCATGCAGAAATTTTCAATCTTTAGCCAAACTTCTTTCATTTATTGCACGAACAAGTTAAACAAAGAAGAGAAGAAATTCATATCACAGTATAGCCTCACATAACCAAATCATATATGCATATCTCTACTATTATAATGGGAGAAGGCCTTAGTGTAATTTGTCCTTAACCCAACCCGTGCAACGCATGTGTTGGTAGATTTTTTTTGCCCTTTTCATTCCCCAAATTTTTCCCACGTGCACAGCACGTGTATAATACTAGTACAATTAATTCACCAATCACTCATACAAAATCCAGTCTCCTTCAACTTTTTCGTTTTGCACAAAGAGGACAAAAATGAAGAATTTGCAAAAATAAAATAAAAATAATCAGTAATATTTCATTTTCGTCTCAAATTATAAGTACCCACGGTCTCCTCCATTATCGTCTCCAACGCCGGCCTCCTTGACCTACAAGCACTCAGCCTCCCTCTCACCTCCCCTGCCAGCTCAGCATCCACGTCATCAAGCTTCATCATATGCATCTTCTCCGGCTGCGGCTCTGGGGCCGCCGCCGGCAAAACTCTAGACTTCCGTACAGCCTTCCTTCCCCCAGCCACCACAACCCTTCCCCTATCGGCATCACCAACCGTGGAGCTGACACGTGCCATAGGGAACATGACGTAAGCATGACCCCATTCTAGCGTCTCGTCGGCGGGGAGAGGGTGGAAGCGGCGTCCGACGTGGAGGGAGCTGGATGTGACTAGGAAGTGGCCCGGGAAGTCGAGCATTAGGTCGGCGGCGGTGGGGAGGTGGGACCCGGTGACGCGTCGTATGTCGCCGTTAGGGAGGATGATGTTGGTGGTGGGGCCCGAGTTGGTGGGGGTGAGGGTGCATGTGATGAAGTTGCCCATGCCAAGTTTAAGTTGGGATGTCAGAAACTACAATTAAAAGATGATTGTTGAGTTTAGAGAGAGAAAGAGAGAGAGGAGAGAGAGAGAGAGAGAGAGAGAGAGAGAGAGTTTTTGGGGGGAGGGGGAGATTGACGATGGGTTTATATTAAGAGGAGAGGAGGGAAAGTTTTGGTGAAATACGCGGAGTCGGATAATGAGTGGAAAAACAGGGGGTGGGGAAAAGTAATTTAAAATATATGGAAATTAAAGAGAACGTGGAAGTTTAGGCTGGACCGGTATTACGTGTGGGGTCCAGTTGAACAGGATGTGACTGGAATATTTGCCCAAAATGACCTACTTTTTGATAGTATTTACCAAACTGACCCACTTTCGAAAGTGTGGATGATTTTTAAATACTGACCCCTTTCAAAAATGTGGTTAAATACTTTTTGAAAGTATTTACCTGCATTACTAAGTGTGGATGATTTATACTAAATTTATTTGTGTAATTAATCTAAAATAATCTGTATTGTATTAAGTTAGTATTATTCGTAAAATATTTGTACTAAATAACCTAAGTCCACAATGCATAAGTGTAATATGTGATGTAAGTAACATTGTGATTATATATGCTATACTTCAGTAACATTGTGAATAATATTGTGACTAACATTGTATATAGACGAGTGTCGATTTATGATGATAGTTATAAGCCATTGTAACATTCTGAGTAACATTGTTTGATATCGATTTATTGTTATTAGATATTGATGAATGTATAATTCTGTATTATTGATATTACATTTCATTCCTAGAAGCTCCCCTTTTTTATTTATCGATATATCTAAAACCGAGATTTTTGTATTTGTGAATGTGTTCTTGTGGGGAAGTTGGGATTCCATGTGATATTTGAACTGGGTTAGAACTCCTCTCATGTGTCAGCATTTCACATACGAAGCTTTAACTAGAATTAACATGCGGTTGTGCATTAGTTATTTGGATTTGCTGAATATACAACTCCAGTGCAGACCAACTGTAATTTAGACCATGTGTCCTAGCAGTCATGGACTTTAGAGAGTTGTCATTCCCTATGGGCACAGTCATGAAATATTGACCTTCACATTTTCCCGCTGCGTATTGAGCTACAACTTTCACATTCCATTGATCTTTATCCCAATTAATAAACCCGTAAATTTTTTCTATTAATTCTGTCATTGTTATTGTGCGGGGTGCTCAAATTATTTCATGATCAAAATTACTATACAACTTATCTTTGCATCACGAATAATTTCACCCCGAAAATAAAGCAAAATAGGAATATCGTAATCCATACATATACATATTTATATAAAATTGAGAGTCATTATCTAATCTACCCAAGTATACGTGATAAAGAGTGATACAAATCATACATTCAAATCAAATAGCATAACTCCAATCCTCGCGCACGTTTTCCGAATAAATCACCCAAATTGGGGATCTTGGAAGCTAGGTTTACGATTTTGAGAGTGTGAGAAGAGTGGAATGAGGGGGGTGATTATATTTTGTAGATTTTTGGAGAGATAATGGATCGGATTTGGGCAGCTAGGGTTTCGGAGAGTGTGGAGAAAGATAGGGGAAGAAGAGAATGAGTCGGAGAGTGTGGTATTATTGAACTCCCAATCGACACTCGCTATATGAATTGTTAAGCTCCCAAACTGAGGCCTCCTTGAAGGGGGCGGTGGAGGTGGAGGTGGATCACGTCTTAAGCGTGTATCCACCATGGCAACCTGCAATAGCACAGAGTACTAGAAAGAAGGGGAGAAGAAGTTATAAGGAAAGAGAAGATTCAGTGTATTTCATTTCATAGCCCATCCTTTACAGCTCACCTCTTTATAAAGAGAGCGAGAGCGCAGTACATTTGCATCATTCAAAAGAAAGCGAAAAAGGAACAAAAGAAAGAGAGACGCCAACTGCCAACCTTCATCACTGTAGCGTGGGCCCCATCCTGAATTTTCCATCCACTCTTAGATGGACAGCTCACACTGGACCCACCCGTGAGGATTAAACCCAGGGATATTATTGCAAAAAACACTGCTACTTATTCATTCTAGTCCCCGCAAGACATATAATTCCTGAGGGACTGATACTTAAGCTTCGGAGCTCTGATACGCGATGTGTGCAGCTCGCAGGTCTACATCATTTGCCCCCGTTTGAAAAGGAGATTCCATAATATTGCAAAAATTAGGGAAGCGATTGTATATGTCCCAAAATTCCTCCCAAGTCGTGTCATCCTTACTCCTCCTCCCCATTGGATTAGGACCTCTGTAATCGCCGTTCCTCTCTTTCCCACCATCCTCTGATCCAAAATACACAGGGGTTGTTCATCCTCTTCCTGGAAATAGGCGGGTGAGTGGTTGCAAGCTTACTCTCATTCCCAATGTGTTGACGCAGCTGAGAAATGTGGAAAACATTGTGGATCTTAGCGCCCTGTGGCAACGCTAACCTGTAAGCGACGCTTCCAACTCTCTCCGTTATTTCATATGGTCCATAGTAGAGATGGGACAATTTATGAACCCGTCTTCCCCCCACCGTGGTCTGACGGTATGGTTGTAACCTAAGGTATACAAAATTCCCCACCACAAACTCCTTCTCCGTGCGCTTCTTGTCAGCTAAGGTCTTCATTCTCTGTTGAGCCTTGTGTAGGTTATCTCTGAGTATCTGCAGTGTGGTATTCCTCTCTAGGAGGTTCTCTTTGACCTCTGGGGAGCTTGCAGCTTTGGAGGTATAAGAGAGAATATTGATAAAAGATTGGGAGAAGATTGAGAAGATTGGGCAGATCCTTCCAATCTTATCTCTTATACCCCCAAAGCTGCACGCTCCCTAGTGGTCAAAAATCGACACTCGTCTATATACAATGTTAGTCACAATATTATTCACAATGTTACTGAAGTATAGCATATATAATCACAATGTTACTCACATCACATATTACACTCATGCATTGTGGACTTAGGTTAATTAGTACAAATATTTTACGAATAACACTAACTAACTTAGTACAATATAGATTATTTTAGGTTAATTACACAAGTAAATTCAGTACAAATCATCCACACTTAGTACAATGTAGGCATAATTCATATAACCAAAACACTCAATTCATTGTTGAACACATGTCAAATTAACTCACAATTCTAAATCTTACCCTACATCAAAGTTAACCAAAAATCAAATAGTAAGAGTTATGAACAAATACCACACGAATACTGGGTAGAATGATGATGAGATTGTTTCACTTGCTTGGCAACTCCAATCCTCTTTAGTGTTTCCCGAACTTCGAACACCCAAATTAGGGATGTTGGAAGATAGGTTTAGGGTTTTGAGAGTGTGAGGAGAGTAGAATGTGGGGGATGAAAATGTTGCTTTGAAATTTTGTGGATTTTGGTGAGAAAATAGGTCAGATTTGGGCCATTAGGGTTTCAGAGTGGGAGAAGGAGTGTGGAGAGAGATAAGGGAAGAAGAAACTGAGATAGTGAGCGTGGTATTAAGTGATTTTTCAATCGACACTCGTTATCTCAGTTAGCCCTAGTAAAAATAGGGTCGCTACCTGAGATAACAAGTGTATACTTGTTTTTTTTCTTCATGTTTTTTCCCAAGTGGTGAATGTTATACCTTAAGCACACAAAATAAATTTTTAATGAAAAATTAATAACAACGAATTAAATTCCTACTTGAATTTAATAATAATTATACTGTTACGCAAACAGTATAATTCACTATCAACAAAGAACAAAAGGAAGATATTGTATCTTCAATTCGAACCTTGATATTCGTAAATTAAAGGGACTATTTCGCAAACAGCGTATATCACTGTACACAAAGCACAGAAAGAAGATATGTTATCTTCAATTCTGACCTTGAATATGGTGAAGAAAAAGACAGACCGAGACTTGTTGAAACAATGTCCTTAAGACGTTTAATTCTGCCACTCCTACGGTGTATACAGGTTATGCGGCAGTCGTCTCCCAAGATACAACAGTCAGAAATCCATTAACTTACACTAGAATAATGGACACTCGGTCGAGAAAGGATATGACAGCGTTTTGTGATATATCTGTACTGATATAGGGTGGTAGGGAAGATATGAATGAGACACGGATTTGATCAGAATCCAGTCCTATTTATAGTCCTAAGCCCATGGTAGTTGTTGCAACTATTCAAATAAAACTGTCATGATAGTTGCAACGGACCGTATCAAATTAGAACTGAATTTTACAAAAAATAAGTTTACTATTTTAAGCCCTACCCGCGTGTATTTCACACCGACGCCCAAGTTGGGTGTGTTCTCCCTCCGGAGAAAATATTCATACCCCTAAGGGCACAACCCTTTGGCTCAGTTTTTAACTTATAACTTCATTTGCTTTTTGCTCATTTTCGATATGGGACTAACTTTCAATGTCATATATCAAGCAAAAGTCCAATTCTTCATTTTAATAAGCTAACTTCGGAGGCAAATATTTCATTTATTTGAAATCCATTTTGGACATGTGAGTACATCATTTTATACGCCTTGATGAGTAGAATACGATGGAATCGATTTCCAACAGTGAAAACAACAGACAGATAGACTCACTATCTCAGTTAGCGACCTTGTGTTCACTAGGGTCGCTAACTCAGATACTAGAATAATGGAGACTTGGTTGAGAAAGGATATGACAGCATTTTGTGATATGTCTGTATTGATACAAGGTGGTAGGGAAGATATGAATGAGATTCGGATTTGATCAAAATCCAGTTCTATTTATAGTCCTAAGCCCTTGGCAGTTGTTGTAACTATTCAGACAAAACTGTCATGACAATTGCAACGGACCGTATCAAATTAGAATTGAATTTTACAAAAAATAAGTTTACTGTTTTAAGCCTTACGCGCGTGTGTTTCACACCGACGCCCAAGTTGGGTGTGTTCTCCCTTCGGAGAAAATACTCATACCCCTAAGGGCACAACTCTTTGGCTCAGTTTTTAACTTATAACTTCATTTGTTTTTTGCTCATTTTCGATATGGGACTAACTTTCAATGTCATATATCAAGCAAAAGTTCAATTCTTCATTTTAACAAACTAACTTCGGACGCAAATATTTCATTTATTTGAAATCCGTTTTGGACATGTGAGTACATCATTATATACGTCTTGATGAGTAGAATATGATGAAACCGATTTCCAACAGTGAAAACAACAGACAGATAGACTCGCTATCTCAGTTAGCGACCTTGTGTTCACTAGGGTTGCTAAATCAGATAGCAAGTGAGTCTTTTGGGTAATTACTTTCGAAAGTGGATCAGTTTTGTAAATACTTTCAAAAGTGGTCATTTTGGGGGAAAATCATGTGAGAGGCGCACACACACAAGTAGGGCTGCAAGCGAATCGAGCTATTCGCGAGCTATTCGGCTCGAGCTCGGTCAAAGCTAGGCTCAAACCGAGCTCGTTTCGTAAACGAGCCGAGCTCGAACTTTTTTTTTTTAGGCTAAGCTTGCGAGCTATTCGGCTCGATTATAGTCAAAGCTCGGCTCGAACCGAGCTCGAGCTTAAAATTGAGCTCGTTTCGTAAACGAGCCGAGCTCGAATCTGAAGGTATTCGGCTCGGCTCGGCTCGATTGCAGCCCTACACACAAGTGAGTGCTTATTTTGTTTTTATCAAGGGGATTTTACACAGGCCCCCCAACAAATAGTGGTATTCTATGATGGTTTTTCACGTATGTTACTACTTCAAGCAACTTCGAGAGTGAACAAAAACATTTTGTTCGAAATCTAAGTACAACATCATGTAAATTTTGGATCTGTGTGTATTGTAAAGCTAATGATTTCTCATTGATATATGAATCTCTTTCCATTAATCTTATTTTTTGAAATTGTTACATTGTTCATGGTACAACTTAAATACATAAATTATTATATATTATTCTTATAAGTTTTTTTTTTATATCCTGTATTATTTATTTTCATTGGTAAGAAAACACATTGAAATAAGAGTCATAACAAGTGGTATAAAATTCAGCGTTTAAAACACTTACAACTGGATTGTAACTTAGATAGTAATTAAGAATTTAGTATGAGTAAAGAAATTTATCAAGTTCAAGTTAAATCATCTAAAAAAAATGTAACATAGATTATACTAGATAACTAATGTTCACATATTCCTCCACTAAATGATTGGTGTTCATAATTCAATATTTTAATTTATGTGTGGGTGAGATAAATTAAAGACGGGCATAAAAGATAATGACACAAATTTCGATATAAAATATTGCATAATAAATTTTACAAAACGATGTAGAACAATATTGTATGATAAAATCATAAATCTCATATGATGAATATCAATAAATAAACAAAATAAAATAAAAAGGCATTCTACCTTTTGTATACAAATTTACTTTTTCTAAACCCATTGTTTTATTTTTTTGTTCTATATAAACATTCTAACAAAAAACAAATTGTTTATTTATGCAAATATTCGATCAATGTGTATTATGTGTAAATAAATAAATAAAACCATACAAAACAAAGTATTTTATTATAGGAAATTAAGAATTATATTTGGGAACGGATGCGTTCAAGTTAGACAGATCGGGTCAGATCTCAAATTTGAGTCGTTTCTTGCGTTCCCATTTTATTCCACCATTATCGAAGCGATTCCACATCAGTCAGTTTAGGGTTTTTAATTTCTCCCAAAATCCCCAAGTTTAATTCACACAAAATATACAAAATTTCTACTTTAGTTACTAAATCAAGTGATGTTTGCTTCAAGATTCTCAAGAATTATGGGCCGAATTGCAAAGCACACAGTAGTTAATTAGATGTATCATTTCTCAATCTAATTATCTAATTTTCCTAAATTATAGTAATATACTCTCATGTCAGTTGAATAAGTAATGAATGAATGAACCAATTAAAGCAGCATTTTTTTCTCTAAATAATTTCTCATTTTGTACACTACTAATCACCAATATGAAGAATATCATTACATTGAAGCCACTAATTATTTGATAAATATCTTTGTTCATCCATTTTATTTTCTTATTTATTTTTTGTTTTCTGGTAAATTATAATATATTAACCACTTTATTGTATATGTAAATGAAAAAATTTAGAACATACATTTTTTATGTGAGTTTTCAATTTAGAATTGGAACTTAACAAGAGTGTATATAAGATGCCATTTCCTTACTTTCTTGTGTTCATCAAAACCATGAACTTTTTAGGACAGTATCTTTCAATTGAATGTATAGTTAAATTCCCGAGAAGTTAGTGTAATAATTAGTTTGCTCCAATAGCTCACAATGCTCATCATTATACCAAACATTTTGATTAAATTTTGAAATTATTTTTATAAACAAATTTATCAGTATTAAAAAATAAAATAATTTATCTTTGTTGGATAGTAAATTACCAATTTTCATGTAATTTGTTTTGCTCAACTTTTTCTTGAACTACATCAGTATTATTATTAAAATGAACATATATTGCATTGAAGATCAAATAATAATGTGATCTAACTGTTTTCATTTCATTTTCATTTCAAATGCATGAGCTGATATCCAACTACAAAATAATAACCAAGCAAAAATGATGTAGAAGAATATTGCATGACAAGATCACAAAACTCATGTGATGAATGTAAAAAAATAAAGAAAAAATAAAAGCATTCTATCTTTTGTATACAATTTTTTCCCTCTAAATTCATTCTATGTTTGCATGCATACACAAATATTTGATCAATGCTTGTCACATAATAAATAGAAAAATATCTATCCTCTCGGGAAATGTGGACGGTGTGAATGGATGAAAGATTGATGCAAGGAAAATGTAGATGGTGTGAATGGAGGTACATCGGTCCATCGAATCTCATGATTCATCTTCAAAATAATCTCATTCTCTTTCTCCTTGCTTTTGTTTCCTTTAAGAGGATAATCATGGTGTCAGATGATGTACATGAAAATCTAACTATATAACTCCGGTCCTCCACCCCCCTTGCCTGAATCTTCTAGTAAGACTTGCCAGCCGTATGAAACCCTAATTAAATAACTCTTTGTTTTGTTGAGAAATTTAGCTTTCTTTATTTTGTGGATTTTGGAAATCAAGGTTGATCCCTATAGAAATATTCTTGAGTATAATTGATTCTTCAGTTTGATTGAATAAAAATTCTTCTACAACGTAAGGAGTTTTTCTAGTTTCAATTGTTTATTTTTATTGAATTATTTTGTGAAGAAAAACTTCTTTCATTTTTAGAAGGGTAATACAGAAAATGCATGAAAAAAAATTTAAATCAATAAAAGAAATTAATTAAAAAGGAGATTTGGGTCTAAAAACAATATATTTTAGGGTGTCTAGTATTTAACTATTTATAAAACCTATCGGGTTTAGAAATAAATTATCCTCTAGCTATGGGTCTTGAAATATTTTTCCTAGATAAAAAAAAAAATTTAGGACGAGTCTGGTCGGGTCTCAACTGAGCCATTTGTAAACCATTCTTATACTTTCCACCATCTTCGAAGCGATTCCCAACAATTCAGATTAGGGTTTTTTAATTTCCCCAAAATCCCCAATTTTTTTCGTACAAAATCTACAAAAATTCTAGGTTAATTAACTAAATCAAGTGATGTTTGCTTCAAGATTCTCAGGAATTGTGAGTCAAATTGCAAAGCAGACATTTAGAGGTATCATTTCTTAATCTCTTTATCTAATTTTTCTGAATTTTGGCAACATAATCTCTGATCAGTTGAATCACTAATGATTGCATATAACTTGCAATAATTGCTCATTTTTAACTTGGTAGAGAACTTAATGATTTTCAGCCTTCTACACTATTAATTACTCGCTTGGAGAATTGCATTAACGAAACCATTATTTATTGATGAATATCTTTGTTTATACATTTAGTTTCAATTGATTGTAAAATATCAAAAAAAAAATATTTATGGGTACTGCTCATATTGTGGTTAGAGGGAATTTTTTGCCTACATAGGCCACTTTTTGAAAATATTTGCGTTTTTGGGCCAGTTGCCCAACTATTAGTGCTTTTGGGCTACTTTGTGCCACGTCAGCAGCGGCCGCTGTTCCCAATAGCGGCCTCTTCAATTCGAGGTCGCTAATGGGAATAGCGACCTATGTTTTAATTTTTTTTGAATTTTTGGTTTGCTGTCGCTATTCCCACTAGCGACCTTAGTATAATGAGATCGCTGAGGAGATTGTGTTCACTGTTTCCTACTGACCTTAGTATATACTAAGGTCGCTATTCCCAATAGCGACCTCAATAGCGACCTCAGTTTTAAATTTTTGAGGAAAACTCTTCAAGAATCACTAAATGTCACAATACATTCATTCGAGCTCACTAACCTTATTATACTAAGGTCGTTAGTGGAAATATCGACGGCAAACAAAAAATTCAAAAAAAATTAAAGCATAGGTCGCTATTCCCATTAGCGACCTTGAAATGAAGAGGCCGCTATTGGGAATAGCGGCCGTTGCTGACGTGGCACAATGTAGCCAAAAGCGCTAATAGTTGGGCAACTGGCCCAAAAACGCAAATATTTTCAAAAAGTGGCCTATGACGGCAAAAAAATCGGTTAGAGGGAATATAAGATGAGGTTCTATTGAACTAAACTACAACGATAGTGGAGTATGTCTTTCTCTCCTTGTTAATGTTGGCAATTACTTACATATGTATTAATTGATTCTCTTCACCATTTATCTTTCTTTGCCTTTTTTTTTTGCTTGTGTTTCTGGTGATCACTCGCGTTTGTCCTATGCCGTGTTGGGTTGTTGTAAAGGTTGCTCGTTCATAAAGAACTTCGCTCAGTGAATTTAAGTTGTACATCTTTGATTGGTGATTGCCTATTATATATTGGTTAGCTGGCTACAGTAAATTTTATTTTGGAAGTGAATGCTCATGCATCTGCATCCAACTTAATAGTTTGAAGCCTGAAGATCCTTCCCACCCATTATTGAGCATTATAACTTGTGACGAATATCCATCGTTTATAAATGAACCATAAGAGGTTGAAGGATAAGGATTGACGAATCGCTAGAGGGCCAGTTCCTTTTGTGTTGTTATTAAGACCATTTTCAAGGAGAACATGCTGTCTTTTAATGTACCCATGATGAGCACAATAGGGTAATATGTGTTTTTTAAAGTTTATCTTGTGGCTCGACATTGTAGCGCTACATTTAATGGTTTGGGTAATAATTAAATCAATCAGAACTATCTGCTTTATGTTGTAGTCTTGTTTACACATTTTATTGATCTGTTCATTTACCAAGTGTTGCTTCCTTTTTAATTCACATTGCACTTCATTCTTTTTTAATTCATTTTATCATTGTTTCAGAAATTTAATTATTGACCAGAGGCATATTTGGGGAAGTGACCAGGATGATTACTTCCCCCACCACATATTACACACCTGAATTATGCTTTCCTTACTAGCTACAACCTGAAAATTTAATTTTGGACATCAACATATACTGCTTAATATGCTCATATGATGTTTTTTCTGTTCATTTTTTTCAATTAATTTTTTTCCTTATTTTCGTCACTTTATTATCCTTTGATTAGGCTAGTGTGTTGATTCCTAGACAAGTAATTTTCAAAACTGAAAAAACTCCCTTCTACAGGTCAATCATCAGTGAACAGAAGAGATTATTTCTGTGGCTCTTTCAATCATAACGTGTATTCCATGGTTAGTTATATGTTTTACTCTTATCAGATACAGGCATTCTTCGTGTAGTTATGCTATCCCATGTTGAATTTTTCCTTGTGCTTTTGTCATGAGTTTTTGTATGAGTTTTGAAATTTTTAATGCAATTTGTTGCTTTTGAAAAAAATGTGTTCATCCTTGGATACTGTTTACCATACATCAGTGTGCACATATAGTTCGCACTTATTGCCAGACTCATTATTTATTGGGGTTTTGGAGTCTGATGTCCGATGATGTAATCCTTAAAACTTCATTTTCTATAAAGATAAGTAGTATTATAAACTTTTTTTAGTTGTGAAATTTGAGGTAAACAATATATTTATCCGTATCAAAATTCCAACTGTCCAAATTTGGAAAGCAGATGTGTTTGTAGAGTGTTGCCTTGGCATTTGCTTGTATGTTGCCATGATCTGTCTTAGTGTTGAGTTGTAAGTGAGCATTGGATGGTTTGGAGGCAAGTGTGATAATCTCATGGATACTTTTAGACCACCTTCCCCATTCTGCATTCTCTTGTGCGGAAAGCATTATCACCAGCAAGTGAGTGGGTATGTATTGAACAGGCCATCTAATTGATCACCTTTTAGGTGGACAAGGAAAAACTTGTCTTATTTACTGGGTAGTAAAGCAAAATCTGTCCGGGACTAAGAAAGTACATGGCGTGCTAGGAAGCATGGATATGGGTTCAAGTACAAAACTCGACAAATTTGTAAGAGGTAGGATGCGGGGAAGCCATAATGTTGTATTATATAATTACTTAATCACCAATATGCATAAGTTCATCCCAAACATCATTCAACAATATGATTTTTAGCTATATAATCAAATAAGATTGTATAATCCATACATAAGTACTAATACTTCCGTAATCCTCAAGACTACAAATTTTAAATGTTCCTTTGTCCGTATAAATGCTTAAGGGATAACTAGTATATTAAATATAAAAACATGTTTGATAATATTGTTTATGTTTAGTAAGTGGTCTAGAATTAGAAATGTCTAAAAACAGCCCAACCTATAAGATATGTTACTAGATTTAGGATATGAGAGAGAAGTGTGTGACATGTGTTTATGGAGTGGTCATGAATCCGTGTCCAACGTTGGTGGTCTTAGACCCTAAGGAACAGGATCTAGCAACATCAGTTCCATTGGCGGACGCAAGATCTTATCTTACTGGAGGGTGTAATTAGATGACTTAATATAAATTAGCCCAAATTGTTGAAATCCTGAACTTTCTAGTCTAGTAACTAACCTGAGGTATGTTGGTCTCGGTCCTCCAACTGATAACATAGAAACTGAGAAGGAAGAAGAAAGAAAGAGATAGTATCTTTGATGCAGCAGGAGCTAGTAAAGGTGATTCTTGAGATATCGTGACGGCTCTAAATCCTGGTGAAGAAGGGCTCAGTGATTAGTGTTTAGATATTAGTTGTGAGAAAGAAGTGAGGCATGAAAGTTATTAGTTAGGCATTTTTGTAAAGAGCATATCACTATACATGTCAGGATTAAGTCTTATTCTAAAGCATAGAGGGATTGCAAATTAGTGGGCTTTTTGTGTGTGTAAAATCTGCACATACTGGTTTATATTTGGGTAGAATGAGAGGCAAAATATGAGGGACAAAGTCAAAGAATGCCTAAAGGCTTTTCACATACCTAATTGTCTAAGAATACCTGCTATTCTCTCCCCCCCCCCCCCCCCCCCCCTCTCCCCTCCCTCCTCTCCCCCCCCCCCCAATAGTAGGTCTTGATTTTTGTTTCAGAAATTCCAGAGCAGGTGGGTGCTCGCACTGAGCATACAGTGCGTCCTCCCCTCGGTAGACTTAAATTTTTTTAAAAAAATGTTTTGAAGTTATCGTAATTTAGGGGTTTCACACTTTTCAGTGCAACCATCCTAATCTACTTAAGTTGCATATTCTATTGTAATCACTTTATGATATGTAGGGTGTGTGATCCTATAGTTAATATGGGATTTAACTTTGGTACCAGGTTTTGAGTGAAAACTACACCTTCATGGATACCGAATCCAAATTAGGTTTTGGTATGTCTTTGAAGAGTTACATTATGCACTCCGTACATGTATGGGCTTTATGTACAGAAACAATATAACTGTGTCTAGGATAGCATTTTCTGTTGAAATCCTAACATACTATCATCCCCATTCTACAGTGTTGCAAGTATTTTTCTTTTTTTTCCCTTTAAAATGTCTCTATTAGATGAGATTTTCAACATAGTTTTCTGCAGTTCTCCTTACCATACGCTATGCAACCTTTACTCTGCCTTATACTTGGATATAATTCTGTTATAAATTTGTCTGACACATTTTGTATATGTGCATCTTGTTTTCAACAGTAGTGTTGGTCTATAAGATGCAAACCTTATTTTGTTGTTGTTAACCTTATGTAAGACTTCTGATATGATTCATTACCAGAAAAATCGGTTCTTCTGTACCAATAATACGAACAAAGCACATGATGAAGGAGGCTGGCAGAAAGAGACGTAAGTTCTTTGTCTTTTGTGTGCACACTGGATGGTCTATGAGTATATAGCATATGCAGATGTTCATTAGTTGTAAATCCATACTAATTATGCCTTTCAGTAGTTTGCTTTTAATTGTAGGAATGTCTACAGATTCTGCCTTTTATTAGGATCTGAATCTTGTGTTTTTCTTTTGATTTCCTTGTATGATTATATCTCATGCTCATTCGCTTGAACAATTGGTTTCTTAGCAACTGTTGAGTGTTGCCCTTATAATTTTATATATATTGACATCTGATCCCTTGATGGGAAATGTCTCTCAAGCTGTTATTTCTGGGAAATATCTGTTGAAAACCTCTAATAAAATATAAAATTAAATTATGTGATAGTTTCTATATATATTGTCATTTACTTTGTTCAGTTATGCAGATATAGTTTACTTGCGTTGAGCATCCATTATTCCATTTTGTATTGTTAGTTAAATAAGAAAGCATTCCTGAATAACTTTCTGTATTTTCTTCAGCATATCTGTAACTTTTGTGAACAAGGATGGCGAGGAGAAACAGATTAGAGTTCCAGTTGGAATGTCAATGCTAGAAGCAGCTCACCAAAATGACATAGATCTTGAAGGTGAATTCACCCTACGTCTAAACAATTCAATATCGTTTTATAATTATAATTTAAAATTTTGTGCTAATGACTAATTGAAGAATCGGTACTGGTTATCTTATGTCTATCTGATATGACATTTGCATTGTATGATTATGATCCCAGGGGCATGCGAGGGCTCACTTGCTTGTTCTACTTGCCATGTGATAGTAATGGTACTCCCTCGGACTGAACTCTGTAGAAGATATTCAGTGTTGAAATTCATACATGATTTATGTACTTAATTGTCTAGATGAATGTTTCTGTGTTGGTAGGACATGGACCAATACAACAAGCTAGAAGAGCCAACGGATGAAGAAAATGACATGTTAGACCTGGCTTTTGGCCTTACAGAAACGTATGTATCTTATTAGTCTCGTCTGGCTCCTTATGTTTCTCCGGTTTCTCTTTATGTCTATATTCTGGAGCTAGTCAAAATCCTTATGCTTCAAGAATTATTTGTGACAATTTTTAATCCTTTTTGAAAAATAAAAAAAATGATCTTTTTTATGCTTTCCTTCTTGTAGATCATAGTAAAAAGGAATTTCTTTTACAGATTACTACATAATCTTAGAGTACTGACAACGCCACACTCCCACAATGTTCTTTTGTTTATTATCTCATGTTTCAATCTTTTCGTATATGGGTTATGTTATATATCAATATACTAGATTTGCCCGTGGGTACGTGCCTACGGCACGTCTCGAGAACGATATAACATATGAAAAGCCTTGTAAACAGTAAATCAACAATTATACAGCTCAAGTTTGAATAGTATGACAATAATTAGTTGTAAATAAAAGTTCATGTTTTTATTAGTATATGTTGTAAAAAAATTATGAATTGGGGTATAAAAGTCCATGTTTCCATATATATATAGAGAGAGAGAGAGAGAGAGAGAGAGAGAATAAAATAAATAAAGGAGTTGTTTTTTTGGGATTTGAATTTGAGTTTTGGGGAGAAACTTTTGGGAGGGAAAATGTGTTTTGTAAGATTAGATATGGGCCTTTGATTTTGGGGAGATTGAATGAGAGCCACTTGATAGCTTTCTTTGTGTTTTTATTATATAGATTTTCCAAAGTTTATAAATTTTGTTGTGTTTCCTAAATTATTTATTTCTTTTGGTCAATCGTTCTCAATATCACTTCTTGGATACAGAATTAGATTATTTTTCTTGGATATCATTTAATCCTTTTTTTTCCAGATCTCGGCTTGGTTGTCAAGTAATTGCAAAGCCTGAACTTGACGGAATCCGCCTGGCACTTCCTGCAGCTACGCGAAACTTTGCTGTAGATGGCTATGTACCAAAACCACACTGAGAATATAGTTGCATAGAAAAACTTTAGTTTTGTAGCATGAGCTAAATATATTTTTTGTAACGACGCCGTAAAATTTTGCATCACGAGCATCTACCGAAGAGTTAAATGGTTCAGAACATGCATGTTAAATTTTTGTTGTTGTTCTGCCCCCAGTTGATTGCTTTGAATGTCGTTAACTTTTATCATCTGTAGATGCAAATAGTAATTGTTGGAGGGTAAACAAAAATCGATTTGATCGGATTCGAGCACATTGCCCACTAGGCATATGCATGAAGAGGATTTTTGAAGGACTTACAAACTGCGAGTAAAATAAACTTGATCGAAATGTTCTTTTGTATCTATTTATTCTCACTGCACACTATTTTGAAATGATGAGAAATTTGATTTTGTTAATTATTGTAGTTTGTGTCCTTTTTATTTGTGTGTTGATGAATTGGAAGCTAAATGCATCGAAAGAAGAAGAAAAAACTGCAACTCGCTCATGCGTATGACTAACCCCACCCCACCCGAGGATGTTCACGAAGCAGTAGTTCAAGCTCTTTGGTAAGGAGGACCTACAGCGATGATGGGAACAAAGGGCGTGGACGTTAGGCTTTTCATGAGTCCTCGATCATCATTCTCTAGGAGTTCCAATAGAACAATTAGAGCTGCTATTGGGTCTTATCAGGTCGGGTCCTCCACTATCTGGATCTGCGTACCTCATAGGTCCAAAAATTAGATTAGGACCCGAACTGGGAAGAATTGGGTCCAGTTCGGGTCTTAGTTAAAAAAATCTACCAGACGGATCGGTAGCGGAGAATAAATATTTGCACCTAAGTATTTTTGCATCCGACACATACGGTTTCAAAATTTTTTGAACTTGAGTACACGAATAAATATTATATTTACACATCTATCTTTAACAGTTACTATTTGTATGTATATTCCTATAACTCTATTATTCAAATTTCACATTTTCTCAGGTATTTTTTAAAGGGTCCAGCTCCGGATCCAGGTATCGGGTGAATGTGACAGTGCTAAGAACAATGTCCGTAATATGCATCCAAACAAAACTAGAATTTTTTGTCGTACTGACCCACTTTTTGAAAATATTTGGGGGTCTGACCCACTTCCGAAAACAATTAGCTATCTGACACAGTTTTGGACACGTCAGCATAAGCCGTTATTGGAAATAACGGCATAGGTTATTTATATCCCGTTATTTTCAATAACGGCATCATTTTACAATTTATTTTGCATGTCGTTTTTTGGAGTAACGGCATCAGTACATTTCTTATTCAAGTGTGAATCTTCTGACTTAGAAAAAATTCTAAGTGTTGAAACAACTTAGAAATAATGTCGTTATCTCCAAGAACGACATTCAAATTATCGATGCCGTTATTGGAGATAACGGCATCAGTTATAATAAAATGATATGTTGCCGCTGTTCCAAACAAATGCAACATATCATTTTATTAGAACTGATGCCGTTATCTCCAATAACGACAATGCCGTTCTTGGGGATAACGACATTATTTCTAAGTTGTTTCAACACTTAGGATTTTTTTCCAATTCACACTTGTATGAGAAATATACTGATGCCGTTAATCCAAATAACGGCATGAAAAATAAATTGTAAAATGATGCCGTTATTAGAAATAACGGCATAGGTTATTTATATGTCGTTATTGAATTCAATAACGGCTTATACCGACGTGTTCAAAATTCGATCAGATCGCTAATTGTTTTTGAAAGTGGGCCAGACCCCAAATAATTTCAAAAAGTCGGTCAGTACAACAAATCTTTCACAAAACTAGCCAAGGTCGATGTGAAGAGCATTCAACGATGCCCAGAGTACGTACCAAACAGGCAACGGAAATCCAATAATGGGCCTGGGCCTGGGCTTGGGCCTAGTGGGATAAATCAGTCTCCTTCACTCACTCCCTGGTCAATACTAGTCAAAGCTTCACATTTACCTGTTTCTCTCTCTAAAACCAAAATGAACGGCGGAGTACTGGAACCACCGGCGGTGATCCTAACCGCTGAGGAAGCAGTCGACCAGCTGTACCACGTGCGAGACACGTACGTCCCTACCAGCGGACAAGAAAAGGCAGCCAAGCTCCAAACCCTAGCCGACGCCGCCCTCTCCCTCCTCGACTCCCTACCCGGTAACCACACCCCTCTCCCTCTCTAATTACTACAATAACTGTTTTTTCAACTAGTGATAATTAGGGGAATTGCGGATGTGTTAAGTCAGATTTTAGGTAACCATGTTATGATGTGAATGAGAATGGGAATTGAGGTTTGTCGATTATTTGAGCGAGATGGAGGAGGAATCATTAGGGTGTGAAGTCATTTAGTTGTGCGGGAAAACAATTGAAGTTCCGGGTCTAGTATTGGTTTGTGGAACGGGTAGAGATAAACAGATAAAGTTGATATGTAAAATCATTAGTTACGTGTGTTTCAAAATTTAAGATTAATAGAAAAAGCTCCATTAACGAATTGAGAAGAGTTCAAGAGAAGTTGACGGGTTAACGAATAAAAGGTGTTTATATTGAGGGTAAGGAAAAAATAAATGTATGCAAGAGATTCTAAAATTTCTGCATTTTTGTCCGATTTTGGAGGATTTCGAGAGATTTTGAAATTTCAACATTTTCGCCTGATTTTGTGCATCTAACGATTTTGGACGATTTTGAGATATTCCAAGATTTCCACATTTTCGACCCATTTTGTGGGTACCATAATGATTTTGGACGATTTCGAGATACTCTTGAATTTCCACATTTTCGCCCAATTTCGTGAGTTCTGTACACCGATTTTGGACAATTTCGAGAGATTTTGAAACTTCTACTTTTTTTGCCCGATTTCGTGAGCAGTGCACCGATTTTAGACGATTTCCAGTTTTGAAATTTCTGCATTTCTGCTCGATTTCATGGGTTTCCCACCGATTTCAAGAGATTGTGAAATTTTAGCATTTACGCTTTTCGTGTATTATAGCTCACCGATTACGGATGATTTCAAGCTATTTTGGATTTCTGCGCTTTCGTCAGATTTTTGTGGACATGCCAGAAAATGTTGCCAGAATAGTGAAATACGATATTTCACAAAATTGGCTCAAAACTATGGACTATAGTGTACAAAATGAGATCAACATAGTAAAATATGAAATTTCACGAAATGGCCAAAAATTGTGGGCAATAGCCAACCAAATGCTGCCAAAATAGTGAAATACGCAATCTCACGAAATTGGTTTAAAACTGGACTAACTAACAAAAAGTGGCCAAAAAAGTGAAATAGAGAATTTAATGAAGTTGGCCTACGGATTATAGCTCAGAAAATGTTGACAGAAGTGAAATACGAGATTTCACAAAATTGGAAAAAAACTGTGGACTATATCCCAGAAAATGTTGACAGAGCAATGAAATACGAGATTTCGCATATTTGGCCAATAACCGTGGACAACTCACAAAATAATGTCAAAACAGTGAAGCACAAAATTTCACAAAAATAACAGCAAACTGTGGACTATAGTCCACCAAATGAGGGCCGAAAAAGTGAAATACGAAAAATGACCGAAATTGTGGACTAAAGCATATAAGATGATGCCAAAACAATGAAATACAAGATTTCACGGCCGAAAACTAAGGACTATAGCCAACAAAATGAGACAAATAGTGAAATACGAAATTTTACTAAAATGGCAAAAAATGTGGACTTATAAGCCCACAAAATAAGGCTAAAACAGTAAAATAGAAAATTTCATGAAAATTGCTGAAAACTGCGGACTATATAGCCCGCAAAAGGAGGTTAAAATTGTAAAATACGAAATTTCATGAAAATGACCGAAAATAATGGACTACAACCTACAAAATCTTGTTAAAACAGTGAAATACAAAATTTTACGTAAATAACCAAAACAATGGGCTATAGCCAGAAAATGTTGCCAGAATAGTGAAATATGATATTTCACAAAATTGGTTGAAAACTGTGGACAAGCGCACAAAATGAGGCTAATACAGTGAAATACAGAAATTCATAAAAATAACCGAAAACTATGAACTGTTTCCTTCAAAATCATGTTAAAATAGTGAAATACAAAATTCGCCGAAAATTGCCGAAAATTGTGGACTATAGACCACAAAATCTTGCCATAATAGTGAACAACGAAATTTCACGAAAATTGCTGAAAAGTATATGCTATAGCCAATAAAATGTGGCCAAAACAATAAAATACAAAATTTGACAAAAATGATCGAAAACTGTGAACTTATACACTGTTTTCGATCACTTTCATGAGATTTCGTATTTTACTGTTTTGGCCACATTTTGTGGGTTATAGTCCATAGTTTCTGACTGTTTTCATGAAATTTTGTATTTGACTGTTTTAACATCATTTTTGGGTTATAGTCTACAGTTTTCTGCCACTTTCGTGAGATTTTTTATTTCCCTCATTTTGTGGGCTATTGTACACTGTTTTCGAACACTTTCATGAGATTTTGTATTTTACTGTTTTCGCCTCATTATGTGGGTTATACTCCACAGTTTTCGATTGTTTCCGTGAAATTTTATATTTGACTGTTTTAGCCTCATTGGTGGGCTATAATCCACACTTTTTGGTCACTTTCGTAAGAATTTTTATATTCCTCATTTTGTGAGCTATAATATACTATTTTCGATCACTTTCATGAGATTTTGTGTTTTGCTGTTTGGTCTCATTATCTGGGTTATAGTCCACAGTTTTCGGCCACTTTCGTGAGATTTTATATTTCTCTAGTTTTGTGGGCTATAATACAATGTTTTTGATCGCATTCATGAGATTTCGTATTTTATTGTTTTGGCCTCATTTTGTGGGTTATATAGTCCGCAGTTTTCGGCCGTTTTCGTAAAATATTGTATTTGACTGTTTTCGCCTTATTTGTGGGCTATAGTCCACAGTTTTCGGCCACTTGGTGGGATTTTTTATTTCCCTCATTTTGTGGGTTATTGTACACTGTTTTCGATCCCTTTCATGAGATTTCGTATTTTACTGTTTTGGCCGTATTTTGTGGGTTATATAGTCCACAGTTTCCAACCGTTTTCGTGAAATTTTGTATTTGACTGTTTTGGCTTCATTTGTGGTCTATAGTTCACAGATTTTGGTCACTTTCGTGAGATTTTTTATTTTCGTCATTTTGTGGGCTATAGTAAACTGTTTTCGATCATTCTCACGAGATTTCGTATTTTACTGTTTTGGCCTCATTTTGTGGGTTTTATAGTCCACAATTTCCTTCCATTTTCGTGAAATTTTGTATTTGACTGTTTTAGCGTGATTTGTATGCTATAGTCCACAGTTTTCGGTTACTTTCGTGAGATTTTTTATTTCCCTCATTTTGTGGGGTATAATACACTATTTTTGATCACTTTCTTGAGATTTCATATTTTACTATTTTGACCTGTTATAGTCTACTGTTTCCGGTCGTTTTCGTAAAATTATGTATTTGACTGTTTTTACCTCATTTGTGGGCTATAGTCCACAGTTTTCGGCCACTTTATTAAGATTTTTTATTTTTCACATTTTGTGGGCTATTGTACACTGTTTTCGATCACTTTCATCAAATTTCGTATTTTACTGTTTTGGCTTAATTTTGTGGGTTATAGTTCACAGTTTTCGACCGTTTTAGTGAAATTTTATATTTGACTTGTTTTAGCCTCATTTGTGGGCTATTGTCCACAGTTTTCGGCCACTTTAGTGAGATTTTTTATTTCCCTCATTTTGTGGGTTATAATACACTGTTTTCGATCACTTTCATGAGATTTCGTATTTTACTGTTTTGGCCACATTTTGTAGGTTATATAGTTCACAGTTTTCGACTGTTTTCGTGAAATTTTGTATTTAACTGTTTTAGCATCATTTTGGGGTTATAGTCCATAGTTTTCGGTCACATTCGTTAGATTTTTTATTTCCCTCATTTTGTGGGCTATTGTACACTGTTTTCGATTACTTTCATGAGATTTCGTACTTTACTGTTTTCGCCTCATTTTGTGGGTTATAGTTCACAGTTTTCGGCCGTTTTCGTGAAATTTTGTATAGTTCACTCTTTTCGGTCACTTTCGTGAGAATTTTTATTTCCCTCATTTTGTGAGCTATAATACACTGTTTTTGATCACTTTCATGAGATTTCGTATTTTACTGTTTTGGTATCATTTTGTGGGTTATAGTCCACAGTTTCTAGTCGTTTTCGTGTATTTTTGTATTTGACTGTTTTAGCATCATTTGTGGGCTATAGTCCACATTTTCGGCCACTTTCATGTGATTTTTTATTTCTGTCATTTTGTGGTGTATAATACACAGTTTTCGATCAATTTAATGAGATTTCGTATTTTACTGTTTTGGCCTCATTTTGTGGGTTATAGTCCACATTTTTCGTTTCCATGAAATTTTGTATTTGACTGTTTTAGCCTTATTTGTGGGCTGTAGTCCACACTTTTTTGGTCACTTTCGTGTGAATTTTTACATTCCTCATTTTGTGAGCTATAGTACACTATTTTCGATCACTTTAATGAGATTTTGTATTTTACTGTTTGGTCTCATTTTCTGGGTTATATTTCTCAGTTTCCGGCCATTTTCGTGAAATTTTTTATTTGACTGTTTTAGCCTCACTGTGGGTTATAGTCCACAGTTTTCGACCACTTTCGTGAGATTTTTTATTTCTCTAGTTTTGTGGGCCATAATACAATGTTTTCGGTCACTTTTAGAAGATTTCGTATTTTACTGTTTTGGCCTCATTTTGTGGGTTATATAGTCTACAGTTTTTGGCCGTTTTCGTGATATTTTGTATTTGACTGTTTTCGCCTTATTTGTGAGCTATAGTCCACAGTTTTCGGCCGCTTGGTGGGATTTTTTATTTCCCTCATTTTGTGAGTTATTGTACACTGTTTTCGTTCACTTTCGTGAAATTTCGTATTTTACTGTTTTGGCCACATTTTGTGGGTTATAATCCACAGTTTCCGATTGTTTTCGTGAAATTTATTATTTGACTGTTTTAGCTTTATTCGTGGTCTATAATTCACAGTTTTCGGCCACTTTCGTAGGATTTTTTATTTTCTTCATTTTGTGGGCTATAGTATACTGTTTTCGATCATTTTCATGAAATTTCGTATTTTACTGTTTTGCCTCATTTTGTTGGTTTTATAGTCCACAGTTTTCTACCGTTTTCGTTAAATTTTGTATTTGACTGTTTTGGCCTCATTTGTGGGCTATAGTCCACTGTTTTCGGTCAGTTTCGTGAGAATTTTTATTTCCGTCAATTTGTGGGCTATATAGTACACTATTTTTTATCACTTTCATGAGATTTTGTATTTTATTTTTTTGGCCAGTCTAGTGTTTCCGGTCGTTTTCGTGAAATTGTGTATTTGACTGTTTCGGTCAGTTTCGTGAGAATTTTTATTTCCGTCAATTTGTGGGCTATATAGTACACTATTTTTTATCACTTTCATGAGATTTTGTATTTTATTTTTTTGGCCAGTCTAGTGTTTCCGGTCGTTTTCGTGAAATTGTGTATTTGACTGTTTTGGCCTCATTTGTGGGCTATTGTCCACAGGTTTCGGCCACTTTCGTAAGATTTTTTATTTCTCTCATTTTGTGGGCTATAGTACACTATTTTCGACCACTTTCATGAGATTTCGTATTTTACTGTTTTGGCCAAATTTTGTGGGTTAGTCCACAGTTTCTGACCGTTTTAGTGAAAATTTGTATTTGACTGTTTTTGCATCATTTTTGGGTTATAGTCCATAGTTTTCGGCCACTTTTGTTAGATTTTTTATTTTCCTAATTTTGTGGGCTATTGTACACTGTTTTCGATCACTTTCATTAGATTTCGTATTTTACTTTTTTCTCCTCATTTTGTGGGTTGTAGTCCACAGTTTCCGACCGTTTTCGTGAAATTTTGTATTTGACTGTTTTAGCCTCATTTGTGGGCTATAGTCCACACTTTTCGGTTACTTTCGTGAGAATTTTTATTTCCCTCATTTTGTGAGCTACATTACAATGTTTTCGATCACTTTCATGAGATTTCGTATTTTACTGTTTTAGCATAATTTTGTGGGTTATAGTCCACAGTTTCTGGTCGTTTTTGTGTAATTTTGTATTTGACTGTTTTAGCATCATTTGTGGGCTATATTCCACATTTTTTGGCCACTTCCGTTTGATTTTTTATTTCTCTCATTTTGTGGCGTGTACACAGTTTTCGATCACTTTCATGAGATTTCGTATTTTAGTGTTTTGGCATTATTTTGTGGGTTATAGTCCACAGTTTTCGATTATTTCCCTGAAATTTTGTGTTTGACTAATTTAGCCTCATTTGTGGGCTATAATCCACACTTTTCGGTCACTTTCGTGAGAATTTTTATATTCCTCATTTTGTGAGCTATAATATACTGTTTTCGATCACTTTAATGAGATTTTGTATTTTACTGTTTGGTCTCATTTTTTGGGTTATAGTCCACAGTTTCTGGTGGTATTCCTAAAAAAATTTATTTGACTGTTTTAGCTTCATTGTGGGTTATAATCCACAGTTTTCGGCCACTTTCGTGAGATTTTTTATTTCTCTTGTTTTTGTGGGCTATAATACACTGTTTTCGATCATTTTAATGAGATTTCGTATGTTATTGTTTTGGCCTCATTTTGTGGGTTATAGTCCACAATTTTCGGTCACTTGGTGGGGCCTTTTATTTCCCTCATTTTGTGGGTTATTGTACACTGTTTTCAATCATTTTCATGAGATTTTGTATTTTACTATTTTGGGCGCATTTTGTGGATTATATAGTCCACAGTTTCCGACCGTTTTCATAAAATTTTGTATTTGACTGTTTTAGCTTCATTTGTGGTCTATAGTTCACAGTTTTCAGTCACTTTCGTGAGATTTTGTATTTCCGTCATTTTGTGGGCTATAGTACACTGTTTTCGATCACTTTCATGAGATTTCGTATTCTACTGTTTTGGCCTCATTTGTGGGCTATATAGTCCATAATTTTCGGCCACTTTCGTGAGATTTTTTATTTCCTCCTTTTTGTGGGCTGTAGTACACTGTTTTCGATCACGTAATTTACTGTTCTGGCCTCATTTTGTGGGTTATAGTCCACAGTTTCCGGTCGTTTTCGTGTAATTTTGTATTTGGTTGTTTTAGTCTCATTGGTGGGCTATAGTCCACAGTTTCCAGCCACATTCGTGCGATTTTTTATTTCCCTCATTTAGTGGGTTGTAGTGCACCGTTTTCGACCACTTTCATGAGATTTCGTATTTTACTGCTTTGCCTTCATTTTGTTGGTTATAGTCCACCGTTTCTGCCCGTTTTCGTGGCATTTTGTATTTTCCTGTTTTACTCTCATTTGTGGGCCATATAGTCCACAGTTTTCGGCCAATTTTGTGAGACTTTTTATTTCTCTCATTGCTATAGTACACTGTATTCGATCACTTTCATGAGATTTCATATTTTACTGTTTTGGCCTCGTTTTGTGGTATAGTCCACTGTTTTCGACCGCTTTCATGAAATTTGATATTTGATTGTTTTAGCCTCTTTTGTGGGCTATTATCCACTGTTTTCGGCCACTTTCGTGAGAATTTATATTTCTCACATTTCGTGGGCTATAGTACACTGTTTTCGATCACTTTCAAGGGATGTCGTATTTTACTGTTTTGACCTCATTTTGTGCGTTACAGTCCCTTTTTCCGGCCGTTTTCGTGAAATTTTGTATTTTACTGTTTTAGCTTCATTTGTGGGCTATAGTCCACAATTTTCGAACACTTTCGCGAGATTTTTTATTCCCTAATTTTGTGGGCTGTACACTATTTTCGATCACTTTCATGAGATTTCGTATTTTACTGGTTTGGCCTCAATTTGTGGTTTGTAGTTCACAGTTTCTGGTCATTTTTTGAAATTTTGTATTTGACTATATTCGCCTCATTTGTGGGCTATTTTGTCCACAGTTTTCGGCCACTTTCATGAGAATTTTTATTTCCTTTATTTTGTGGGCTATAGTACACTGTTCTCGATCACTTTTATGAGATTTCATATTTTACAGTTTTGGCCCCATTTTGTGGGTTATAGTCCACAGTTTCCGACCGTTTTCGTGAAATTTTGTATTTGACTGTTTTTGTCTCATTTGTGGGCTATATATAGTCCACAGTTTTTAGTCACTTTCGTGAGAACTTTTATTTCCGTCGCTATAGTACACTGTTTTCGATCACTTTCATGAGATTTCGTATTTTACTGTTTTGACCTCATTTTGAAGGTTATAGTCCACAGTTTCGGTCGTTTTCGTGAAAATTTTTATTTGACTGTTTTAACCTCAGTTGTGGGTTATAGTTCATAGTTTTCGGCCACTTTTGTAATATTTTTTATTTTCCTCATTTTTTAGGCTATTGTACACTATTTTCGATCACTTTCTTGAGGTTTCGTATTTTACTGTATTGGCCTCATTTTGTGGGTTTCATTGTTTTCGATCACTTTCATTAGATTTCATATTTTACTGTTTTGGCCTCGTTTTGTGGGTTATAGTCTACAATTTCTTGCCGTTTTCATGAAATTTTGTATTTGACCGTTTTAGCCTCATTTGTGGGTTATATAGTCCACAGTTTTCGGTCACTTTCGCGAGATTTTTTATTTCTCTCATTTTGTGGGCTATTGTACATTGTTTTCGATCACTTTATGGAGATTTCGTATTTTATTGTTCTGGCCTTATTTTGTGTGTTATAATCCACAGTTTCTGGCTGTTTTCGTGTAATTTTGTATATAGTTGTTTTAGCCTCATTGGTGGGCTCTAGCCCACAGTTTAAGGCCACTTTCGTGTGATTTTATATTTCCCTCATTTAATGCGCTGTAGTACACTGTTTTCGATCACTTTCATTGGATTTTAGATTTTACTGTTTTGGCCTCATTTTGTGGGTTATAGTCCACCGTTTCTGGCCGTTTTCGTGAAATTTTGTATTTTCCTGTTATACCCTCATTTGTGGGCTATAGTCCACAGTTTTCGGCCAATTTTGTGACTTTTTATTTCTCTCATTGCTATAGTACACTGTTTTCGATCACTTTTCATTAGATTTCGTATTTTACTGTTTTGGCCTCAATTTGTGGTTTGTAGTCCACAGTTTCTGGTCGTTTTATTGAAATTTTGTATTTGACTGTTTTTGCTTCATTTGTGGGCTATTGTCCACAGTTTTCGGCCACTTTCATGCGAATTTTTATTTTCCTCTTTTTGTGGGCTATAGTACACTGTTCTCGATCACTTTCATGAGATTTCATGTTTTACAGTTTTGGCCCCATTTTGTGGGTTATAGTCTACAGTTTCTGACCGTTTTCGTGAAATTTTGTATTTGGTTGTTTTTGCCTCATTTGTGGGCTATATAATCCACAGTTTTTAGTACACTGTTTTCGATCACTTTAATGAGATTTCGTGTTTTACTGTTTTGGCCTCATTTTGGGGTTTTAGTCCACAGTTTCGGCTGTTTTCGTGAAAATTTTTATTTGACCATTTTAACCTCATTTGTTGGTTATAGTTCAATGTTTTCGGCTACTTTTGTGAGATTTTTTATTTTCCTCATTTTGAGGTCTATTGTACATTGTTTTATATCACTTTCAGGAGATTTCGTATTTTACTGTTTTGGACTTATTTTGTGGGTTCCACTGTTTTCGACACTTTCATTAGATTTCGTATTTTACTGTTTTGGCCTCGTTTTGTGGGTTTTACAGTCCACAGTTTCTGGCCGTTTTCATGAAATTTTGTATTTGATCGTTTTAGCCTTATTTGTGGGGTATATAGTCCACTGTTTTCGGCCACTTTTGTGAGATTTTTTATTTTCCTCATTTTGTGGGCTATAGTACACTGTTTTCGATCACTTTATGGAAATTTTATATTTTACTCTTCTGGCCTCATTTTGTGGGTTATAGTCCAAAGTTTCCGGCCGTCATCGTGTAATTTTGTATTTGGTTGTTTTAGCCTCATTGGTGAGCTATAGTCCACAGTTTTCAGTCACTTTCGTGAGATTTTTTATTTTCCTCATTTAGTGAGCTGATCACTTTCATGGGATTTCGTATTTTACAGTTTTTGCCTCATTTTGTTGGTTATAGTCCACCGTTTTCGCCCGTTTTCGTGGAATATTATATTTTCCTATTTTACCCTCATTTGTGGGCTATAGTCCACAGTTTTCGGCCAATTTCGTGAAACTTTTTATTTCTCTCATTGCTATAATACACTGTTTTCGATCACTATCATGAGATTTCGTATTTTACTATTTTGGCCTCGTTTTGTGGGTTATAGGCGACATTTTATGGCCGTTTTCATGAAATTTTGTATTTGACTGTTTTAGCCTCATTTGTGCGGTATAGTCCACAGTTTTCGATTACTTTCGTGAGAATTTTTGTTTCCACATTTTGTGCGCAATAGTACACTGTTTTCAATCACTTTCATGATATTTCGTATTTTACTGTTTTGGCCTTATTTTGTAGGATATAGTCCACTATTTCCGACCGCTTTCGTGACATTTGGTATTTGACTGTTTTAGCCTCATTGTTGGGCTATAATTCATAGTTTTCGGCCACTTTCGTGTGAATTTATATTTCCCACATTTTGTTGGCTATAGTACATTGTTTTCGATCACTTTCATTAGATTTCTTGTTTACTGTTTTGTTCTCATTTTGAGGGATATAGTCCACAGTTTCCGACTGTTTTCGTGAAAATTTTAGTTTGACTGTTTAAGCCTCATTTGTGGGTTATAGTTCAAAGCTTTCGACGACTTTCGTGAGATTTTTTATTTTCCTTATTTTGTTGGCTATTGTACACTGTTTTCGATCACTTTCATGAGATTGCGTATTTTACTTTTTTGGTCTCATTTTGTGGGTTATAGTCCACAGTTTCTAGTCGTTTTCGTGAAATTTTGTATTTGATTGTTTTACCATCATTTATAGGCTATAGTGCACATTTTTCGGTCACTTTCGTGTGATTTTTTATTTCCCGCATTTTGCGTGCTATATAGTACACTGTTTTCGATCACTTTCATGAGATTTCGTATTTTACTGTTTTGGCCTCATTTTGTGGGTTATAATCTACAGTTTCCGACCGTTTTCATGAAATTTTGTATTTGACTGTTTTTGCCTCATTTGTGGGCTATAGTACACACTTTTCGGTCACTTTCGTGAGAATTTTTATTTCCCCCATTTTGTGGGCTAGTACACTGTTTTCGATCACTTTCATGAGATTTGTATTTTACTGTTTTGTTCTGATTTTGTGGGTTATTGTCCACGGCTTCAAGTCCTTTTCGTGAAATTTTGTATTTGACTATTTTAGCCTCATTTGTGGGTTATCGTCCATAGTTTTCGGCCACTGTTTTGTGGGCTATAATACACTGTTTTCGATCACTTTAATGAGATTTCGAAATTAATGTTTTGGCCTCACCTTGTTGGTTATAATTCACAGTTTCCTACCGTTTTAGTGTAATTTTCTATTTGAATGTTTTCGCCTTATTTGTGGGCTATAGTCCACAGTTTTCGGCCACATTGTGTGATTTTTTATTTCCCTAATTTTGTCGGTTATATTACACTGTTTTCGATCAATTTCATCTGATTTCGTATTTTACTGTTTTGGCCTCATTTTGTGGGTTATAGTCCACAGTTTCTGGTCGTTTTCTTGAAATTTTGTATTTGACAGTTTTAGCCTTCATTTGTGAGCTATATTGTCCACAGTTTTCTGCCACTTTCGTGCGATTTTTTATTTCCTTTATTTTGTGGCCATAGTACATTGTTTAAATCACTTTCATCAGATTTCATATATTACTGTTTAGGCCTCATTTTGTGGGTTATAGTCAACTGTTTCCGATCGTTTTCCTGAAATTTTGTATTTGACTCTTTTAGCCTCATTTGTGGGTTATAGTCCACATTTTCGGCCACTTTTGTGGTATTTTTTATTTACCACATTTTTGTACACTGTTTTCAATCAGTTTCATGAGATTTCGTATTTTACTGTTTTAACATCATTTTGTGGGTTATAGTCCACTGTTTCCGGCCATTTTTTGTGAAATTTTGTATTTGATCGTTTTATCCACTTTTTTGGGCTATGAGTCCACAGTTTTCGATCACTTTCGTGGGAATTTTTATTTCCCACATTTTAGTTCACGGTTTTTGATCACTTTCACGATATTTCTAATTTTACTGTTTTGGTCTCATTTTGTGGGTTGCAGTCCACAGTTTCTGACCGTTTTCGTGAAATTATGTGTAACACCCCATATTTTTTATTTAATTAAAAATGCCAGTAAAATACGAAATCTCTTGAAAGTGATCGAAAACAGTATACAATAGCCCAAAAATGAGGGAAATAGAAAATCTCACAAAAGTGGCCCAAAACTTTGAACTATAAACACAAATGTTGTTAAAACAGTCAAATAAAATTTTTTCACGAAAACGACCTAAACTGTGGACTATAACCCACAAAATGAGGCCAAAACATTAAAATACGAAATCTCTTGAAAGTGATTGAAAACAATGTACTATAGCCCACAAAATAACGGAAATAAAAGTTCTTACGAAAGTGACTGAAAACTGTGGACAATATAGCCCACAAATTAGGCAAAAATAGTCAAATACAAAATTTCACAAAAACGGTCGGAACTGTGGACTGTAACCCACAAAATTGGGCCAAAACTGTAAAAACAGGAAACCTCACGAAAGTGATCGAGAACAGTGTACTATAGCCCACAAAATGAGGGAAATAAAAATTCTCATGAAAGTGACCGAAAACTGTGGACACAAACATTTGGCGAAAACAGTCAAATACAAAATTTCAAGAAAACGACTAGAAACTGTGGATTACAGACCACAAATTGAGGCCAAAAGAGTAAATACGAAATCTCATGAAAGTGATCGAAAACAGTGTACTATAGCCCACAAAATGAGGAAAAAACAAAAAAATCTCACGAAAGTGTCCGAAAATTGTGGACTGTAGCCCACAAATGAAGCTAAAACAGTAACATACAAAATTTCACTAAAATGGCCGGAAACGTGGACTATAACCCACAAAATGTGGCCAAAACAGTAAAATACGAAATCTCATGAAAGTGATCGGAAACAGTGTACTATAGCCAACAAAATGACGAAAATAAAAATTCTTACATTTTGTGGGTTATAGTCCACACTTTCTGGTCGTTTTCGTGTAATTTTGTATTTTACTGTTTTAGCATCATTTGTGGGTTATATACTCCATATTTTTCGGCCACTTTCGTGTGATTTTTATATTTCTCTCATTTTGTGGGGTATGGTACACAGTTTTAGATCACTTTCACGAGATTTCGTATTTTACTGTTTTGGCCTCATTTTGTGGGTTATAGTCCACAGTTTTCGACTGTTTCCGTGAAGTTTTGTATATGACGGTTTTAGCATCATTTGTGGGCAATAGTCCATATTTTTCGGTCACTTTCGTGAGAATTTTTATATTCCTCATTTTGTGAGCTATAGTACACTGTTTTCAATCACTTTCATAAGATTTTGTATTTTACTGTTTGGTCTCATTTTCTAGGTCATAGTCCACAGTTTTCGGCCGTTTTCGTGAAATTTTTTATTTCACTGTTTTAGCCTCATTGGGGGTTATAGTCCACAGTTTTCAGCCACTTTAATGAGTTTTTTTTTTATTTCTCTAGTTTTGTGGGCTATAATACAATGTTTTCGATCACTTTCATAAGATTTTGTATTTTACTGTTTTGGCCTCATTTTGTGGGTTATATAGTCCACAGTTTTCGGCCGTTTTCGTAAAATTTTGTATTTGGCTGTTTTCGCATTATTTGTGGGCTATAGTCCACAGTTTTCGGCCACTTGGTAGGATTTTTTATTTTCCCTCATTTTAAGGGTTATTGTACACTATTTTCGATCACTTTCATGAGATTTCGTATTTTACTGTTTTGACCACATTTTGTGGGTTATAGTGCACAGTTTCTGACCGTTTTCGTGAAATTTTGTATTTGACTATTTTGGCTTCATTTGTGGTCTACAGTTCACAGCTTTCGGTCACTTTCGTGGGATTTTATATTTTCGTCATTTTGTGGGCTATAGTACACTGTTTTCGATCACTTTCATGAGATTTCGTTTTTTATTGTTTTGGCCTCATTTTGTGGGCTACAGTCCACTGTTTTCGGCCACTTTATATTGATATTTTTAATTTCCAATATAGTACACTATTTTCGATCACTTTCATGAGATTTCGTATTTTACTGTTTTGGCCACATTTTGTGGGTTATAGTCCACAGTTTCCGACTGTTTTCGTGAAATTTTGTATTTGACTGTTTTAGCGTCATTTTTGGGTTATAGTTCACAATTTTCGACCTCATTCGTGGGATTTTTTATTTCCCACATTTTGTCGGCTTTTGTACACTGTTTTCGATCACTTTCATAAGATTTTGCCTTTTACTGTTTTCACATCTTCTTGTGGGTTATAGTCCATAGTTACTGGCCGTTTGCGTGAAATTTTGTATTTGACTGTTTTAGTCTTATTTGTGGGCTATACTCCATATTTTTTGGCCACTTTCGTGTGATTTTTTGTTTCTCTCGTTTTGTGGGGTACACAGTTTTCGATCACTTTCATGAGATTCCGTATTTTACTGTTTTGTCCTCATTTTGGGTTATAGTTCACAATTTTTGGCCTCATTCGTGGGATTTTTTATTTCCCACATTTTGTGGGCTTTTGTACACTGTTTTCGATCACTTTCATAAGATTTTGCCTTTTACTGTTTTCACATCTTCTTGTGGGTTATAGTCCATAGTTACTGGCCGTTTGCGTGAAGTTTTGTATTTGACTGTTTTAGTCTCATTTGTGGGCTATACTCCATATTTTTTGGCCACTTTCGTGTGATTTTTTGTTTCTCTCATTTTGTGGGGTACACAGTTTTCGATCACTTTCATGAGATTCCGTATTTTACTGTTTTGTCCTCATTTTGTGGGTAATAGTCCACAATTTTCGACGGTTTTCGTGAAATTTTGTATTTGACTGGTTTAGCCTCATTTGTGGGCTATAGTCCACACTTTTCGGTCACTTTCGTGAGAATTTTTATATTCCTCATTTTGTGAGCTATAGGACACTGTTTTCGATCGCTTTCATGAGATTTTGTATTTTACTGTTTGGTCTCATTTTCTGGGTTATAGTCCACAATTTCCGACTATTTTCGTGAAATTTTTTATTTGACTATTTTACCCACATTGTGGGTTATAGTCCACAGTTTTCGACCATTTTCGCGAGATTTTTTATTTCTCTATTTTTGTGGGCTATAATACACTGTTTTTGATCGCTTTCACGAGATTTCATATTTTACTATTTTGGCCTCATTTTGTGGGTTATAGTCCACTGTTTTCAGCCGTTTTCGTGAAATTTTGTATGACTGTTTTCGCCTTATTTGTGGGCTATAAGTCCACAGTTTTCGGCCACTTGGTGGGATTTTTTATTTCCCTCCTTTTGTGGGTTATTATACACCGTTTTCGATCACTTTCATGAGATTTCATATTTTACTGTTTTGGCCGCATTTTGTGGGTAATAGTCCATAGTTTCCGACCATTTTTGTGAAATTTAGTATTTGACTGTTTTAGCTTCATTTGTGGTCAAAGTTCACAGTTTTCGGTTACTTTCGTGAGATTTTTTATTTCTGTCATTTTGTGGGCTATATTACACTGTTTCAATCATTTTCATGATATTTCGTATTTTAATGTTTTGGTCTCATTTTGTGGGTTTTATAGTCCACAATTTCCGTCCATTTTTGTGAAATTTTGTATTTGACTGTTTTAGAGTCATTTGTGTGCTATAGTCCACAGTTTTCGATCACTTTTGTAAGATTTTTTATTTCACTCATTTTGTGGGCTATATAGTACACAGTTTTCGATCACTTTCATGAGATTTCGTATTTGACTGTTTTGGCCACATTTTATGGGTTATAGTCCACAGTTTACGACTATTTTCGTGAAATTTTGTATTTGACTGTTTTAGCCTCATTTGTGGGCTATTGTCCACAGTTTTCGGCCACTTTCGTGAGATTTTTTATTTCCCTCATTTTGTGGGCGATAGTACACTGTTTTCGATCACTTTCATGAGATTTCGTATTTTACTATTTTGGCCACATTTTGTGGATTAAAGTCCACAGTTTCCGACAGTTTTCGTGAAATTTTGTATTTCACTATTTTAGCATCATTTTTGGGTTATAGTCCACAGTTTTCGGCCACTTTCGTGTGATTTTATATTTCCCTCATTGTGGGCTATTGTACACTGTTTTCGATCACTTTCATGAGATTTCGTATTTTACTGTTTTGGCCTCATTTTGTGGGTTATAGTCCACAGTTTCAGGCCGTTTTTGTGAAATTTTTTATTTGACTGTTTTAGCCTCATTGTGGGTTATATAGTCCACAGTTTTCGGCCACTTTCGTGAGATTTTTTGTAACGACCCGAAAAATAGCATATGGCTATTTTGCATCGAAATGTGTGTGCGATTGAGAATTTCACGCGATCATGGATTTTCTGATAATAATTTTTGTAATTGAGAAATATAAGGTATATTGTCTATTTTTATTTTATTATTATTTTCAAAATGAAATTATTTTATACGGGTTATTACAAAGTCGTTTTAATGTACTTTGTATTGTTGGTGTTATTAAAGAATAGATTCGGGGTTTATTTGAAATACTTTGAAGGTCTGGGGGCCTATTTGTAAATATTCCCTTATAAAAATATATTTATATTATACTTTTATATAAACACTCCCCCCCCCCCCCCTTTTCTCCTTCCTTCCAATTCTTTCTTCTTTCCTGTTCGATTCTTTCCCGATCCCAACCGAACCCAAAGAAACCCCGGCCTCCTTCTCCATTCCCTTCTCCTTCTCCGTTCGCTTCCAACCGACGGAAACCCACACCCCGTTTCTCTTCTTCCTTCTTCTCCTTCCTATCGTTTCGATCCCCAACCCGCTGGAACCCACCCGACCTCCCTCTCCCTTCCTCCCTCTCCCGTCCACGCCAGCGATCGAAACGAACCCCGACCGTCCATTCCCTTCTCCCTTCTTCTTCTCCTTCCTTTCCCCTTCCATTCCGAACCCAAAAGACCCAAAGGAACCATCGGTCGATGCTTTCCCCCATGCTTAAATCCCCTCCGATTCTTCGTCGATTCCAAATTAAATCGAGGGGTAGACTAATGGAGGGATTCTCTACATCGTAGTAGCGTCGGATTTTCGATTGGATTTCGGGAAGGTAAAACTCTAACTATTTTATTTTATAAAATTTAGTTGGGTTAATTTTTATTGAGTTGGAATGTTAGGGTAGAGAGATTTGGAGATATTAGAAATTGTAGATATGAGAAATTAGTGGATTGTTAGAGAGATTGTAAGTTATTAGTAAATTGGGGTTTTGGGTTTGTAAAAGAGAATTATATGGACACAAATTAATTCTCGTATGGTAGTAGAAATTGTAGTAGGACTTAGAATATTTTGGGGGTAATTTAATAATTGTTTGGAAATAAGAATCTCGTCAGCATTAGTTTATTACGTGCATCACACGTGTATATTCCAAGCGTTCAATAAACGCTTGTGTGATATTTGGGATGTTGTTATTAGCTTTTATAATTGGCTTGGATGATTTGAGGGATTACGTGCAAAGCGCGTGTGCATCCTAGGCGTTCAATAGAATGCCTGTGGGATATTGGAGTTAGTATTATTATTTTCCCGTAATTGTTTTTTGGATGCTTGAGCCTTGATTGCTTTGAACTCTGATGATAGGATATACTGGCGGCTTTGGAGGCGTGGTAGCGCTTCAAGTCTTTGCGGGACAATTTGTGAGTATGATATCTTTTATTTTACGCCCTTGGTGTGTTGTGAAAATTTAAAGTATGAGTCGCTGTGTATTTCTGTTTTTGTACCTCAGTGTAGCATGGATGTTTCGAGTTAAGGATTGGTGTGGACACTCTTGTATGTGTCCACAACTATAGTTTAATTTCATAAATTATTGAGGTCGGTTGATACCTCAGAACTTGCAGAGTTCAGCTGGTCCGAAAAGGGCAGAGCTGAAGCCGGTTGCTTTTGGACTAAAGTCCAAAAGGTCATAACCAATTGTATATGTATGATATTGCTATGAACTTTGAGAGTAGCTCTGGGTATGAGTTTATTTGATGATTCTCAAGTTCTAGAAATTTTAGAGTGCATTAGTAAAGGGTAGTGAACGCTCTGCTGGAAGAGTGGCCGAATTCGTGTGCTATGATGGAAGAGTCGTAGCTCTTTGTGTAAGATGAATTTAAACGAAATGGTATATGTGTAGATTGAGAATCTCAAACTTCATGAGCACTGGACTCAAGGTTGACTTATTGTTGAACTTCGAGGTGGGCTATGTTCAGCCTAGTATAAGTTGACTAGTTGGTGAAGATGAGAGACTGTGAACTATTGTTAAGAATTTGGGAGTTTGACCAACTAGAGAGTCGTAGTAGGGAGTCATAGCTTTCTAACCCATCTGGAGTTTTGTAATTCCAGTTTATAGGTTGAGAGTTATGATTTTCCAAGATGGAACAGACCCAATCTTAGTTAAAGTATTATTGGTTAAGAAAACCAGTTTCTCTCTGTTTGTACACCTGATGGAACTTGTGTTTTCGAGAACTCAAATGATAGAGTCTGAAAGAGTCAAATTAAGAAGTCGAATTAGACACTCCCACCTTCCCATAGGACCCGGAATCGAGAATTTCCAATGTGTGAGCAAACTCTTGTGATATTGGAAGGGTGCAGCGAGTGCAAGAAGAATGTACTATTGAGAGTACATGAGGTTTTATAGTATCAAGTAATCTCGTATCGAGTGTTGGAAGTTATGGACGTGCAAGCTAGTGACCTGTTGATTAGACTAAACTTCAAGTCTGAGTTGACTGCAGAACGGTGGGACCGTTGTCTGCCATACGGTGGGACCGTATATATTTATCGTCACAGCTGTTGACTGCAGAACGGTGGGACCGTTGATTGCCATACGGTGAGACCGTATATCTTTATCGTCACGGCTGTTGACTGCAGAACGGTGGGACCGTTGACTGCCATACAGTGGGACCGTATATATTTATCGTCACGACTATTGACTGCAGAACGGTGGGACCGTTGTCTGCCATACGGTGGGACCGTATATATTTATCGTCACGGCTGTTGACTGCAGAACGGTGGGACCGTTGACTGCCATACGGTGGGACCGTATATATTTATCGTCACGACTATTGACTGCAGAACGGTGGGACCGTTGTCTGCCACACGGTGGGACCGTATATATATATTTGTCGTCATGACTGTTGACTGCAGAACGGTGGGACCGTTGTCTGCCATACGGTGGGACCGTATATCTTTATTCATCACGGCTGCTGACTGCAGAACGGTGGGACCGTTGACTGCCATACGGTGGGACCGTATATCTTTAAGTTCGTCACAGCCATTGACTGCAGAACGGTGGGACCGTTGACTGCAACCTCATTGCCACGATCTATCAGGAACATGAGGTAGACCAAATTAGAATGCATTGCATTGCAAGGGTTCGAATCCCTAACTTAGAAACAACGGCTTGATTTGGAAAGTATGTAGTATGGGATGCATACATTTCCAAAGTCTCGCTTGCATTGGACCAAGTATGTTGGCTTGACCTGGGTCACATGTAGTATGGGATGCATGTGCAACCAGAATCTCGCTGACATTAGATTAAGTGCATCTGTTCTATATTCTGTATTGTTGCATTAGACTCAGGTCATGGCATACACAAACACTAGGAAATTAGGATACACGTTTATTTTCCATTTTAAGGTGAATTATGAGTGTGAAAGTGATGTATTGCGAGACGTGATGATATGTGTTGTAAGAATGAATGAATACGATGTTATGTGATATGAAATTGGAAAGGAATATTTGCATAAGGCGTAAAGTGATGGGCCTTAAGCAGTTAATTTGGAAATGATTTTCCAAATTAAAGTTAAGTATGTTTGTGAGCAGGTGTGGATATGCATACAGGAAGTGATGCAGCGAGTATTTGATGTGAAATCCCATTTACGATATTTACGTACTCAGGTTTATTTTGGTATTCGTAAGTTCATTCTGTTTTACTTATAAGTTTAATTGAGTTGCTTATTAATGAACTATACTCACACCAGAAATGGCTAACCCCTTAGTGTTTGGGGGGTTAGGGAGTCTCTGGACTACCTAGGCCCCTACTGTTACAGGTCCTCAGCGGTGCAGAGGTGAGGTGTAGACTCTGTGGACGGAGCTTCATTTTACCATGGTCACTTAAGGTTTAATTGTGTGAATAGCCCATTTTATGATCTAAATTGTATTTTTGCTGTATAAGTATGTGGATGATGATGGAGAGTAGAGTGTGGAGTGGCATGGTACGGTTTGGACCCGTACCCATCTCGTTGTGGAGTACCGAGCGCTGTGGTAAGCTTTTATAAGTTATTTTCTAAAAACTTACTACGTTTCAAAAGGATTTATGGTTTTTAATTAATAATTGATAAACCGTCATGAGTTTGGCCCCCAGAGCATATATATATATATTGCCTGTGTGATGATGCTCATTTTGGCCTGGGGAGCCCGTGATATTATTGCCTGTGATGTGAGCTACGGAATTTAGAGCAGAATTCCGTAAGCTTTTTGTGTTTCGGGGTAGAAATTACAGGGGAGACTCTGCCGAAATTTTCTCTGAAACACAACTATTTTAGTTTATGGTTAAAGTGATATAGAAATTGGAAGAATTGAGTTTGGAGTCAAAAAAGGGGAAAAGGGCAGGCGCTACAGTTGGTATTACAAACTGATATTTGTAATTACTGCGGGGTAACTCTGTATTGAATAAAAAGTTTTAATTTCCAGCATTTTGTGTATCGGGACTAATTGAAGGAAAGATCTTGGCATGTGTCACGATTTTCCAGTTATATGGGAATCGGGGCGCTACATTTTTTATTTCTCTAGTTTTGTGGGCTATAATACACTGTTTTCGATCCCTTTCATGAGATTTCGTATTTTACTTTTTTGGCCTCATTTTGTGGGTTATAGTCCACTGTTTTCGGTCGTTTTCGTGAAATTTTTATTTGACTGTTTTTGCCTTATTTGTGGGCTATAGTCCGCAGTTTTCGGCCACGTGGTGGGATTTTTTATTTCCCTTATTTTGTGGGTTATTGTACACTGTTTTCGATCACTTTTATGAGATTTCGTATTGTAGCGCCCCGAATTTCTAATATAATAACTTAGAAAATACGTGGCACAATCCCAGCATCCACTTCAATGTAATAGTACACATAGCTCAAAACACAAATAATTTTCTTCCAACTTTTATTACAACAATCTTTGTCAAATGCAGCGAAAATACAACCACCTTGAATTAAAAACATTCTTTTTACAACACTTCTCTTTACAAAAATTACACAAGGCTCTATTACATTACTTATAATCTCCAAAGCTAACTCAAGCGTGCAAACCCCCAAACTCTAAGCAACAACCTGCAACACATGAGGCTAGAGATGATCCCTAATCCCCAAAACTAAAGGGATCAGCCATAAATGGTGTGAGTGACATAAAAACAAACAACATAATTTAATCGTAAAACATGAGGTCATCAACAACATGTATTAACCACAATGATAAATGAATGAGAAATAACAAAAATGTAAAGCATGAAAACATCATAGAATGAAAACAATAAGTGCATCTAGTCTAAGTGTCAAGTGTAGGAAAACTGGAAAACACATGCACGAAACCAAGTCAAGACCACACAAAGTCTATATGCGGACTCTCTAATGCATACTTGTCGAAGTCTGCATCCCATTCTACATAGGTTCGGTGCAAGCCCTTAACGTCTCCACATCATAGGGTTCAATCCCCCGCTATGCAACTAATCCTATCACGATGACTACTACGAGATAAAGATAAACTGTGAGAATTAGCCCATGCTTGATAATTCCGGAGATAGATCCCACATCTCAGGTAATTTTCCTGGATAATTCCGGAGATCATCCCATATCTAAACATTGACACATTATCACATGAATACCCCATGTGCGTCGCCTCGACTTTGATAATTCCGGAGATCAATCCCACATCTCAAGCAAATCACTTGGATAATTCCGGAGATATATCTCACATCGCAGGTAATTTACCTGGATAATTCCGGAGATAAATCACACATCTCAAGTAAGTTACTTGGATAATTCCGGAGATTAAATCCCACATCTAAAGCCATACTGAGGTGCATAACCCATGTTCCCGTTCATCATATCACCACTAGTGCATGTTCTTATCATTTGGGTTATTTAATTACTTAACGAATCTCCTAGAGTTGGTGTACCCTTCCGGCCTAAATTCAAAACTGACTAACTGAAATGCCTCACGGGCTTCAACAAAATAACTAAACACCGGTATACTAGGGTCACTCACCTCTAGAGACTCAAACTCAAAAGTCTTAATCAACTTTCCACTAAACAAAATTAGCTCAACTGAATATCTCAAACCAAATACTTAACTGAAGACAAGGTATAGACTGAATCATCTGAAAGCCAATCATTCGAAAGAACACTCAAGTTATAAAAATCCATCAGTACCAGTTGACTCATACTGTGGTAAGTCGACTGTCCAAAGGGAAAATGTCCATGATTTTGAGAAAATAAGTTAAGTAATATAAGTTGACTTGTAAGAGCCATAAGTTGACTTACCAACAATATAAGATGACTTATAAAAATCATAAGTTGACTTACCATATCATAAGTAGACTTATAAAAACATAAGTCGACTTAAAGGAGACATAAGTCGACTTATAAGAACATAAGTCGACTTATAAAAACATAAGTCGACTTACCAGAGAGAAATTCCAGAAATCTTTAAGAAAATATTCTAAGTGTTATAAGTCGACTTGCAAAGTCATAAGTCGACTTAAAATACAATATAAGTCGACTTAAAGGTCATAAGTCGACTTACCAGAGAAAAATCTAAGATAACTTTGCAAAATAAATTCTAAGTGTACCAGTCGGCTGAAAAGGGTCTAAGTCGACTGTCCAGAACGGATTTTCAAGAAAAACTAAAGATACAGCAGCTGGGTCGTACCAGTCGACTGAGTAGTAGACCGGTCGACTGTCGGCCTACAGTTTTCATAATTTAGGTCTGAATACAAAGATCAAAACTGGAGTTTTCTAAAGATTCTTTGTTTATGAAAATAACTCGTATTCATATAAAAGTGACAAATCTCCAAATATCTCAGATTGGATTCAATACTCAATCATCCCATATCTCAAAACTCAATTCTCATGTTCTCAATTCCTAATTCTTTCATTAGGGTTTTTCAATACTAAATTTCTTCACAACCGATAGCATGATCTGATTTATAAACACAAGATCCAGATGCTCACCATCCGATCATAACCATACTCAAATCTTAACATGCTTTTAGCAACACAATTTTATAAATCAAGATCTACTAGTCATTCATAGATTTCACATACATGGTCCAAACAACAACAATTGTTCACATGAATCATACCACATACAAGATCCATATCATTCTCAAATCAAAACAACATTGTCACTCGCATACATAGATCAAAACAACAAAACAATTTTATATCACTCACCTTTGAATTGAAAAGATCCAACGAAAAGCCTTCCTTTTTGCGAGATCCAAAAATTCTCCTCTTGATCACCAAGAAAATAATAATATAATAAATCTGGAGTTGTGCAGCGAATGACGGCTGCACGTCCTCTTTTATACAGGCCGGGATTGAAAGGAATTAGGGTTTTGAAGTACTTTTGCAAAATAGTCCTTTTTCAATTTATTACTTCACATATATAACATTTCTTAGTTAAAATAAGTTAAATAAATCAAAACTAAATAAAATCCTTTTACCACTAAGTTTTCCAACAACCCAGCACAGCCCAGAGATAGGAAAATTTCGGATTTACACTCAGGGTGGCAATTTTGCACAAAAGCCCTCCCTTTGTAACATTTGCAATTACATCATAAAATATTCGTAAAAATCCAGAAAAATCCGAAATAATATCTAATAATACATATTATATTTTCCAATCAAAATATTTGACTTTTACTCTCCAGAAAACATTTGTACAAGATTCTGCATGAATTCCATATTTACAAAAACACCCTTTTTGTTTAAATCTTCACCAAATCGACTTTAAATAAAATCTAAATATATTGAAATTCAAATGATAACCATGGAGAACTAAAATGTCAGTAAAAACGAATTTTCATATTTTATTCAAGATCCAAACGACTTTTTACATAAAAGCCCCTCCCTTTCGAGGTATTTATAAAAAAATAGTTTCTCTACTCAGAAAAATCCCAAATTTTAGAATATACTCCATTATAATTAGGAGAATCTACTAAAAATATAAAATTGGTTATTTACACCAAAAATTATTTGCACGTGTTTCGCACGTGTAAAAAGATAAATTTCTAGAAAATATTTATTAATTCTTCAGAAAATCATTTTAATTTATTTTCAAATCTTTAAAATAATATTTGAAAATACGGGGTTCTACACGTATTTTACAGTTTTGGCCGCATTTTGTGGATTATATTTCACAGTTTCTGACCGTTTTCGTGAAATTTTGTATTTGACTGTTTTAGCTTCATTTATGGTCTATATAGTTCACAGTTTTCAGTCACTTTCGTAAATCTTTTTATTTCCGTCATTTTGTGGGCTATAGTACACTGTTTTCGATCATTTTCGTGAGATTTTGTATTTTATTGTTTTGGCGTCATTTTGTGGGTTTTACAGTGCAAAATTTCCGACCATTTTCGTGAAAATTTGTATTTGACTGTTTTAGCATCATTTGTGTGCTATAGTCCACAGTTTTTGGTCACTTTTGTGAGATTTTTTATTTCCCTCATTTTGTTTGCTATGTACACAGTTTTCGATCACTTTTATGAGATTTCGTATTTTACTGTTTTGGCCATATTTTGTGGTTATAGTCCACAGTTTCCGACCGTTTTCGTGAAATTTAGTATTTGACTGTTTTGGCCTCATTTGTGGTCTACAACCCACAGTTTTCGGTCACTTTCGTGGTATTTTTTATTTTCGTCAATTTGTGGGCTATAGAACACTGTTTTTTATCACTTTCATGAGATTTCGTATTTTACTGTTTTGGACTCATTTTGTGGGTTATAGTCTACTGTTTCCGGCCATTTTCGTGAAATTATGTATTGTACTGTTTTAGCCTCATTTGTGGGCTGTAGTCCACAGTTTTTGGTCACTTTATTCAGATTTTTTATTTCCCATATTTTGTGGACTATCGTATACTGTTTTCAATCACTTTCATCAGATTTCGTATTTTACTGTTTTGGCCACATTTTGTGGGTTATAGTCCGCAGTTTCTGACCGTTTTAGTGAAATTTTGAATTTGACTTGTTTTGGCCTCATTTGTGGTCCACAGTTTTCGGCCACTTTCGTGAGAATTTTTATTTCTCTTCTTTTGTGGGCTATAGTACACTGTTTTCGATCACTTTCATGAGATTTCGTATTTTATTGTTTTGGCTTCATTTTGTGGGTTATATAGTCCAATGTTTCGAATCGTTTTCGTGAAATTTTTTGTTTGACTGTTTTAGCCTCATTTGTGGGTTATAGTCCACAGTTTTCGACTAGTTTCGTGAGATTTTTTATTTTCCTCGTTTTGTGGGCTACACGGTTTTCGATCACTTTCAGGATATTTCGTATTTTACTGTTTTGGCATCATTTTGGGGGTTACAGTCCACAGTTTTCTGCCGTTTTCGTGAAATTTTGTAATTGACTGTTTTCGCTTTATTTGTGGGCTATAATCCACAGTTTTCGGCCATTTTGTGTGATTTTTTATTTCCTTCATTTTGTGGGTTATAGTACATTGTTTTCGAACACTTTCTGAGATTTCGTATTTTACCGTTTTGGCCTCATTATGTGGGTTATAGTCTACAGTTTCCGGCCGGTTCCGTGAAATTTTGTATTTGACTATTTTCGCCACATTTGTGGGCTACAGTCCCCACTGTTTTCAGTCACTTTGTGTGTTTTTTTATTTCACTCATTTTGTTGGTTATAGTACACTGTTTTCGATCACTCTAATGAGATTTCGTATTTTACTGTTTTGACCACATTTTGTGGGATACAGCCCACAGTTTCTGGTCGTTTTCGTGAAATTTTATATTTGACTATTTTAGCATCATTTGTGGGCTATATAAACATTTTTCGGCAACTTTCGTGTGATTTTTTATTTCCCACATTTTGTGGGTTATAGTACACTCTTTCGATCACTTTCAGGAGATTGCGAATTATTCGGTTTTGGCCTCAATTTGTGGGTTATAGTCCCAATTTCTGGTCGTTTTCTTAAAATTTTGTATTTGGTTGTTTTCGCCTCATTTGTGGGCTATTGTCAATAGTTTTCGGCCACTTTCATGATTACTTTTATTTCCCTAATTTTATTGGCTATAGTACACTGTTCTCGATCACTTTCATTAGATTTCATATTTTACCGTTTTGGTCCCATTTTGTGGGTTATAGTCCACAGTTTCCGACCGTTTTCCTGAAATTTTGTATTTTACTGTTTTCTCCTCATTTGTGGGTTTTCCAGAGTTTTCAGTCATTTTTGTGAGAATTTTTATTTTCGTCATTTTGTGGCCTATGCACTGTTTTCGATCACTTTCATGAGATTTCGTGTTTTACTGTTTTGGCCTCATTTTGTGGGTTATAGTCCACAGTTTTCGGCCGTTTTTGTGAAATTTTGTATTTGGCTGTTTTAGCCTCATTTGTGGGCTATAGTTCACTCTTTTCGGTCGCTTTCGTAAGAATTTTTATTTCCCTCATTTTGTGGGCTACACTGTTTTCGATCACTTTCATGAGATTTCGTATTTTACTGTTTTGGCCACATTTTGTGGGTTATAGTCCACAGTGTCCGACTGTTTTCGTGAAATTTTGTATTTGAATATTTTAGCATCATTTTTTGGTTATAGTCCACAGATTTCCGTCACTTTCGTGAGATTTTTTATTTCCCTCATTTTGTTGGCTATTATACATTGTTTTCGATCACTTCCATGGGAATTCGTATTTTAGTGTTTTCGCTTCATTTTGTGGGTTATAGTCCACAATTTCCGGCCGTTTTCGTGAAATTTTATATTTGACTGTTTTTACCTCATTTGTGGGCTATAGTCCACACTTTTCGGCCACTTTCGTGAGAATTTTTATTTCCCTCATTTTGTAAGCTTTGGTACACAGTTTTCGATCACTTTCATCAGATTTCGTATTTTACTATTTTGGCCTCATTTTGTGGGTTATAGTCCACAGTTACTGACCGTTTTAGTGAAATTTTGTATTTGACTTGTTTTAGCCTCATTTGTGGGCCATTGTCAACAGTTTCCGGCCACTTTCGTGTGATTTTTTATTTCTCTCATTTTGTGGGGTATAGTACACAGTTTTCGATCACTTTCATCAGATTTCGTATTTTACTGTTTTGGCCTCATTTTGTGGGTTATAGTCCACAGTTTTCGACTGTTTCCGTAAAATTTTGTATTTGACTGTTTTAGCCTCATTTGTGGGCTAGAGTCTACACTTTTCGGTCACTTTCGTGAGAATTTTTATTTTCCTCATTTTGTGAGCTATATAGTACACTGTTTTTGATCACTTTTATGAGATTTCGTATTTTACTGTTTTGGCCTCATTTTGTGGATTATAGTCCACAGTTTCCGACCGTTTTCGTGAAATTTTGTATTTGACTGTTTTAGCTTCAATTGTGGCCTGTAGTTCACAGTTTCGATCACTTTCATGAGATTTTTATTTCCGTCATGTTGTTGGCTATATTACATTGTTTTCGATCATTGTCATGAGATTTCGTATTTTACTGTTTTGGCGTCATTTTGTGGGTTTTATATAGTCCACAATTTCTGTCCATTTTCGTGAAATTTTGTATATGACTGTTTTAGCATCATTTGTGTGCTATAGTCCACAGTTTTCGGTTACTTTTGTGAGATTTTTTATTTCCCTCATTTTGTAGGCTATAGTACACTGTTCTAAATTACTTTCATGAGATTTCGTATTTTACAGTTTTGGCCACATTTTGTGGGTTATAGTCCACAGTTTTCGACCGTTATCGTGAAATTTTGTATTTGACTGTTTTAGCCTCATTTGTGGGCAGTCCACAGTTTTCGGTCACTTTCGGGGATTCTTTATTTCCATCAATTTGTGGGCTATAGTGCACTGTTTTTTATCACTTTCATGAGATTTCGTATTTTACTGTTTTGGCTCCATTTTGTGGGTTATAGTCCACTGTGTCCGGCTGTTTTCGTGAAATTATGTATTTGACTATTTTAACCTCATTTGCGGGCTACAGTCCACAGGTTTCAGCCACTTTATTGAGATTTTTTATTTCCCACATTTTGTGGGCTATATAGTAAACTGTTTTCGATCACTTTCATGAGATTTCGTATTTTACTGTTTTGGCCACATTCTGTGGGTTATAATCTACAGTTTTCGACCGTTTTAGTGAAATTTTGTATTTAACTTGTTTTAGCCTCATTTGTGGGCTATTGTCCACAGTTTTCGGCCACTTTTGTGACATTTTTTATTTCCCTCATTTTGTGGGTGTTTCCGACTGCTTTCGTGAAATTTTCTATTTGACTGTTTTAGCATCATTTTTGGGTTATAGTCCACAGTTCTCAGTCACTTTTGTGAGATTTTGTATTTCCCTCGTTTTGTGGGCTATTTACACTGTTTTTGATCACTTTCTTCTGATTTCGTATTTTACTATTTTCGCCTCATTTTGTGGGTTATAGTCCACAGTTTTCCTCTGTTTTCATGAAATTTTGTATTTGATTGTTTTAGCCTCATTTGTGAGCTATAGTCCACACTTTTCGGTCACTTTCGTGAGAATTTTTATTTCCCTCATTTTGTGAGCTAGTACACTGTTTTCGATCACATTCATGAGATTTCGTATTTTAATTTTTTGACCTCATTTTGTGGGTTATTGTCCACAGTTTCTAGTTGTTTTCATGTAATTTTGTATATGACTGTTTTAGCATCATTTGTGTGCTATAGTCCACATTTTTCGGCCACTTTCGTGTGATTTTTTATTTCTCTCATTTTGTGGGGTATGGTACACAGTTTTTGATATCTTTCATGATATTTCGTATTTTACTATTTTGGCCGCATTTTGTGGGTTATAGTCCACAGTTTTCGACTGTTTCCGTGAAATTTTGTATTTGACTGTTTTAGCCTCATTTGTGGGCTATAGTCCACACTTTTCGGTCACTTTCGTGAGAATTTTTATAATCCTCATTTTGTGAGCTATAGTATACTGTTTTCGATCACTTTCATGAGATTTTGTATTTTACTGTTTGGTTTCATTTTCTGGGTTATATAGTCCACAGTTTGCGGCCGTTTTCGTGAAATTTTTTAGTTGACTGTTTTAGCCTCATTGTGAGGTATAGTCCACAGTTTTCTTCCACTTTCGTGAGATTTTTTATTTCTCTAGTTTGAGTGCTATAATACACTGTTTTTTATCACTTTCATGAGATTTCGTATTTTACTATTTTGGCCTCATTTTGTGGGAGTCCACAGTTTTCAGCCGTTTTCTTGAAATTTAGTATTTGACCTTTTTAGCCTCATTTGTGGGCTATAGTCCACCCTTTTCGGTCATTTTCTTGAGAATTTTTATTTCCCTTATTTTGTGAGCTATAGTACACTGTTTTCGATCACTTTCATGGGATTTTGTATTTTACTGTTTTGGCTTCTTTTTGTGGGTATAGTCCACAGTTTCCGGCTGTTTTCGTGAAAATTTGTATTTGACTATTTTCGCCTTATTTATGGGCTATAGTCCACAGTTTTCGGACATTTTGTGGGAATTTTTATTTCCCTCATTTTGTGGATTATAGTACACTGTTTTCGATCACTTTTATGAGATTTCATATTTTACTGTTTTGACCCATTTTGTGGGTTATAGTCCCCAGTTTCCGGCCGTTTTCGTGAAAATTTTTATTTAACAATTTTATCCTTATTTGTGGGTTATAGTCCAAAGTTTTCGATGACTTTCGTGGCCTTTTTTATTTCGCTCTTTTTGTGAGCTATTGTACACTGTTTTCGATCACTTTCATGAGATTTCGTATTTTATTGTTTTGGCCGCATTTTGTGGGTTAGAGTCCACAGTTTCCGGCCGTTTTTGTGAAATTTTGTATTTGACTGTTTTCGCCTCATTTGTGGGCATAGTCCCCACAGTTTTCGGTCACTTTCATGAGAATTTTTAATTCCCACATTTTGTTGGCTATAGTACACTGTTTTCGATCACTTTCATGAGATTTTGTATTTTACTGTTTTGGCCTTATTTTGTGGGTTATAATCCACAGTTTTTGGGCATTTTCGTGAAATTTTTTGTTTAATTGTTTGTCTCATTTTGTGGGTTATAGTCCACAGTTTTAGGCCACTTTCGTGAGATTTTTTATTTTCCTCATTTTGTTGGCTCTAATACACTGTTTTCGATCACTTTCTGGAGATTTCGTATTTTACTATTTTGGCCTCATTTTGGGGGTTATAGTCGGCCGTTTTCGTGTAATTTTTTATTTGACTATTTTCGCCTTATTTGTGGGCTATTGTCCACAGTTTTCGGCCACTTTATGTGATTTTTTATTTCCCTCAATTTGTGGGTTATAGTACACTGTTTTCGAACACTTTCTTGAAATTTCGTATTTTACCGTTTTAGCCTCATTTTGTGGGTTATAGTCCACATTTTCTGGTCGTTTTCTTGAAATTTTGTATTTGACATTTTTAACCTCATTTGTGGGCTATAGTCCACAATTTTCGGTCACTTTCGTGTGATTTTTTATTTCCCTCATTTTGTGGATTATAGTACACTGTTTTCGATCACTCATGAGATTTCGTATTTTACTGTTTTGACCACATTTTGTGGGTTACAATCTACATTTCTGGTCATTTTCGTAAAATTTTGTATTTGACTGTTTTAGCATATCATTTGTGGGCTATAGTTAAAAAATTTCGGCAACTTTCGTGTGATTTTTTATTTCCCACATTTTGTGGGCAAGTACACTGTTTTCGATCACTTTCATGATATTTCGAATTATACTATTTGGCCTCAATTTGTGGGTTATAGTCCACAATTTCTGGTTGTTTCCTTGAAATTTTGTATTTGGCTGTTTTCGCCTCATTTGTGGGCTATTGTCAACAGTTATCGGCCACTTTCATGAGAACTTTTGTTTTTCTCATTTTGTGGGCTATAGTACACTGTTCTCGATCACTTTCATGAGATTTCATATTTTATAGTTTTGGCCCCATTTTGTGGGTTATATAGTCCACAGTTTCCGACCGTTTCATGAAATTCTGTATTTTACTGTTTTAGCCTCATTTGTGGGCTGTAGTCCAGAGTTTTCAGTCACTTTCATGAGAATTTTTATTTCTGTCATTTTGTGGGCTATAGTACACTTTTTCGATCACTTTCATGAGATTTCGTATTTTACTATTTTGGCCTCATTTTGTGGGTTATAGGCCACAGTTCCCGACTGTTTTCATGAAAATTTTTATTTGACTGTTTTAGCCTCATTTGTGGGTTATAGTTCAAAGTTTTCGGCGGCTTTCGTGAGATTTTTTATTTCCTTCATTTTGTGGGCTATTATACACTGTTTTCGATCACTTTAATGACATTTCATATTTTACTGTTTTGGCCTCATTTTGTAGATTGTAGTCCACAGTTTCTGGTCATTTTCGTGAAATTTTGTATTGGATTGTTTTAGCATCATTTGTGGGCTATAGTCCACATTTTTCGGCCACTTTCTTGTGATTTTTTATTTCTCTTATTTTGTGTGATAGATAGTACACTGTTTTTGATCACTTTAATGAGATTTCGTATTTTAATGTTTTGGCCTCATTTTGTGGGTTATAGTCCACAGTTTCCGACTGTTTTCTTGAAATTTGTATGACTGTTTTAGCCTCATTTGTGGGGTATAGTTCACAGTTTTCAGTCACTTTCGTTAGAATTTTTATTTCCGTCATTTTGTGTGTTGTACACTGTTTTCGATCACTTTCATGAGATTTCGTAATTTACTGTTTTTTGTTGTGTATTTATCTCGTTTCTTTGGCCCATATAAAAATGGGCTCTCGACCTCAGGGGGGTGTGTTAGAATACAAGTGCAATTTTTCTCAACTCTTCCGCAACTTCGAAGTTTTAGCGTAGTGACAGGGACTTTCACAATACGAAATTTCACTGAAGTGGTCAAAAACTTATGACAGTCCACAAAATGTGGCCAAAACAGTGAAACATGTGATTTCACGAAATTGGGGAAAAAAAGTGTGGACTATAACTCTCAAAATGAGGCCAAAACATTGAAATACGAAATTTGACATTAACGGATGAAACTATGGACTATATAGCTCACAAAATGAGATCAAAATAGTGAAATACAAAATTTCACAAAAATGACCTAAACATGTAGACTATAGCATTCGGAATGAGGCCAAAATAGTGAAATATGTAAATTGCCAAAAATAGCTGAAAATTTTGGACAGCCTACAAAATGAGGCCAAAATAGTGAAATACGAAGTTTCACGGAAATGACCTAAACTTTTAGACTATAGCATACGAAATGAGACCGAAACAGTGATATACGGAATTTGACGAAAATAGCAGAAAACTGTGGAATACGAAAATAGCATGCAAAATTAGGCCAAAACAGTGAAATACGAAATTTTTCAGAAATGGCCGAAAACTATGGACCGTATAGACCACAAAATGTGGCCAATATTGTGAAATATGAAATTTGACGAAAATGACCGTAATTATCGACTCTAGCTCACGAAATATGGCCAAAACAGTGAAACAGAAAATTTAACGAAGATGGCCGAGTACAACATTATGAAATAACAAATTTTACAAAAACTGCGCCCACAAAATGATGTCAAAACAGTGAAATGCGAGATTTCACAAAATTTGCAGAAAATTGAGGACCATAGTCCGCAAAATGAGATCAAAATAGTGCAATACGAAATTACACGAAAATGGTAGGAAAAATTGGCAAAAATAATGAAATACGAGATTTCACAAAATTGACAAAAAAAACTGTGGACTAGTCATAAGGCCAAAACAGTAAAATGGAGAATTTGAGAAAATTGACCGAAAACTGTGTACTTAAGCTAGCAAAATGAGAGCAAAATAGTGAAATACGAAATTTGAAGAAAATAACCGAAAGCTGTCAATAAAATTTGGCCAAAACAGTGAAATTCAAAATCAAACGAAAATGCCGAAAACTATGTACAACCCACAAAATGTGGCCAAATATTGAAATACGAAATTTTACAGAAGTGGCCGAAATTTTGGACTTTATAGCCCATAAAATCTGGTCAAAATAGTGAAATATAAAGTTTTACGAAAATGGTCGAAAACTGTGAATTATAGTCTACAAAATCATGCAAAAACAATGAAATACAAAATATGAGGGAATTTGTCCGAAAACTGTGAACTTATAGTCCACAAATCTGGCTAAAATAGTAAAATATGAAATTTCACGAAATTGGCAAAAAAAACTGTGTATGCTCACAAAATGAGGCTAAAATAGTGAAATACGAAATTTGACGAAAATAGCTGCCAAAAAATTAGGCCAAAATAACGAAATACGAAATTTGACGAAAATGTCCAAAAACTGTTGGATATAGCCCGCAAAATTAGGCCAAAACAGTGAAATAAATTTGACAAAAATGTCTGAAAACTGAGGACTATAGCCAACAAAATATAGCAAAAACAGTCAAATACATAATTTCACCAAAATTGCTAAAAATTGTGGACTATATCTCACAATATGAGGCCAAAACCATGAAATACGAAATTCGACGAAAATAGCCGAGAACTAAAGACTAGCCAACAAAATCTGGCCCAAACAGTTAAATACGAAATTTCTCGAAAACATCCGAAAATTGTGGACTTTAGTCCCCAAAATAAGGCCAAACAGTGAAATACAAAATTGCACAGAAACGACCAAAAGTATAGACTTTAGTCCACAAAATGTGGTTAAAACCATGCAATACGAGAATTCACAAAATTGGTCAAAAACTTTGAACTCACACAAAAGGAGGCCAAAACAATGAAATATAAAATTTCACGAAAATGACCGAAAAACTATGAACAGTCCACAAAATATGACCAAAACAGTGAAATACGAGATTTCACGAAATTGGTATAAAAAAAACTGTGAACTATAACCCGCAAGATGAGGCCAAAACAGTGAAATATGAACTTTCACATAAATGTCTGATAAGTATGGTCTATAGCACACAAAATGTGGCTAAAACAGAGAAATATGAAATTTGACGAAAATGACCAAATACTGAGACTCACAAAATTATGCCGAAATTGTGAAATTCGAAATTCGACGAAAATTACCGAAAATCGTGGATCGTAGCCCACAAAATTTGGGGGAAATAGTCAAATACGAAATTTCACGAAAATGACCGAAAACTTGACAATACTCCAAAATCTAATCAAAATAGTAAAATACAAAATACCACGAAAATTATCAAAAATTATGGAATGTTGCCAAAACAATGAAATACGAAATATGACAAAACTGGCCGAAAATTGTGGACTATAGTCCACTAAGTGAAGTCAAAACAGTGAAATAGCAAGGGCTTTAGCCCATGAAATAAGGCTGAAACAGTTAATTACGAAATTTCCCGGAAATGACTGAAAACTATGGACTATAGCCCACCCATAAGTGAAATATGTTGTCAAAAATGGCCGGAAACTTTGGACAGCCCACAAAATCATGCTAAAATCGTGAAATATGAAATTTGACAAAAATGTCTGAAAACTGTGGACTATAGCACACAGAATCTGGCCGAAACTTTCTATATTGACCTTTAATCTCTTTATCATTTGTCAGATAATCTTGTGATGTAAAACCAACCCTAAAATAGAGAATTTCCAAGAATTTTAATGGGTTAATTTTACCAACATGAAAGTGCGGATCTAAGTTGGAAATTTGTAACAGTTAACAGGTTCGATGGGTTTTCAAGAATTGAATAAGTGTAACAGTCCCAATTAATAAATCAACCTTACAATCAATTAAATCCCTACGTGTTTTAGCAAGTAAGAAATTCAATACTGATTCGTACTCTATTCAAGCATGTGGAACACTCAATCTCAATTATTTTTGTGAACGACAGGCAAATTAGATAATAGACTAGATGATAAGGCAGTAGAACACAAATATCTAATAGTGGAAAGAGTATACCGAATGCGAAGAAACCATCGTAGATCTCAGAGTTGGTCAACCACTAAGAACTCAGCAATCACTAGCAATCAGTGAACAAGAACAGCACCAAGGCCAAGGTCGGGCAGCTCCAGTGGTGAGGCTGCGTCGACGTTGCAGGCAGTCGTCGTGCAGCAATGGCGGGGTATCGCTCGGGACTGAGGTGCAGAGGAGGAGACGGCGGAGGTTCGAGTCGGTGGTGGTGCTCGGTGGTGTTGTCGGGGCGTTCGTAGTTGAGGGAGTAGAAGGTAAGGGTCGGCGCTTGAGGGTGAAGTCGATGAGGGGAAGGGTCGGAGACGATGGGGAGGGAGGTTGATGGAGGCGATGGAAAGGAGATGTCGGAGTGAGGTCGATGGCGAAGGTTGTAGGAGGACGACGAGGGTGGGGGGAGGTAGCTGGTGGTCGACAAGTGGGATGACGGCGAGGTCGAGGATGAGGGATTTGGCGCTTTTGGGTTTGGGGTTCGGGAAAAAGGAGATTGAAGGAGAAGTTGAAGTGGCGGCGGTAGAGTAGTAGATGGGTGATTAGGGTTGTATTAGGATTAGGAAAATTAGGGTTAGAGATTTGTAATTGAGGAATTTTTTTTTATTGGAGATAGATTTTAGAATTAATCACTAACTCTAAAAAAGTATTAGGATTTATCACAAACCCTAATAATGGGGATCTCAGTTGTATCACACAAAAGAGAATGAGGAAGAGCAAAAACTCAACACAGATTTTTTTAATCAATAATGGCATACTTTCTCATTAATCTCAAGGCCTTTAAATAGGCTCAAAATATATCTTGATACAAATCTCAAAATATTCTCAGAATCTAAAAAAATAAAAAAACGATTACATATGGCTATAATTGCCAGAAACAAAAATGGTACTGAAATAAACTAAACAGGAAAGATGTCCTCATCATCTTGGCAATGCATGCCTCACAAACTTTTTCATAACGGGAGCGTGGGATCACGCTAAGCTTCAGCAATCACTAAAAGCATATAAAAATGCTGTAATAGTGAATACCTTCAGACCATGAAGACTGATCAATTTCCTTGCTGCTGAGCATCTTTTTAGTTTACAGTTTCCATTTTAGAATATTTTTTTTTATTCATACATATGCACACTAGATCTGCATATGTATCTTTTAGTGCAGTCCACTTTAGGAACAAGTTAACCCAACTTTGCCTTTCAGGAGAAAGATGAATTGATGATATCTAATCCAGATCTCTATTTCAATTGTGCTACAGTATGCATTTTACTTCTACAACTACTATTCATTAGCATTTACTTTTTCTCTTGATGCAAAATAATCTGTTCTTCATATTCTCGTGTTGGCCAACAAGTATCTTGAAAATTATGAAAGGGCTCTCCAAGGATTTGAAGTGGCTTCCCTGAAGGATCCAGTTCTCAATGCTGATGTAGAAGTTCAAAAGATCATCGATCTCCTTGACAATCTAGATAGTTCTGTCAAGGTAATATACTTCTTTTATCTATAACAAACACTGGATACTAGTTAGTTTGTGATGAGCGTTACAAATATTTTGGCAGGGCAAGCCAGGGCTAAAGACTAAATATCAGTTGTGTTGTCTTTGGGTGAAGCTAATAGTGAGTGATTGAGTTAGATCATTTTATAAGCATATAATGATTCATGTAAATTTGAATTTGTTCCTGAATTACTTACTGCGGTGCTTCTCTCGTTTAAGTGAAATTGACACACAGAAAAGCAACCATTAATATCCTCTCGGAAGGGCTGAACAACACAGTAGCAGTTGTTGCGAAAGTACTCTTGTGCATAAAGCATGAAAGTGTAGGACCATTGTAAGTTCCTCTAGTTCAACCATATAATTTAGGTCCATTTACTTCATCTTAAATTTACTTTCCAAATTTCTAAATACTAGTAATTTGATGTTTATCTGGCCACCGTGTCTGTAACGTACAGTGGACAACCAAATTAAGTTCTGCTTGATGGATTTTCAGGTACTGTTTAGCGTGCGATATGGATCGAACTCTTTTTGTTCTTTCGGTGTATGGACTACTCGGTGATGCAGTAAGGATCCCTCAATATTTGTATACTTTTAATATGCACTACACCACGAATTTTTTTTTTTTTTTTTGTTGAGGGAAAAGGTGAAATCTGGCCACCCATTAATAAGAGCTTAACGAAACAAACCCAGAGTACTGGGCTACACCACGAATTATTATTCTTTCATATACCGTGATGCCTTATCTTTTTGCAGTATGCTTTGTACGTGTGTTCTAATTTTGTAACTCTCGCGGAACAAAGAATCCAAATCAAATCTTCATGTGACTAGGTGGGCAATGGTTTGGCATAGGTAGGGTCAAACTTAAATACGTAGTCGAATGAGTTGGATCCACACACTATCCAGCCTGCTTGAACATCATTATTGATTAACCTATACCTGCGATCGAGTTGGTCAAATCTTTGACATTCATATAAACTTTCATATTAATTTGGATTGTATTAAAAAAATTCAAAATTGCTTCCATTTCTTAAGTTGTTAGTACTTGAAAGAACACACCTAAATTATCATCTTTTGGAGCTCGAATAAAATTCTTAATAATGTAAGAGTATATAAAATTATAATTATATAGCTTGACATTCTCTCATATTCCTATGAGAAAGATAATGCAATCAATTAGGTGAAAGTGTGTCAATGGGTCTACCGAGTGGGTTGCCGGGTCCGGTTCAAAATTTGCAACCATATGTTATATCTTTCTTCAACTAAAATAAAAGGTGGAAAAAAAAATGAGGTCATAAGAGAATCTCAACATAATAGCCATTTAGGACTGAATATATGGCATAATTTCCATTGTAGGTAGAGTTGGGTTGGGATCATTTTACTACTTTCTTCAGACTAAAAACAAGTTAGCGGGTCAGAAAAGAATCCCAACATAACATGAATTTTGAACTGATTTATGTGACAGATGCAGCTCAATCTTTTGTAGCTAACTCGTGTCTGCCATCTTCCTTCATTTAGGCCATTGTTACCCTTGGATATTGCAACCTTTATTTCCTCTTTCCAAGAACTTGGTTAGGGGATGTTTGGTTGCAAGTTACAAAATTTAGGTAAAAATTGATCACCACATCAGCATTCGTGTCATAACTACCAACACTACTTACTTTTCTTCTGTTGGGTTATGCTAAATAAGGGTAGATAAAATTGTGTCATAAATTTGGTAAAACCAAATTCCTCTCGTTAGAAGTGGATTTCGGGAGGAAACATGACAATGATTATTTTAATAAAAGTTGTGGGCCCCACGCATATAAATGTTAGCAATTTAGGATGGATTCTCGACATTTTACAACCAAACATGGGAAAGTAGGGGTATGTAAAACTATTTTTTTAAAAGAAATATTCATCCAAACATGATAAAATTTTCAATTTTGTGAAGAGATGAATTATCACATATTTTACTTGCAACCAAACATATGAAAATGAGAAATGCAAACCATAGAATCCTCTCAAACGTCAGAATTACATAAATTGGTTACTTCCAACCGAATAGCCCCTTAGGTTAAAATCTGCTTTGGCGGGAGGGACCTTTTTTACTTCGCTTGGACTGTTAGAATATAAATATTAAAACCCTCGTCCTTACCACAACTTCGAAGTTTTGGTCCATCAGTAGGATCATTAATATGGTATCAGACCAACCCAGGTTCGAATCTCACCAGCTGTGCAATTTAAATGCAAATTAAAAAAATACCGCTGCATATAGTCCAGGTCTTGGCCCAAAAAGATGGCCCTCAACCTACGGTGGCATGTTAGAATATAAATATTAAAACCCTCATCCTTACCACAACTTCGAAGTTTTGGTCCATCGGTAGGGCCATTAATATGGACATCATTTCAACCTTTCCAGTAAACCTTTGAGTTATGCAGAATCTGCAGATGTGCGAGAACATTTTACGTACTTTTGTGATTAGAATTCTCATACAGGAGTACTTGATATGCATTTTCCTTCTTAAAAAGTTGGATTTTACTTTTTTTGTGGTTTTCAGTTGATCATTTGTAACACATATTTATCACCATCTTGATAATAAATTAGTTGGTACATGTAATTGCTATTAAACAGTTTATACTTCTGTTTCTGTAGATCAAAAAAAGGTGATCAAATAACATTACTGGAACCATATCATAGATTGATCGACTTTTCAGGGAAAAGACAAGGTGCACTTTCAGATCATTATATTTACTTTTGCTTATTGACTTCGACTTTGATTGTTTGTTTTTTTTTTTTTTGAAGGAAAAGGTGGAGTTCACCTTCTTTCATTAATAAGAAATTAATGATACAAATTCAGAGAACTGGGCAGATTACAACCGCAGATTACAATCTACAGACAGGAAATAAAACATAACTTCGACCTTGATTGTTAACCAGCACTATCAATTCAAATCAGTTCGTGTGGATTTTGTGGAGCAAATTCTTGTGAATGAAAAACAACCAGCCAAGCATCATGCAGTCCGAGCTTCCCTTCTCATGGTTCGTGCTCAACACAAACCATGAGACGTCTCCTTTCTTGGTGTTTCTAATCCTCTTTTTCTTTCTTTCTTTTTTCATTTCTGGGTTTTGTGCTTGACGGATTGTTTGTTGGTGTCATTCATACGCGATCATGTATGTACAAGGCTGCTTATAATGGGACATGTTTGAGTTTGAAGAACACATACGTGTATGCATTTTTTGTTTTGCACACGAGTAAAAGCTCAAATATATATTTTAGGGTGGGATATGATGCAAAATTGCCTCTGGGCATGAGAAACAAGTGTTTGAATTTTTGTGTGGTCTTGTTCATCTTATAATTGTGGTGATGTAGTTACTTAAATTTACCTTGTTACCTCTACTTGTTATGCAAATGATCAAAAGCATCATTTCCTCCTTCAGTGAATATATTTAGGGTTTTTAATATGCATCTCCCTAACAAATACTTAAATATCATGTATGTCCCTCACAAATATGTATGTTCATGTTTGTCCATGTTTGTCCTCAACAGTATATGTTACTAATCTTAATTACCCCTCCAGTTAAAAAATGGAGAATTTTCATTTTTTTTTGATAAACTTAATGAAAAATGATTGAATTATTCTCTTCTCTACTATTCAAACTTTATCTTCTTCATTGCTGTAAATCTGGGCAATTGTTAATCCAAACAAAACTCATTAATTCTTCTCAAAATTTCTTCATTTATCTTCAAGAAATGGATAAACTAACAATGCATCTTTGAGAAACTACATATTCTTCCCATATTACTTCTCTAAATTTTCCATCAATCTTGTTTTTTAATGATAGATTACAAGCTTCCTCAATTATTTTCCTTAAATCTGTTAAATCTTTTATCGTTTGATTGTCTAGTTTGATCTTTTAATTTAATTTCTATTTGTCTTGTAAAGGTAAAATCATGATTAACTTAGTGATATCTAACATAGGGGTAAATATAAAATAAAGTCCAAATTGCTAAGGGCACATACAAAAAAAACACATTTGTGAGAGGTATATATGATAAATGTGTGAGGTATATATGATATTTGTTAGGGGCATATTATCATATTTGTTAGGACTATCTATATAATAAAACACCAAGAAAGCTATCAAGTGGCTCTCATTCGGTTGAAATCAATGGTCCAGATCTAATCTTACAAAATATATTTTTCCGTCCAAAAGTTTTTTCCCAAAACTCAAATTCAAATTCCCTAAAACAACTCCTTTATTTATTTATTTATTTATTTATTTCTCTCTCTCTCTCTCACATTCTCTCTATTTACTCTGAAATTTATTTTTTCAGATTTTTTATGCATTTTTTTATTGCTCATGTTACAATGAAAATAGCAAATATCTCGTCAACAGTTAAATTTCATCATTTTTCACACTCAAAGTTCTAAGAAGTTAGATTTTATACCCTCATTTATAATTATTTTTAACATGTACTAATAGAATCATGGACTTTTATTTACAACTAATTATTGTTTTACTATTCAAACATGAGCTATATAATTGTTGTTTTACTGTTTACAAGACTTTCGTATGCTGTATCGTTCCGAGGACGTGCCGTAGGCACGTGCCCACGGGCAAATCTAGTACATGTTTAAAACCCCACATATTTATCATCATTTTCCAATGTTGTTTTTATAGACCGCAGTAATGATGGCCAATTTCATTTATCCTTTCAACGCAGCATAATTTTTTTTACCTCCAAATGTATGTTGCTCGATTCTAATGAAAAGTTAAAAAGATTTATCCATCTGATGAAAAAACTGTAAAATTCAATTGAATATGACTAAATTCTGCCTGTAATTTATATGGTTTCGCACTCCTTTACCCCTTTCGACAAAAACTGAAGTTATAAACTTCACATTCTTTACATCTTGCAGCTAAAATAACACCAGAAAAGGTTAAAATGGTGAACCTGCAGTCGAATTTATATTGTAATTGTCGATAACATGTCATTAGAATTGTTATGATCGCCTTGCTTAGAATTACATTTGCCAACTAATAACCTAGAGACTCCAGATCATCCTGAAATGACCCGAGTTACCAACTAACAACCTCACTTCAACTTGCATTGGAACTGATCAAAGTAAAACAAAGCAGAAAGGAACAATGTGTACAACTAAAGCTAAAACCCCCCTTCACCACATCTGCTAAGGTAGAAAGCTAGCCTTCTCTCTTCAAAGGAATACTCTCTCATATCTGGACTTTTTGATGGTGTCGTCTCATAGGTAAGGCAGGTTGCAACGGGTGTGTTGGCAACGTGCATTGGCACAGATACTGTCTTCGGAGTCCTTGGAGTTGGGATCAGCATGATGCTCTTGGGTGTCTTGTTCTCCTCAACTTCACCGAGGATGTATTGAGAGGGTGTAGATGGAATGGGTTGAGAAGGTGTCGAAGGAAGGTTATTTGCCAGAATGAGCTGAGAGGGTGTCAAAGGAAGGTTATTGGCTGGAATCAGAGCAAAGGGCTTCCGCGGGGTATCAACTTCAAGGCGAGAAGCTGTGGCATTGAAGGATAGTTTTTTAACAGCAGGTGTAGCAACATCTAGTCCTTTACTACCTGTAAGCAGTCGTGTTTCAATGATTAGATTAACAATTCTTTATTATTATAATCATTCAAAAATAAACAACAAAAAAGATATAACACTGTTCCTCGATGAAGTGCTGGTACTTAAAACATAGGTTTTCGCATATATGTTCACTGTGAAGTTAGTTTGCCATATGCATAATTCACCTTCATAACAGTGATAAATTAGTGGCTGGATTCTGATTTATATTATATTGCTCTATAATCTTTGATTGTATTAGAGGGATTAGATGACAAGAATTTGAGAAAGAATCTGCACTTGGGAAACATGTACAAGGAGAATACTCATTTTAATTGCAAGAAAAGCTTCAAAAATTCTTCAAAATATCTTAAATATAAGCATTGGTTATCTCTAGCTTAACTAGGGTTCATAAATCATGATTTACCTCCTAAGTAGAACATAATTTTCTTTTTGAATGCACATTCTTATCAGAAATTAAGTTGCTAACACCTAATTCCAAAAGCATTTCGGCTTACAGCTTAACATAAACATATTTGCATAATACATAATTAAATAATACCATGCAAATGCAGAATAAATATCAGAATCAAAGTAAATTAGTAGGTGGAAACTGACCATGAGAACGAGTAGAGCGATCATCTGCTTTCTTAGTTGAGCGTGCAGGTTTTGAGTGCAAGTCTGGTTTTAATGGTTGCATTATTGCCCCTCCACCTAAGGAAAGCCTTCTGTTAGAACCCCCAGTAGAATTTCTAGGCATTTTCTTTGCACTCTGGGTCTTTGAAGGGCTTGGTTTAGATCCAAACAATGCTTCCTGCTCCGCTATAAGCTGACCTTGAAGCTTTTTCTGATCCTGAAATCACCAGTTTACTACGTTACTTGTTTTATTAAAGCACGTTGAAGTACTAAAACAACCATGAATTACCCTTTGTCGTTTTCGCTCCTGTTCTTTCTCTTGCCTCACAATGCGGTAGTCTTCAAGCATGGAAAGAAGGCGAAGCTGCAATTACGAGAGAGCAACAGAAGCCAACTACTCGCATTAGTCATTAGACTTCAAAATATAGTAAAAGTTTCAGTACATATATTAATAAACAATTAAAAATTTCAAAAGCATAATAAGGTTAAAAAGTAAAAGTAAAACTTATATATTCATATATGCTTTTTTAATATATTCCACATAGGTAACCAGAACGAGGATGGCAATACTTAAAACTGATAGCAGTATTGTCAGTTAGCAATCAAACAGTAAAGGAAAAGGACATGTAATGTTGACTGAAAAACTACTGTTGTTGGTCATCAAAAGGTTGACAATTAATATATGTAAATTTGTGTAAACTCTACTGGGGCTAAAAAATCTAGAGCACCTTTTGATTAGTGGAAATAATGAGTTCATTATTTTAGAGAATGTTGCTGTAGTGAAACTCTAAGCAAACTGAAAATTGCTTTACCCCATCATATGTGAACGCTATTCCCCTTTCGTACTCCCATGCAGTGATTTTGCTGGATAATGCCTCCACCATAGCTGCATGGATCAAATAGCATAATGAATCACATAAGGAATATAAACAGGTTAAGGTGCATTTTGAAGCATGATTCCCTCTAGATCAGATAGAATAGGAAGAATTTCATAAAATAAATAAGATGGAAGTTCTGTTAAATAGGATAGGAAGATTTTCAGAAAAAATGGCACAATGTGAATGCGTGTAGGTGTAGAAAAGAAACGCAATGAAATGGCAAGCTAAGATCTTTATTGTGAACTAACCAAATCAAATATCTAACTTAATGATGGGCACCCATATTGATCGATGTCATGAACCCTCTGACCTGTGTCAGATACCTTCAAAAAATGGCGATTTTAATCTAATTCATCTAGCATTCAAAAAATGGACTCTTGTGCTGCTTGCATGGTTATCTACTTTGTAATAGACTAGTAGCTGATGTATGTGTGTGTTCACTCCAAATTATCCAAAATTTTATCCAGTAGTTTATCTAATTCATCAAGCATAAAAAAGATGGACTCTTATGCTGCTTGGCTAATTATCTAATTAGTAATAGATTCATAGTTTATCGGTGTCTTAGTAATAGTCCAAAATTGTCCAAAATTTTATACATATAGATTCCGTGATTTATGTGTGATTATCCAAAATTTTACACAGATTCCATGGTGTATTTGCGCGCATGCCCGCGCACGCGCGATTATCCAAAATTTTACAGAGATTCCTCTATGTGTGTGTGTGTGTGCGCGTGCGTGCGAGCACACGCGTGTATGCATGTTTGTGTGTGTGTGTGTGTGTGAGAGAGAGAGAGAGGCATGGAAGTTCCTATTTCTGACCATTGAATGTAAAGGGATCAGAAGCAAATGACCGAGCTTTATCAGAAACAAATCATAGTCAACCAGAAACTTGTAAGAATTAGAGTTATGAACATTCTCTAAATAATTTGAATTTTCATGAATAGCATGTGATATTGATGAACCTGTCAAAATTAATTAATCAGATGATCTTAGTAAAATATTGTGAAATTGCTGCACCTGGGATCTTGTTTACAATAGCACGCGCTTTTTCAGCACGCTTAAGTGCGAGGTGTGCACCCCTTCCAGCACTGTAGCGATTATCATCCTGAAATTTTGCTTACAAAAAAATGTTGGTTACAGCTTGCAGGACATTAAAATAAAGAGTTAAGGACAAAATGACACCCAAACTTTATGTTAATTTCAAAATAACACCTAAGGTCCATATGTTTATTCCAAAATAGTACCAACTATTAGTTGGCCCATTAAGTGAAGGAAATATTACATGAATATTCTCCTTAACGAGTTTGAACTCATTAATATAGCTGTGAAAAGTCGAAAATGCCCTCTTCTTCTATCCAACAAAACCCAATCCTTCTTCCTCTATGTACCCGCCAAAACCATTTGCATCACAATAACCAACCTCCATCACCTCATCTCCATTACTGAACCCCATCACCGCCTTCAACCCAACAGCCCCATCCTCATCCATCTCCATTCTCAACCTCCATCCGAACCCAACGAGCACGACCTTCATTCAAGTCCAACCGAAGCCCAACGCTGCCGTTGCTGGTAGATATCGTCGTTGCTATTGTTGTGGCCCCTTGCCGCCGACAAACCCGGGACACCCCCCACCAGCTGGCATCAATCCCCTTCTTCAATTCTATTCTTGAATCGAGAACAAATATGTAGATTTGAAATATCAATCAATACCAATGATCTTTTTATCATTTTGGTGGAATTTTGTGTACTGGTTTGCCATTGATTTTCATGGGTTTAACTTGAGTACGGATGAGAAAGGGGGTTAAGGTTGAAGAAAATGAAGAAGAACTGAATAAGGCAGAGGGTATTCCCGTCATTTTACACCCCGCTTCACCCTGCCATTAGTGTTGGCTGTTTTACTTCAAAACCCAAGATTCCTTCTTTTTCCTTTAGTCCCACATCGGTGGGAAAGACCACCATGTGAGTGTATATAATACAAACCACTCTTTATCCCATTGTAGTCTAGTGTGGTGTGGAGAGAACCCTTGGGCCACACGCGCGCGCCGCCGCCGCCCGGCCCGGTTCGGTTCGGCGCGCGTAGTGGGCACGGGCATGCGCGCCCGCATCTGCGGACACGAATGCCGATCCGAAATTGCTCTTCGGGTTCGGGTTGAGATCCAAAACTTCTTTTGCTGTTTATTTTTTTTTTCGACTAATTCCACTTAAACGTTGGATTAGTTTTTCAGATCCGATTTTTCTGGCCTCCTTCTCTCCCAACGTTCACATGTCCTGTGCCTTTATATTCTAAACTCCCTTCCATTTTGCTACTACTGAAAAATATTGCATCGGATCCACACAAATAATTCTTCTTCCTTGCTGCTTTCGCAATCCGCAAGCAAAGCAACACAGTTCCATTCGCTGTTTCCGCTCCTTTCCTTTTTTCACCGTCGTTCTGGGCAAGGCTAAGTTCGGGTCATCTCTCGACGTTGTGTGCGACAGCGAGACGCCGGTGATACCGGGGGTTTTACCACTAGGAGCATCTGCGAAGCGTCTGCACATAAGACCGCGGATCAACTCTTAGGGCAGTGCGTATGCCGCGACTTCCCCATAGGCCGGTAAATCCGTTTTTATTTATTTTGTTCCAACAGATTCAAAAGATTAGAGACAATTTTCTACAACAATCTAAGAGTTGACACGTATTCTTAATCTGATTAGTTTACCATATATTGTTAACTAAGAACAACCATCTTGTTAATCTGATTGGTTTAGCATAAATTGTTAATTAACAACATCCATATTGTTAATCTGACTAGTTTAGCATATCTTGTTAATTAAGAATAGTCGTATTGTTAATCTGATTAATTAAGAACAGTCGTATTGTTAATCTTGTTAATTTATCATATCTTGTTAATTAAGAACAGCCTGATTGTTAATCAGATTAAATTAGTATTTACTGTTTATTAAGCATACATTCTAATATAATTCTCCTCTAAACTTTCCAATAACATACACTAGTCTGACCAATACTTAGATGTCCTGCATCGTTCGTGAATATTAGTCTCACTTTTAAACTGCTGGATCTGTAATTGTGTGTGCTCATAACTTGCTAATAATTTGCTTGCCTTTTGTTAATCAGTCAATTAGGCATATACATATTGATTACCTGATTAATTAGCACATATAATCATAATTGCTTACTGTTAATCGGTTAATTTAGTACATTCTGTTTGATTAAGATCACCTGATACATCATACACAGTTTTGATTAAGATACACTTCATTCTGTTAATTAACTTCATTATTAAATATTGTAAGGGCTAAATAAATAAATAAATTATTAGTGAAATTCGAAGCTGAATCCGAAGCTTTAATATTATCTTCGTTAATCACAATTTCGAGACAGATAATTAAATTTTGTTGCATCACTATAGATTCCCACACTGTAGAATATCTATAGCTTTAAAATCCTTACATTATTAATTTATTGGTAAATCACAAAATTTGTTGGCTCGAATTTGTGTTGTTAGATTCACTTAAATATTCTCAAAGTCTTAGAATACTTCTTGCTGTACATTTGTTTTATTAACTTGCAATTTGCTAGTATAATTAAGTGTCTTGTTATATTGTGAATAGCATTACCACCTGCATAACAATATCAAGACGATTATTAGCTGTGGTGCTAGATATTTCTTAGTATCCTTTAAACATTTAGATAAAGGAATAGTTATTAATTTTGCAAATTCCTTAAAAGAAATCTAAAGGTCTTAAAAGGAAAGATAAATTTGGGAACAAGCCTAAAGGATCCTTCTGTCAACCGGGTGTAAACAGCCCTAAGCGACACGGTATTTAAGCGTCTTCGGACCACCGCTAGCTGGGAACCGACTCCTACAGCTAACCCAAGTTAATCAGAACTTGATAGACTAAAGATTTGTTTAGGTTGATTAGCAATATCATTAAACTATAGTCCAGAACCCGCGACACCTTTATTGAGTAGCTACAGTATTATTTCTGCAGCATCTAGACTGTTATACTATTAAATCATGACTGGGAAAGAAGAGACTGCTTCAGCAAAGCCAGCCAAGTTTGATGGCACCCACTTCAAAAGGTGGCAGAGTCAGATGAAATTCTGGCTCACCACCTTAGGACTCCTTTCAGCAATTGATGGATCCACACCCAACACGACTGAGTCTGACAAATTTGAGTCCACCAAAGAAGTTTCTGAATCCACCTTTTCATCTCAAACTCCTAAGGAATCCGCTAGTTCCCAAAAACCAAAAACCCCTAAGGAAATAGATTTTCACTGTTTTCATCGAATCCTAAGCGTCTTATCTGACTCCCTTTATGACATATTCTTTGAATATAAAAATGCTAAAGAACTTTGGGACGCTTTAGACGATGAATATGGTTGTGATGATGCTGGAATTGAAAGATTCAATTCTTCAGCTTTCAATAGGTATTTCATGGTAGATAACAAACCTATGAATGACCAAATCCATAAATTTCAAGAATATGTGAGGCATATTCAAGCAAAAGGTACAACCTTTTCTGCTGAATATAAGATAGCTTGCCTAATAGATAAACTCCCTCCTTCTTGGTCTGATGTCAAGAAGGAACTCACTCATACTCAAGGTGAGCTTACCTTTGCCCAAGTCCTAAAGAAGATTAGAACAGAAGAACAACTTAGGCTTAGGTCAAACCCTAAAAATGAGTCTAAAGCAAAGGTAAACCTTGTAGTGTCTACCCAAGGCAAATCCAAACCTAATAATCCTCACAAACCTAAGAAAACATCCTTCAAGAAAAAGAACTTTAAGCCTCATCACCAGAATCACCAAAACCACCAAAACCGCCAACACCAGCAAAACCACAGGACTAGAAACTTCGGTCAGACTCAGGACCAACAAAAGTTTTGTTTGGTGTGTGGAAGAACAAATCATCTATCCTTCAATTGCTTTCATAGGAAGAAGGAACCAATGAAGACTCCTTATAAGGGAAAAGGCTCTACTAAACCAGAAGCCAACATGATTCTAAATGGATCTTCTAGTTCCTTCAGGTCAGTGTCTTTCCAACCATCTGTTAATATTTCTTACCATTCTGATGACTGGTGGTTGGATTCTGGAGCAAATGTTCATGTTTCATTTGATCGCTCCTGTTTTTCAAACTATCAGGAATCATGTGGAGGAGGCATAACCCTAGGAGATGGATCAACAGCACAGATTGTAGGAAGAGGAAGAATAGACCTAAAGATGACATCAGGAAAAAATCTAGCTCTTCATGATGTACTTCATGTGCCGTCAGTTAGGAGAAACTTTGTTAGTGGTTCCCTTCTTGTAGCGTCAGGTTTCAAAATTGTAATGGAAGCAAATAAAATTGTATTTTCTAAGAATGAATCTTTTGTTGGAAAAGGATATGTAAAGGATGGTCTTTTCATTCTCAGCACTATAAATAAAATGTCAGATCCTTCTCCTGTTGTTTCAAATATAGAATCTTCCAATGTTTGGCATGGTAGACTAGGTCATGTGAATCTGGGTTCTCTTAGAAGAATGATGAACTTAGATCTCATTCCCAAGTCTCCTGTAGATAATAAACACAAATGTGAAATTTGTGTTCAAGCCAAACATTCTAGACTGCCTTTCAAATCTATAGAGAGGAATTCTGATCCTCTAGAACTAGTTCATAGTGATGTTTGTGACTCAAATAGGATTTTGACCCGAGGCGGTAGGAAATACTTTGTCACTTTTATAGATGACTTTTCTAAGTATTGCTATACCTACCTTCTCAAAACCAAAGATGAAGTTCTAGACAGATTTAAGGTTTTCAAATCCGAAGCCGAGAACCAATTAGAGAAAAAGATTAAGATCCTTAGATCTGATCGTGGCGGAGAGTATACCTCAAACGAAATGACTAACTTCTGTGAAGAACACGGAATAATTCATGAGGTGACTGCTCCTTACTCACCACAGTCTAACGGAGTTGCTGAAAGAAAGAATCGAACTCTGTTAGACATGGTGAATGCCATGCTTCTCAGCTCAGGAGCTCCTGATAACTTGTGGGGAGAAGCCTTATTGACAGCCTGTTACATCCTAAACAGGATCCCTAGTAAGTCAAAGGATAAGACTCCCTATGAATTATGGAAAGGTAGAACTCCTAGAGTCCATTACCTTAAGGTCTGGGGATGTCTAGCAAAAGTAGGAATCCCTGAACCTAAAAAGAGAAAGATTGGACCTAAGATTGTAGATGCTGTGTTCATAGGATATGCCTTAGATAGCAATGCCAATAGATTTTTAGTGACTCATTCTGAAGTAAATGAAATCTCTAATAATACCATCATAGAAGCTAGAGATGCAGTTTACTTTGAGAATATATTCCCTTTTAAAGATAGAATTTCTTCCAACCCCTCCAGTCATTCCCTGCCTCCTTCTACCAGTTCCCATTCTCAACCTTCTACCTCTCAACCTGATCAAGACTCAGAACCTAGAAGGAGCAAGAGAGGTAGGATTGAAAGAAATTTAGGAGAAGATTTCTTCACTTATTTGATAGAGGGTGATCCCTCTACTTACGAAGAAGCAATATCTTCTCCTGATGCACCTTTCTGGAAAGAAGCCATCAACAATGAGTACAACTCCATTATGGAGAACAGTACTTGGCATTTAGCAGACTTGCCTTTAGGTAGTAAACCCATAGGTTGCAAGTGGATCTTCAAAAAGAAACTTAGAGCTGACGGTTCAATAGAGAAATACAAAGCTAGATTAGTAGCCAAAGGTTTCACCCAGAAAAAGGGATTAGATTATTTTGACACATACTCTCCTGTAGCTAGGATTGCCTCTATTAGAACTCTTCTAGCTTTAGCATCCATTCATGACTTGATAATACATCAAATGGATGTAAAGACAGCCTTTTTGAATGGAGACCTAGAGGAAGAAATCTACATGGAGCAACCTGAAGGTTTTATTGCTAAGGGTCAAGAAAAGAAAGTTTGCAGGTTAGTAAAATCTCTTTATGGCCTAAAGCAAGCTCCCAAGCAATGGCACAGCAAATTTGATAAAGTTATTTTAGAATATGGCTTCTTACCAAATGAGTATGATAAATGTATATACTCAAAAAATACTGATGGAAGTTGTGTCATTATATGCTTATATGTAGATGACATCCTTATTCTAGGATCAACACTTGAGTTAATAAATAATACTAAAGATTATTTATCTAGCATGTTTGATATGAAAGACCTAGGAGTAGCTAACCTGATTCTAGGAATGCAAGTATCCAAATCCAAGGAGGGTTATACTCTCTCCTTAGTACATTCTATTGAGAAAATGCTAAGAAAATTTGAGTACTTTGATAAGACACCTGCTCGTACTCCTTTTGACAGTAGTATCATTCTCAAGAAGAATGAAGGTTCACCTGTGGAACAACATAGATACTCTCAAATGATAGGTTCTCTTATGTATATATCAAATAGAACTAGACCTGATCTTGCATTTGTTGTTGGGAGACTTAGTAGATATACTAGTAACCCAAATCAGTCACATTGGTCAGCATTAGAAAGAGTATTTAGATATCTTAAGGGTACTATAGATTACAAACTTCATTATTCTAGACACCCTGATATCATAGAAGGTTACTCAGATGCAAACTGGGTAACTGACTCACATGATGTGAAATCCACAACTGGATATGTCTTCACTTTAGGAGGTGCTGCAATCTCCTGGGGTTCATATAAACAAACCATCATAGCTAGAAGTACTATGGATTCTGAAATGATAGCTTTGGATACTACTTGCACAGAAGCTGAATGGCTAAGAAATTTGATTATGCATATACCTGTGATGCGGTTTATTTCTGGGAGACGTGTGGATGCACCAGGTGTGAGTTCGGACTCAATTTGTATTGAAGGAGAAAGCTGCTTGTCAGACGACCCTCGGAGAGACCTGGCGGCTCCTGCGACGGGCTCGGAATGAGGTGGATGCCTCGGCTCGGATCAGAGGGTTCGGATCCGAGGTCTTGTGTACCTGCAGACAGTCCTGAAACACCGGGGTTTATCCCGGTGGCGGACCCTCCGACGATCTAGTCAGTCTCTGTGAGAGAGTAGCAATAACTAGGTGAATTTAAGTGGCAAAAGATTGGTTACCTGAAAAGGTGGGTGAGGGTCTAGTATTTACAGAGAATTCCAACCGGGTTTGGATCCGCTTGGGGGCCGGGTCTGAACCCGAAAGCCCATGGGCCTGACGTGGCAGAAGGCCCAGGGGGTTTAGGGCTGACGTGGCAGTACCAGGAGTGGTATAGGGTTGACGCGGCAAAGCCCTTGGTGGTATTTGGAGCTGACATGGCAGATCATGGGGCTTCTGTGCTTCTGGGAGAATCTGGTGGCGTAGGGTGCGCCAAGTCATCTTCATCCTACACCAGGATGGCCGGACGGCCCGGAGGGCCGTCGTGGATCGGAGACCGAGGGCCATCGTCGCTCATCGGATACGAGGAGACCAGATCTGTGGGGGTGAACTTGAGGTTCGGCGCCGACCCTGCAGTGGCTCGAAGCCGAACTAGACTGCTGTTTCAACCATTTTTGAGTGAGTTGTATTGGGCCCTAGTTGGGCCCCAAGCCATTTTTACCCTACCACACAAGCCCCCCACCCTTGCGGGGGTGCGGGAGCTAGCCGTGGAGGAGTGTTTACGGATGTAGAAATGGGATGGCAAGCCACTGGGCCTTCATGAGGGGGGTGTCCTGATTGTCTAGAGCGATCCTCGAGCCGGCGAGAGTCTGTCGGGCGGTAAGGGTGAAGGCAAGCTGTTTGAGACTTCCGGAGAAGATTACCCTGGTGCCAGACCTAACCTCGAGCAGGCGACGGATTATGGGTCGGCAAGGGTGATGGCGAGCCGTTGAGCCTTCCTGAGAAGACTACCCTGGTGCTAGACCTGACCTCGAACTGACGAGGGATTACGAGTTAACAAGGGCGATGGCGAGCCGTGGAGCCTTCCTGAGAAGACTACCCTGGTGCTAGACCCGACCTCGAGCTGGCGAGGGACTTACGGGCCAACAAGGGTGATGGCGAGCCGTTGAGCCTTCCTGAGAAGACAACCCTGGTGCCAGACCTGACCTCGAGCTTGGCGAGGGATTACGGGTCGGCAAGGGCGATGGCGGGCCTTGAAGCCTTCCTGAGAAGACTACCCTGGTGCTAGACCCGACCTCGAGCTGGCGAGGGATTACGGGCCAACAAGGGTATTGGCGAGCCGTTGAGCCTTCCTGAGAAGACTACCCTGGTGCCAGACCTGACCTCGAGCTTGGCGAGGGATTACGGGTCGGCAAGGACGATGGCGGGCCTTGGAGCCTTCCTGAGAAGACTACCCTGGTGCTAGACCTGACCTCGAGCTGGCGAGGGATTACGGGTCAACAAGGGTGTTGGCGAGCCGTTGAGCCTTCCTGAGAAGACTACCCTGGTGCCAGACCTGACCTCGAGCTTGGCGAGGGATTACGGGTCGGCAAGGGTGATGGCGGGCCTTGGAGCCTTCCTGAGAAGACTACCCTGGTGCTAGACCTGACCTCGAGCTGGCGAGGGATTACGGGCCAACAAGGGTGTTGGCGAGCCGTTGAGCCTTCCTGAGAAGACTACCCTGGTGCCAGACCTGACCTCGAGCTTGGCGAGGGATTACGGGTCGGCAAGGGCGATGGCGAGCCGTGGAGTCTTCCTGAGAAGACTACCCTGGTGTTAGACCTGACCTCGAGCTGGCGAGGGATTATGGGTCAACAAGGGTGAGGGCGAGTCGTTGAGCCTTTCCGAGAAGACTATCCTGGTGCCAGACCTGATCTCGAGCCGACGAGAGATTACGGGTCGGCAAGGGCGATGGCGAGCCGTTTGAGCCTCCCTAATATGACTACCCTGGTGTTAGACTTGGCCTTGAGCTGGCGAGGGGTTACGGATCGGCAAGGGTGTGGGCGAATCATTGTGCCTTAAGAATGTTGAGCAGGGTAGCCCGCTGTCTTTGCGGAGCATTGAAGGCGCTCCGGGATCTGTGTGATGTTCCAATTTCCCAGGGGCCTTAATTGCGCCGCCTAATAAATGCCTGGCGCATGGGCTTCCGTCGTTTGGTTTTCCCCACGTCATAAAGGTCGGCCTATGGGGGAGGCTATAAGTACCCCTCCCTCCGCAGTGGGTTGGATCACAGCAAGGGTGGTCTATTGGCCATCAAAGGTGTCTGCTCCGGCGGACGTCTGTCTCTTGCAAAATTTTACCCCCGGTCGTGTCGGAGAGGTGGTTTCTCTGCCGCCCGGATCTTCTCTTGGATCTGATGGCTCTGATACGGTAGCCAGATCCAGGGGAGATCAGGGCGAGAGGGGTAACGACCGAAATCCGGACCGGTAGATGAGGAGCCTCGGATTGGTGGTGGCTCTGCCGTCTGGATCCTTTTTCGGGTCAGACGACACTGATAAGGTTGTTTGGCCCGAGAGAGATCCAGACGGGAGGGGCATCAACCATATTCCGAACTTGGGGCTGAAGAGCCTCGGATAGATGGGTCGTCTCCGATTGGAGGTTGGCCAATCTGTCTTCCAATAGGGCTCCAGGTGATGGCGGTTTCTGTCTCACCCTCGAACAGTTCGGGGTTTTGGCTGTCGAGGCTGTAAGCCCCGAGCTGCTCACGGGTGAAAGGGGAACCGACCGAGCCCTGGAGCCCGGGGCGTCTGTCGAAGGACGGCGCCTTAAATCTTAAGTAAAATGTTCTCTCCGCCGAATACCCCATCCGAACCGACCCCTGCGTCTGGCTGCCAGCCTGGCATTGGATGACGTCAGCAGTGCACGTTTCGAGGACGTGGCGCGATTTTCCAGGCGGCAGTTGCACGTCAATAAGTGAACAGTACTTGCGGAAATCGAGGAGTCGTTTTCATCCTCTATAAATATTCCCCCCTCTCCCCCTTTAGCCCACTTCTTTCTTGCTGCTTTCTTTTTCAAAAATTTCCCAACACTTCAGTGCTCGTCCCTGCAGTTTGCTGTACTAGACTCGTCCTTCCGAAGTGACCCCAGGTGAGTTGGTAAGTCTGTTTAGTTTAGGCACAGATGGACAGGGCTCAGTCTGGCTCGGCAGCGTCGACGTCTAGGGGGGAAGTGAAACCTGTCTCCAAATCGACGTCGTGGGAGGAGCCCGTGCTTGAGGAGTCAGTACACGTTGCGAAGCCTTCCGATTCGGTTTCGTGGGAGGAACCAGTAGGTGAGGAGGAGGAGGTACATGGTGCGAGGCCGTTACGCTCCCGACGTCCCTTCGTGGTGGAGAGTAGCGAGTCGGAGGAAGCGAATGATGGTTCGGACGGCGTCCGGGTTCTGGAGTTGACTTCCGAGGAGGAGGGAGGCGAGGGCGGCACAGTAAGGAGATCCACAGTTCAGGGTGCGGGTCCGAGTTCCATGCCAACTGGTCTGGGGCCCTTATCTACTCCCTCGCCGGAGCGAACCAAGAAGAGGAAGAAGGCTCCGAGGAAGGCAGGACCGAGGACTAGTGGTTCGAGCCAGGCGCCTGTTTACCGCAATTTGTGGACAGGTTCGCCCGTGCGGCCGAAGCCTTTCCGTCAGTATCCTAACGACCTATCTGACAAGGAGCTCTTCGCCGTGCAGGCCTCTTCGCCGAGTCGGAAGAGGGTGATGATGGATGCGATTCCGACCGTCTTGGAGGGTGGGGACTTGGAGGTTTTGCAGCTGGCGTACCACATAGGTCCTGGCTACGAATTGATGCTGCCGAGCTCTACTCTACGCCCAACCGATCCCCTATCTGCTTGGTATTGCGTCTTCCCAGTGGACGCCTTCATCTCTGGACTGAGGCTGTCAGTCCACCCGTTTGTTCGGGAAGTGCTGAACTGGGCCTCCTTGGCACCGATGCAGTATGGGCCGAACTCTTGGAAGCAGATAATTTGTTTTGTACTGATGTGCGAGGAACAAAAGGTACCCCTGCGGTTGAACGTGTTCCGAGCGATGTTGATGATCAGCTCGGCGGCCGAGGGTGTTTATTATATTTCCCCCCGGAGTAAGGGGAAGGTCGTTCACAGCCACCCGGACTCCATCAAGGATTGGAAGAAAAAATATCTGGTGATCCGGAGTGAAGAGTCCTGGGACATTCCGACTCGATGGAACCATTCCAAGCCGAGCTATCAACCGCCGAGGCCGAGGGATCTGACGGTCGAGGAGTGGGGATTTGTCGAGCGCCTCCGTCTGTCCCCTAGTATCGATTGGACGAAGGTGACAGAGGCCCACCTGGCGAGCGTTGGACTGAGCCCAGCCGTTCTGCGTATGTAGTTGTTTCTTTTCTCTCGATCTTTTCGTACTTTCTTGCTCATTGCTCTTAATGGTTTTTTCTGTAGATATGGATGAAGCATCGATCAAAACAAGGAGGCTCGCCATGAAGAAGGAGAACGCCGAGAAGAAGAAGGGGGAGGCGACGAAGAAGCCGAGGGAGTCGTCCCTGGTTATCTCGGAGGCCCCGCTCGAGCCGAGGGCTAAGAGGACTCGCTCGGAGACGAGCAAGGGGGTGGCCCCTTCGAGGAGCAAGGGCCAAGCGAGGGCATCCGATCTCGACAAGGGAAAAGGTCCCTTGGTAGAGGTTGAGGAAGAGGACCCGGTGGTGGAGATGTTGCGACAACGGTGGGCACCGGACTGGTCGGTTCGGATGGGCGACTGTCTGACTGAGGAAGCCCAGGCCGTTGAGGTGGTGGAGAAGTTGGCGACCCCTCGCGATCGCCAGGTGATGGAGAGCGAGCCCGTAGAGGTGGCGTTTACGAGCCTGGCGCAGGCCACCGTGTTGGTAAGCTTGTCGACCTTATCCCTCTTGTCAATTTTGCTTCGGGAGTCTTTTTCTTATCTGTGCTTGTCGGTCGTAGGCTTGTATGCATAGGGCTAACGTAAAGAATCTCTACGAAGCGTCCCTGTCACAAGAGCGAGCTCGGGCGGATAAGAGCGAGCGGGAAATGAAGGAGATGCGGATCGAGCTCGAGGGTTCGCACAAGAGGGAGCAGCAGATGAAGCTCGAGCTCGAGGCCAAGGATGCGGAGTGGGGGAAGAGGGTGGTCTCTTTGAAGAAGAAGTTCGCCAAGGAGAAGGAGTTGACGACTGCATTCGCCAAGGAGAGGGAAGAGCTGACGGATGCGGGTCAGCGGATGGTGATCAAGGCCCAGGATGAGTGCTACGCGAAGGCCCTCAGTCATGTGAGGCACTTCTACCCGACCGTCGACCTGTCCAACTTTGAGTAAGACATGGAGATCGAGGGGACACCGAAGACTCCCGGCGAAGAAGGGCCCGTTGGTAACCCGGCCGTCGACCCTCCTGTGAACCCGACCGATGCCGAGGTGGGAAAATAAGTTGTATAGTTTTGTCTTTCTTTTCCCCCCTCGATTGTATTTGCCTTCCGCGGACTGGCCAACGCATTTTTTGTAAGAAGCAGCACATTTTATAAAAAAGTATTTTTGACCGGCCAAGTGTTTTTGACCTTGGATATTTCCGAACCTCCTTGCTTATGTGTGTTGAGTTGGCTGGTTCTCTTGTAGGTTGTGGCTTCCCTTCCCGAGGCGGACCCCCGTCGTTCCGACGTGGCGTGGCTCCGGAGCAGGGTTGAGGCATTGGAGGCCACTTTGGTTCGGTACCGTAAGGGAGCTCGTGACACTGATGCGGCCTTTAATTATTACAGGAACATGTCTGAAGCCCTTAGTGAGGAGGCAAGCCGGCTGAGGAGGGCGATGGTGGATCGGGAACTCGTGGGTGTCGGACTCAGATATACTATGTCGAGTTCCTCGGTGCAGAGGCCCTCCTCTGAGAAGCTAGTTTGCGATGTGATAGTGGAAAAGGAGGTGGAGATACACTGTTACCGGACGATGCTGGGCGTCTCGACACCTTTCTCGGGGGGTCGGCGAGCGGAGGTGGTACCCTCTGCGCTGGTGCTAAGGGAGCGTATGCGACCCGTTGATGCCCAGAGTTCCGTGGCCGGTGTGTCGACCGTGACCGAACCGAAGGACCATTATGACAAGGAGAGAGTTCCAAGTCGTTCGATTGGAGTGATCCCGCCATTCGTCGGGCCAGAGGGGCTCTGAGAGGGCGGCTTCCTTCAGTTTGAGATGAGAGGAGTGTTTCTGTAACGGCCTTTGTTTGTTTTCTCATAACCCAATAAAGGAGTATGAATAAGGAATTCATTTCACTCTTTGCTCTGGTTGATAGTGTAAGGAATGTTGAAGGGAGCGTGGTTCGGCTCTGTCGGTCCGCGAGGGATCGGCGTGGGGTGTTGTGAAGCCTCCCGGGCCTGAGGTCGGGTCGGACCTACCGAGGCGTCGGGGATGATACCGGGGAGAAGACTTGGGTGACGATCCCCTTGTCTGGTATTAGGTCGGATCTGCCGAGACGTTTGGAGTATAATACAAAGAGATTTCTTTCGTATAAGATAGGGAGGGCCGCTAAAACGGCCCTTTACACACGAAAGCTTTGCAAAAGATTTACTTCTAGCCAAGTTAGAACCTATGCTCGGCCCTCAAGGAACTTCACTAGGTGCTCGGCGTCAAATAGGAATTCCTTCAGCTCGACGGCAGGTCCGGGAGCAGAGCCGTCCCTTTCTGGTTTGAATCTTGACGGCGTCGAGGGGGAACACCCCTCCCCCGACGGTGGTCATGTGGCACGATCGCACTGCTTCTTGGCTACCTCGGACGATGCCGACTCCTTGCGGGGTGGGAAATTTAAGTTTCAGATGGTAAGCCGAAGGCACCGCTTGGAGGGAGCATAGCCCAGGTCGGCCGAGTATGGCGTTGTAAGCCGCCTTGACGTTGACCACCATGAAGTCCATAGACTCGGTCCTCTTGATGGGAGCCGACCCTGCGGTAACGTCGAGGGTAACAATCCCTTCTATCACGACAGGGACGCCGGAGAACCCATGCAAGGTGTATCCGGCCGGCTTGAGTTTGCCTCTAGGTAACTTGAGATTCTCGAAGGCTTCGAGGAAAAGGATATTAACCGAGCTGCCGTTGTCGACGAGGATTCGGCGAACTTCATAATTAGCCATGTGGAGGCTAATGACGAGGGCATCGCAGTGGGGCAGGCGAACGCCTTCGAGGTCCTCCCCCGAGAATGAGACCGGCATTAGCTGTAGCTTGGGCAAGGGGTTGTCTTGGACAGCGTTCACCTCTCGGATGAAGGCTTTTCGGGAAGTATTCGATTCTCCTTCCATTGGTCCTCCGTGGACACAGTGCAAGATGAATGGCATATCCGTGGCTCCCTCGGACTCGGGATCCCGACCCTGGATGCGGTTCGGCGTAGGGTTCGGAGGCGAGAGCCTCCGGTTCCTAGTATCTCGCCGATCCCGTGGGACTTCTCGGGTGAATTCTCGGAGGTACCCCCTGGAGATGAGTTCCTCAATCTCGTCTTTCAGAGCCCGGCATTGGTCGGTTTCGTGCCCATGGTCTCTGTGGAAGCGGCAGTAGAAGCGCTGATCTCGGTTCTTGCTGTTGTTAGGTCGGGGAGGTAGTCGAACAATGCCTTTGTCTTCGATTTCTAAGAGGATGGCGGACACGTTATGTGTCAAGGGAGTGTACCTCTCGAAGCGGGGGACCGGCGGGATCTTCTTCATGGCCCCCGCGTCCCTCGGAGCCTTCTTTGATGGTTCGACTTTTTCGGCCTTCCATTTTCCCTTCCCGGTGGCCTCCCTAGCATCTTCGGGGCTAAGGGCCTCTTCTGCCCTAATGTATTTCTCGACCCTGTTGAGGAGATCGGGAAAGTCGACGGGGGGTCTCTTCGCCAGAGAAGCTTTCAGCTGTCCATGACGGACGTTGTGCCGAAATGCCGCAGAGGCGACGCCTGGATCAAGAGAGGAGACCGACCTCGCCTCCGCGGTAAACCTCCGGATGAACACTCTGAGTGACTCTCCTTCTATCTGTCTGAGCCCAAGTAAAGAGGCGCTGGTCCTTTCCGCCTTCCGGCTGGTGACGAAGTGGGCAAGAAAATTGCCCTCTAGCTGGTCGAAGGAGTAAATGGAGCCGGGGGTGAGTTTCGAGAACCATTCACGAGCCGGACCCCGAAGTGTGGCGGGGAAGGCTCGGCATAGCAGGGGATCCGAGGCGCTGTGAATCATCATGAGGGTTTTGAAACCCTCCATGTGATCAGCGGGATCTCCCTCGCCGTCGTAGGTCTCGAATTGAGGTGGTCGGAAATTCCTGGGTATTTCTGCTTGGAGGATGGGGACGGAGAAGGGAGGACGGACAGGTCTGTACCCCTGAGCCGCTCGTTGGTCGCCGTCTTCTATATGATCGAGGCGATCCTCCATTTCTTGGAGGCACCTTAAGAGTACGTCATCGTCTTCTGGCTGGATTGTTGACGGGCGCGACACGCTGGCTTCGGCATCCGACCCGGTTTGGGAGTGGAGGGCTTCCTCCCTGGGGGCCCGTAGGAGGACCCCGAGAATTTCTCTCCGGAAGTCTTGGAACTCCTTGTGAGTGACGGGGGCTCCCTCGACCCTGTTTGGTCGGTCTGAAGGTTGCCTTCCGACGCGGCTGAGTGCTGGCCTCCGTCCCTCGGGCTGCGGTCTTGGATGGTTCGGGGCCGGGTTGGAAGCGGCCCTTCCCCTACTGCGGCTAATCTGTCGGTTGACGATTACCCCCCGGAGGTCGGGCTGGACTTGACGGGTGACGCTCCTTTGGGACCCCTGATGGGGAGCCCTGTGTTTTGAGGTGTGTGGACCGGCGTTCGCGGTTGGTGGGGGCGAGTCCCGTCGGTTGACGGAGGAAGCAGCCCCCTTGCCCTTGGAGGCCATGAGAGCTCGGCTGTCGAGGTCCCTTGATGGTCGTGCTCGGGTCGGCTTCTGAAGCAGTGTTCCCACAGACGGCGCCAACCTGATGCGGTTTATTTCTGGGAGACGTGTGGATGCACCAGGTGTGAGTTCGGACTCAATTTGTATTAAAGGAAAAAGCTGCTTGTCAGACGACCCTCGGAGTGACCTGGCGGCTCCTGCGACGGGCTCGGAATGAGGTGGATGCCTCGGCTCGGATCAGAGGGTTCGGATCCGAGGTCTTGTGTACCTGCAGACGGTCCTGAAACACCGGGGTTTATCCCGGTGGTGGACCCTCCGACGATCTAGTCAGTCTCTGTGAGAGAGTAGCAATAACTAGGTGAATTTAAGTGGCAAAAGATTGGTTACCTGAAAAGGTGGGTGAGGGTCTAGTATTTATAGAGAATTCCAACCGGGTTTGGATCCGCTTGGGGGCCGGGTCTGAACCCGAAAGCCCATGGGCCTGACGTGGCAGAAGGGCCAGGGGGTTTAGGGCTGACGTGGCAGTACCAGGAGTGGTATAGGGTTGACGCGACAAAGCCCTTGGTGGTATTTGGAGCTGACATGGTAGATCATGGGGCTTCTGTGCTTCTGGGAGAATCTGGTAGCGTAGGGTGCGCCAAGTCATCTTCATCCTACACCAGGATGGGCGGACGGCCCGGAAGGCCGTCGTGGATCGGAGACCGAGGGCCATCGCCACTCATCGGATACGAGGAGACCAGATCTGTGGGGGTGAACTTGAGGTTCGGCGCCGACCCTGCAGTGGCTCGAAGCCGAACTAGACTGCTGTTTCAACCATTTTTGAGTGAGAGTTGTATTGGGCCCTGGTTGGGCCCCAAGCCATTTTTACCCTACCACAACCTGTTACTAATATTCATGTTCCTCCTATTTCTATAAACTGTGATAATAAATCTATTATAGAACTACTAAAGCATGATTCTGTGAATGCTAAGATGAACAGGCACCTGCAGCTGCGCTTCAAGTCAATCAAGAGCCTATTAGGCAAATATGTGGTTCTTGACTATATAAAGTCAGAAAAGAACCTTGCAGACCACTTAACAAAGGGTCTGTCTAGGACGTTGATCCTAGAATCATCGAGGGGGATGGGGTTAAGCCCATAAGTAAGTCACCAGCAGTGGCAACCCAACCGAGTCTGACTGGAGATCCCAAGAAGCCGGTTCAATAGGTAGAAACAAGCTGGACTTCGGTGACTATTATGGAACACTGACTCAGAGATTAAATTCTCATAAATTAATGCCCAGGTGGCTGTACGAGGTTGTACAATGATATCCCATCCCTATAGTGACAGTGTTCCTGTGTGATCTGGTTAGGATGAGTTCTAAACTCTTAATAGGTCCAAACATTATTATGTAGGGTTGACTCCGATCACCAACCCTTTGAGGACTTACCTATATGAGAGGTCGTGAAGGCCGCGACTATGGAACAGGGCGATCCCAGACAACTCTCATGAATATGGAAAAGTGCGCATGGCCATTCAAAAGCGCCACCCGATAGACCCAAGAACCTCTAGCGTACTATGTGTGCTATTTTCTGAATCTGAGTCAAGAAGTCTGATTCAAGGCGTAGTCCATCAAGCACTTCTTCAGACAAAGACAATAGTCACTACGTGAGATTCAAGGCTGTAGTCCATCTCATCTATGCATAGTATACTCTTGCCCATAACTTCTATATCATTACTCTTTTGTTATCACTGCCTTTGAATCTTGGTTTTGGGGAGGGATTGTTGGTTGTTTTACTTCAAAACCCAAGATTCCTTCTTTTTCCTTTAGTCCCACATCGGTGGGAAAGACCACCATGTGAGTGTATATAATACAAACCACTCTTTATCCCATTGTAGTCTAGTGTGGTGTGGAGAGAACCCTTGGGCCACACGCGCGCGCCGCCGCCGCCCGGCCCGGTTCGGTTCGGCGCGCGTAGTGGGCACGGGTATGCGTGCCCGCATCTGCGGACACGAATGCCGATCCGAAATTGCTCTTCGGGTTCGGGTTGAGATCCAAAACTTCTTTTGCTCTTTATTTTTTTTTTGACTAATTCTACTTAAACGTTGGATTAGTTTTTCAGATCCGATTTTTCTGGCCTCCTTCTCTCCCAACGTTCACATGTCTTGTGCCTTTATATTCTAAACTCCCTTCCATTTTGCTACTACTGAAAAATATTGCATCGGATCCACACAAATAATTCTTCTTCCTTGCTGCTTTCGCAATCCGCAAGCAAAGCAACACAGTTCCATTCGCTGTTTCCGCTCCTTTCCTTTTTTCACCGTCGTTCTGGGCAAGGCTAAGTTCGGGTCATCTCTCGACGTTGTGTGCGACAGCGAGACGCCGGTGATACCGGGGGTTTTACCACTAGGAGCATCTGCACATAAGACCGCGGATCAACTCTTAGGGCAGTGCGTATCGCGCGACTTCCCCATAGGCCGGTAAATCCGTTTTTATTTATTTTGTTCCAATAGATTCAAAAGATTAGAGACAATTTTCTACAACAATTAGAAACTTAACCCCAACTAACGGTTTGTACTATTTCGAAATAAACATATTGAATTTAGGTGTCATTTTAGAATTAGCGAAACTTCAGGTGTCATTTTAGAATTAACATAAAGTTTGGATGTTATTTTGTCAGTAACCCTAAAATAAAATGCATGAATAAAATGTGAAATGTCTAACCATGCTGTATTCTTCAAGCCAGGCCTCCTCATCACATGCAGCCAACCATTTTTCAACTCTATCAAGAATTTCCTTCCTACTAAAAGCTTCCTCTTTGACTGTAGAAATCTGATCCTCAATTTGTTCTAAAATCAAAGAAGGGTCAACAGCTCCTGAATCATAAGAAAAAGGAAAGCTGGGGTTCAGAACAAAACTTCATATTTCAACAAACTTGTTATAAATAGATCAATTCAAGCAAGCAGTACGTGAAAAATTAAGCTTGACTTCAGCTGTATTGATAAATGAATAGTCCAACTTTCAGCATATTTAACTTGTCTTTATGAAATATATTTGAAAACCAACAGTTGCCTTCTATGGACTATCCACCTTTGATATAAAATTTAGTTTTAGCCAAATGGAAATGGTCACTAGGATTAGCTCAATTCTTTAATTACTACGTCAAATTAAAAGGAGATCCACATAAACCAAAATTTCATCATATTATATGATCTAAAAGAACTTGCTGCGCAAAGTATATTAGATGCTTTCAAAACATAGATCTAATCAGGACATTTCTCTTGCTGCTCAAAACTGTTCAATTAATGAGTGTCAACCAGTGTTACCAGGTTCACAGTACATTTAGGTTCGTGGTACGGATACAAGATTGTGGTTGGTTACCTTGCGTGGTTCATTGTATGGAGGGGGTGGGATAAGGTGGGGTCTCATTGATTAATATATAGACATATCTGTGTGTGCGCATGTAGCAATAAAGAACGAGAGAAAATTAATATGCAAAAGCATTAGTTACATGCGGTGTTAAATATAACAGTAACAATCTTAGTTAACTCCATGAATTGAGGAGCATTTGAAGAATTCATGGTTTATGAATAAAGGTCTTCATTTTGAATATATTGAGTAAACTATATGCAGGTCGCTAACTTAAGAGATCCAAAATCGAGAACCCACCATGAACTAGATTACAAGATCCGGATCGTGGTTCAGAAGGGGGTGGGGAGAACCCAGTAACACTGATGTCAACTAAACATCTAAATATTTAAATTTATACATTCTAGATATATATTAGAACACTGGTGTGCACATTTCAATGTACCAACATTTAACTCTGCTCCAAAAAGTTGTTTAGAGAATATATTTAAACAAGGTTTCTGTATATCATATGTAAGTGTAAATCGTCTCAACACCAATTATTTAAATATAGAAGAATATAAATATAAGAATTTACCACTCTCAATGGCTGATTCTACTTCACCATTTGCTTCTACAACTAAACGCGTTTGCCGACGGAGCTCCTCTAATTCCGTCTTTTTCTTAAGAACTAACTCCTTCATCTTGCTCCCCTTCAGCTCTTCAAGCCTTTGAACTTCTGCCTCTGCCTGCATAACCCATACATTAAAAGTAAGAAAGTTGTGTTTTTTTTTAAAGGATAGGCCAATTTGAATTCTCATTTGTCACCAACATACATAATTAATGAAGTCGGGAGAAAGAATATTTGGCTCTGTGATTTCATGTTCTGAAGAAGCTATATTGCAAGTCACATTTTCAAACAGTTGTTGCTCCTCAATCGGAGTATCCATCAAATCCCACAGTTCCAACATACTACTAGCAAGATCTTTAAGCTGCCAAAAACAAAATTTTACTGTGAAAATTGATGAGAAAGTATAAAATGTTAGAAACTCTTATCTCTTACCTTCTGCATTCGTTGTATCTTGAGCTCTCTTAGTCCTCGGACTGCAGAGGCCAGGCTTTCAATTGTAGCATTGCTTATGTTCTTTGATCCTTCATTATCATCTAAGCTTGGGTGTACTTCATTAACTGTTTGTTTGAAATCAGCTCCCAGTACCAGGCACAATGAATTCAAAGCATTCAGGTATTCCAACACCTGCTTTAGTCTTTCAGCCTGAAGAAGATGACAAATTTTGTATACAATCAGTGCCAAGTATAACAAGAGCTTGTGATTCTTAAAGGAAGGGTAGAATTAGGAATTTTGCCTTCTCGTTCTGAAGTTGCTGAAGCTGTCTCTGAAGTTCTTCAAGCCTTTTTGTAGAGAGATCAGATTCATCAATGTCGAATTTGGATAGACTATACTCTGTAGGCCTAATCTCATCAGAAATCTTTCGAATTTGCTGTATAACTTCAGCAAACTGATTCCTTCTGTCGATCTTCCTCTTTCTCATCTCCTCCAGCTCGGGGATGATGGCCTTAAGTTCTTCCTTTAAGCGTCCAGGATTCTGATTTGACTGAAGATAAGGCAGTATTAGTAGTGTAAAGGAACTTCCCACCCCCTCCACACAAAAAAATTCTCTCTCCCCAAATGCAACAATTTAGATTAGTTACTACTGATAGTCCTGTTAAAGTAACAAAACGGCTTATCTGTTTTTCTGTATGAAAATTATCTGTTAAAAGCCAATCTTTACTGATGTAATTCCAATATTTTCATTAAATTAGTGATTACCAAATCTACAAAGTTTTCATACCAGTCCACTCCAATCATGATCATGGTTTCACACTCACGCTTCAAATCATCCACTTGAACAAATCTTACGGCTTTTTACTTTTTTGCAATGTGGGAAAATGTTGTCGAGGTGTGAGCAAATGTTCGGGTTTTGATGTTAACTGCGGGAAATATTATGGTTGAGTATAGTATTCATAGACGGAATGTCTTGATTGAACCTATTGGGAGTAATGGCACATTTGGAGTCTGGGGGGAGGGGTGGTGGGGGGATGCTATTCCCCATGAATCAAAAGTTAAAGAATTATATCATATGATATAAATAATGGAAAGTCGAAAGAGTACTATCGATTCCCAGAATTATGGCAGTGTCTTTGTGTCCTAATTTTTACAAGTTCACTCATATCCCTGAGTAGATGGCTAGAGGCTCACCATCTTGATATGCACTGGTCGTTCACCCATCGCAGAACAAATTGCAGCTAGCTCTGCTTCAGAGTCAGCAATTGCTTGGCGTAGTTGAGCTCGGCAACGGTTGGCCTTGTCAACTTTTCTTCTATATACCTCCAAACACTCTTGTTCTAGCTCAAGTAGCATTCTATCCCTATCGGCATCAGACTCTCCAACTTCATCCCATATCATCTATAATGAATTGTATTTTAAGAATAACAGGAAAAAAAGTTAGAAATAGTAAACAAAGCTACAGATTGTGTCTAAATGGTGTAAAGCAAATTGATAAAAAATACAATTGATAGTGCAGAAAGCAGAAACCTGAAGTTCATAGAGAAGCGATCCACATGTAGTTTCCATCTGTAATAGTTGCTCAGTCGGAGGTTTAGCCATAAAATAATGAACTTCTTTTCCTGCACAGGAGTAGGAAAATAAGATTAAAAAAAGAATGAAGAGAAAGGCGTGTTAATTTTGGTTCGTGCCTAAGTTACATGCTTCCAACTGAATGATTGGACTTATTTTCATTTTAAATTAAGCCATATAAACAGAACTGTTAAACACAAGCAAACCCAACCAGTATTTTTGGATTATCATATTTTAGCTGGCATCCAATTTTCCAAACCTAACCAGTTTTCTTTAGCTGTGGGTAAAAGCTATGCACCAAGACATTCCATGGTGAAGTCAAAACTTGCAATGGCAGGACTATTGCTTGGAGGCTTACAAAAGTTTTCATCGTTCTATGTATATCCATGTACTTTGGATAATTTTGTCATATTGCCCAAGTTTCAAATGCATTGAACTCCCTAGGTCAAGATAGCTATCAGACTATTTACATTTTAGATTGAATAACTCTTATTCCAATTCACATTTGTTTTACTTTTATTAAGTTTAGGAGTTGTGATCAAAATCTCCACAATGAGCCCAATACTTTTCCTTGTTCAGTAAATCTGAAATATCCTACTTTAGGGATATTTCAATTTCATGGGTCAATTGGTCCTGAAGTTGGGGACTGATAAATTGGTAAATCTAAAGGTAGATCTACCACTTTGCTCTAGTGTCAAGTATTTGCCTGGTAAAGAATTTGTTAGTGAAGTAAGTTCTTCGAATGATATGGGTACTAGGAACAAAAAATCAAAATTTATGTGTATAGTGATCCCCAAGAATATATAAGAATTATGACAGTCATGTTCTAAGAAAAATAATGAATCCGCTTTATCAGTGTGAATGAAATTATAACTTGGCAATTTTGACAATAATTTTATAATTTATGAAGCAAGCAAAATTATATGTGATAGATTAAACGCTATAATATTGGCAAAGCCTTGAATGGGACTTGGATTATTCTATCAGGCTAAAGCCTTGATAATTTAAAATTTAGAGTGTTTTAAATAAAACAAAATTCTTCTATACCGTCAGCTTTCTCCCCACAATCTAAAATTGATTTCTACAATTAATTTATGAGAAGGTTTGCTTGAAATACACAGGCACATATGGCCAAATTCCACTCTCTTTCTTCCTATAACGTATCCCACTTCTCTTTCCATTCTTCTATTTTAAACAAATGGAGAAAATTTCCTTCGATATTTCGGTCGGACGCAAAATTCAAGCGCGTCACACTCATTCACCGATCCCCATTCCTTACCATCTTTTAAACTCATCGTACATATCTACACCTAAAAACCCCTTTATCGCATAAATTTCCCGATTCGACTCCCTAAAAGGGTCAACTTTACCAGTTCATCATAGCTCAAAGCCCCATCAACCAAACATGACAGAATTAGCGAAATTTCTTCGAAATTTCTTCAATCTAAATTTCTGTATACTAATAAATAAAAATCAAGAACTCCCACTAATACAACTAAATTAAAAAGTTACTACATTTATCACACCTAATTCAGCTAATTAATAATTATTACAGCTATAACCTGATCCAAAAAATTTAGAAATTAATAACTTTTACCTCTATCCATCGAGATCATGTAAAACCTTCCAGATTCTAGTTTTTCCCCCAAAAAAGAAAGTAAACCCTAATTTGAGCTAAACTCAACAACAAAATCGTTATGAAATACATAATTTTGAGAGGAGAAACCCTAGATTACGAAGTTCGTGAAAAAGATGAAATCTTTGACGGAATTCTTACCTGATTCTTGAAGAATGCAGCTCAAAATGGCGATTTTAGAGAGAGAAACAAAAAAGAGAGATTTTAGGGGGAGAGAGAGAGAGAGACTGGTGAGTTAATGAAGCACAAAAGTGTGAAAATCGATTCAAATTCAGATTTGGGTTTAATCTTGGCCGTCTATTTTAAAAGCGGGTTGAACGGGTGGATGATATCATTTTGGAATGGACGGTCGGGATTCGATGGCGTTTAGGGAGGCGGCAATGGGTTTTGAAGTTTTGATGAAGATTTTTTTTTTTTTTTCCCTTCTTTTTTTTGGGGGGGAGTAATATTAGCCACCTTTTACTCGCTTTTCTTCCGTTAATATTTCTTGAATTATGATGTGTGCTCTACACGTGCTGGACAAAACAAACTATTGGAATTAGTAATTTACACGTCCGATGCAAGTCTTAATAAAAATAAATAAAAATAAAAATAAAAACTCTGAAGCAGTGAGAACTCGAACCTGAAATCTTTTATGTATTAGTTATATACGTGCGTCACACGAGTTGATAGATTTACAAATGACACTAAGGCTTTTTCTCATTATAATATTAGAGTTTTGTTAAATAAGTAAAAAATAATTCCACCATAAATAAAGTTAAAGACATAATTAATGATAATTTCTCATAATTGATAATTCTTAAAAGCTAATTAAAAGTTATTAATGTTTTAGTATAGTTTATCTACTGAGATGTATTTATAGTTAATAGTCACCAGTAATTTACACGTGCGATGCATGTTTTAATAAATATTTTTTTTTAAATAAAAAAATTGACGTGGTCTAGCATCAAACCTGATACATCTTTTATATTAATTATGCACGTAAGTTGGTTGATTTACAAGTGACAACTCCTACACTCTCATCAGGGGCGTAGCTGCCCTATGCCCAGGGGGTGCAGCTGCGCCCGCTGGGATTTTGAAAAAATTTCAAAAAATATATATATATATATTTAGTAAGCAGAAATTTAATATGGGTTTATGTGTAAAATTTCCAACCCATTTAGTCTTTAACCGATTTACTTTACTCTTTCTTCTTCCACTCTTTTGTTTCTACTCTACTGAACCCAAACCTACTTCATAATGAATTTGTAAGAGGGATTAAAATCTACAAGTGATTAGTTGGGTTTGTAGAGGAGGTCAGAAGAGAGAGAGCGCGAGGAGTTGATCGATTCCAAACCCTATTGTAAGTAAAAAAAAATTACATTTTGATAATTAGGGTTCATATTCTGAAATTTCTTGAATTCATATATGATAGGATAATTAGATTGCTAATTTCTGTTTTAGTGTTACTGATTTGTTTGAGAATGGACTGAATTAGTATGATATGTAATCAAATTAGAAACCAAATGGGTACAGATTATAGTGTTAATTTCTGTCCCAATTTTGAGCTAATTTTTGGAATTTTTTATATTTAAACACATGGAGTTTAGAGTTAAATTTTTTATATGCGGATCTTATATATGTGAGCAACATTTCCACAAATTTTCATGATATTTTGAGAAAACCCAGGTTCAAGGCGCTACATTAAATTTGTACTTCGCATTGTTCAATGCCCAATCAGGTTATTTGTACAAACATATACTATTATGATTCATCTTCATTCTCTTTCTCTTTTCCTCTTTTAAATTTAACTTACAAATCTCATCGCAAATTCAAAAGAGACATGAGAGGAGTTCGAGAGGAGAAAGAAATAGATCAAACAACAAACACAAAGTGGGTAATTAATTCTAACAATTAGTTTTGACTCTTTCTATGCATATACTTATGAGATGAACATCTAATGCTTGATGCACTTAATTACTTTGAGGTAGACTGACGATTGAAGTTGGAAATAGAGAAGGTTTAACTACGAGTTTATTTAAATGTCGTTGCTATTATCCGTTGCAACCGCAACAGTAGAGATAGTATTTTCTACAATGAAAATCATCAAAACTTCATTACGAAACCGATTGGGAGATGAGATGATGAATGATTGTTTGGTTGCATATATTGAAAGAGATGTATTGGATGCCATTGACAATGAAGATATCATTAAATATTTTCAGAATATGAAATCTCGAAGGGTTTTATTGCTAAAGAAAAATGCTATTTAGTGATTGTAATAGTTTGTGACATTTCATAGTAATATATGATATTTTGAGGCTTACAAATGTGTTTATTATAAATTTTTTTAACAGTAAGTGTCGTGCCCCTTAGATGAAAATCCTGGCTACGCCACTGACTCTCATTGTAATTTTTATAAAAATAAAAATAAAAACTCTAACATTGTGAGGAATCGGATCTGAAACCTTCTTCATATTATTTATATACGTGCATCACACACGTTGATAGATTGGCACTAAGAGCATCCACAGTCGTTTCCTATTTTTGTCATTTTCTCATTTTATAAGAAATGAGTTGCTGTAGTCGTTTGCTATTTTGCCATATTTTGACAAAAAAACTACAGTTGCTTCTCATATTTGAGAAACGAAATTGACGATTCTCAAATTATAGGGGACGGAACATGTTGTTCAGTCCCTATTTTTTTTAGAAATGGGATCAAACGAAACATGTTTCGTCTAACCCTTTTTTAAAAATGATCAGACGGTACATGTTGTACCGTCTAGGGAAAAAAATAATAATTAAATTTAATCGTCAAATGGGCCATGTTGTCCCGTTTGAAGCCATTTTTTTGCTTGGACGGGACAACCCGTCCAACCCATTTGGTTAGTTTAGCCCAAGTTAAATAGTAGGTTAGTGTTATAATTAAGTACTTTAGTATATATTTTATTATTTAATTTATTTGATTAACCTGTTTTAATATCTAATCATTGGTTAATTAATTGTTTAAAAAAAATGGACGAAACAAGATGTGCCATCTTTATAAAATTATAGCAAATCGCGACTGCAGCAAATTGCGATTTTTGCTATATTCTATTTTGCCATATTCTCATCTCCACTATTGTAATGGGAGAAGGCCTTAGTGTAATTTGTCAATCTACCAACACGTGCATCGTACGTGCATAACTAACATGAATGAGGTATCAGGATCGAGTTCTCGCTGTGTCACCAAACAAAGATGTGAACTCCAAATCTATTTTTTAACACGTGCATCACACGTACACATCAAAGCTTTTCTTTTTAAATTTTTTTAAAAATACGTGTATCGCTCGTTCAACTCCATTTTAAAAAAATTAAGGCATTCATCGCACGTACTATTTACTGTTGATTTACATGTATCGCACGTTTAACTTCAGCTTTTTATCAAAACGTGCATCGCAAGTGAAAAATACTAGTATTTGAGTAATACCACTGTGGATGCTCTAAGGTCTTCACGCATTATAACACAGTAAAGGTGTTAGCAATTAATGTAGATGTTGTTGACAGGTTGAATGAGGCCCGTAAGCACCTATGCCAGAGTTAGTATGACACTGGTATATAGTGAATCGTGGCTCGTGGTTCTGATTGGGCTGGACTGAATGATGTGAGGTTGGCCTTATGGGTTCTAGGTGTTCTTGGATTTCCCACAAATCGTTGGCTTGTAATTGTGTCACTCATTAACTCCTAAATCATCACCCACCGGTTTGATCCATCACAACAAAACAAGCAATGCAGGCATTTATCTTTAAGTTGTGACATTTCAACAACAAAAAATTGGCTTGTTGTGGACTGCAGTGTTAACAGCAAATAACTACATTGTTGGCGATACAATAAAGTCATAGATTTTAGTCTGTGTAGAACAGTTATACAATGTTGAAAATGCACCCACGTACACATGCATTGTTGGTCGATGTTGTTTTTTATGGAACTGGATTATTGATGTATATATATGAAGCTTGATCGTGCTTTACTTACAGTTCTTCTCAATAAGTGGCGATCCAAAATACATACATTCCATCTACCGGTATGAGATATAACCATCACACTCCAGGATATTGCCATAATTTCAAAATTATCTATTGATGGGGAAGTGTAGGGTTTGACCTGGACTGATTAGTTAAATATTATTTGATACTATCAATACAAAAGTCGAGCTATACAATGGGTCCTTGCACGAGGCGTATGTATCATAATATCATAGGATTACACGGTTATTTATTTTTCCTCCTTCCACTAAGTTAACAGGGGTCCAACTACCAATGCCAATAGGAGATATTGAACCAGCTCTTGGACATTCGACTTTGCAACCCATGTTTCAGCTGAAGGCGTTGACATCACGATCCATTGTAAGAATTAATATTTATTTGCTGAGTTTATATATTTATCTTTATATTTTTCCCCATTTGAATCAAATTCAGTATTTCGTACTTCAATATAGATGCATTCTAATTTGTTGGATATTGATGAAACATGGAAGATTGCACGGAAATGCGCTCATACTTTGTTAAAGTGATGTCTGATACCGTAAAGGAAGTTGCACAATAAATTCTCAAACATTGCATTGTACAACCTGAAGAGGTTTGTGATGGTGCCAAACTAGAGGCTTTCTTGACGACTCCAATTAATCATATTGGAAAACGCATGATGTCTTGTAGGCCCATGTCGCGAGCATGTCAATCAAGCGATCAACAAGTGCAATAATAAGATTATATGCAACAACAATAAGAGGAGCAAGATGATGATGAGCATATTCCTTTGTCACGGCTAACACAGGTAGGAGGAAAGCGTTCGCCAAAGCCAGCTCCAAGGAAGAATAAGAAAAAACCGAAGGCGCGATTTTATATACCCAGGGATTAAATTGTTATGTATTTATTTATGATTAACAAACTTCTTAGTTATTTGAACTTCTATAATTTTGATGTATATATTTGTGTTTAGTAAACTTCTTGGCTATTTTGAACTTATATACTTTTAATGTATATATTAGTCATGCTTTTCGTGAATGGAAGTAGAGGTCTTGATATCAATGTGGTTTGTATATATTTGATTTCAATGTATAAGCTAGGTGCAGCCACTTGGTATTGCAAAAGTGAATGCGTGAGTTGCAGTTATTTTGAATTGCAAATAGGGAATCGACGGAGATTGAAATTTCATCTATTGCTGAACACATAGATGTCACATCTAATAATGATGACTTACGTGGAATTAAAGCTGCAGTTTATGCTATTGTCTCTCTTTAACATGTTCCACCCGAGAGTTCTTCTCTTTGTCTCCATACTTTGCGACACAGTCGCAATTGAAAACCGTGACAAGCATATAGAAGAGGTCGTTATTAGAACCTGCGACCTACATATATATAAGGCCGCAGTTTATAGTTGCGGCCTCTCTTTAAGATTTTCAACCAGAGAGTCTACTTTATGTCTTTATGCTATGGGACACAGTCGTATTGGCAACTGCAGCATATGTATAGATTAAGACGCACTTCCAAGTTGCAACCTTGTATAGTTGTATATATAAAAAAAGAGTTGTGTCTGCAGATGGGAACTGCGACAACCATTTTTTTTGTTAAGAAGTACCCATAGCTTCCATATGCGACCTCACAAAAGCAGAAGCCGTAGTTGGGAATTATGGTTTATGATGGCGTGGCAAAAAATAGACAACGCGTGAAAATTGTTTGGTGAAAGTCCCTTATGGAATATAGTTTGGAAATGAGACTTATCAACGAAAGTAGGGGGTGCTGGTAGGGGTGGGCTCGGTACGGTATCAGACTTTTTGACATTGTACCATTACCATACCAAACTAATTCGGTTTGAAAATATGCAAACTGTTACAAACTGAAAAATTCGGTATACCGAAACTTCAGTATACCGACTACTTCGGTTGGTATGGTTCGGTATTGGTGTTATACCAAATACGATTCAACAAATACCTTAGTAAACATCAGTTCAATAAAAATAACAAGAAAAAAGGATTGTCCACGACCTTGAAAAGGGATTGTCCACGGCCAAAGATGGAGTCGATGTTACCCATAATGTAACAGCTCTCATAGTAATGCTTGCCCTTGTTGCCGAACAAGGTGTTGTGGGGATTCAAGAACGCACAGTGGTAGAAGGCCACCTTGTCTCCTGCCACCATCACTGCAATTGATTGGTTATACGGTGTGTCCTTCACCGTCAACGGAGCATCATTCTGTTCTCACAAATATATCACATCATTCACTATTTATTCTACTACATAACGTGCACGAGAGCCAAAATGCAGGTGCATTTTTCTTTATCAAGCATGAATTGGAAATTGGTACGCGACTTAAATCATAAAATGTGAAGTTCTTAATTTGCCAATGCCACAAAAAAATATATAGTTTTATTTAAGCGTCAGATTATCAAAATCATAACAGAGAGAAAAACAGAATGAGTTCTCAATTCGTAACCTCGAAAGTGATACAAATGCAATGAAATTATTTCAAATAGGTTTCATTTATTAGAATTCTGTATATATATATATATATATATATATATATATATATATATATATATATGAGGAGTGATCCAATGAGAAACACTTTTAAATGAGAAAATGAGAAACACCATTATAAACCATTGGATCTGACTCACCATTATAATTTTCATCAAACGGTGGATACATACCCCCACTCGAGCGGGGGTATTTTAGTCATTTCCCTAATGAAGCCATATACACCCAGCCCCTTCTTTCTTCTCTTCTTCTCTCTCCCTCTCTCTCCCATTCCGTTCTCAATTTCTCTCTCTTTCCTCTATCAATTCCCAAATCTCCAGCCCCTTCTTTCTTCTCTTCTTCTCTCTCCCTCTCTCTCCCATTCCGTTCTCAATTTCTCTCTCTTTCCTCTATCAATTCCCAAATCTGAAACCTAATTTGATTATTTCTTTTTTCTTAATACACATCTGAAGTTTGGTTGTTCCGATTTCAAAATAGCAGGTTTCAGAAATAAAATTAATTAAAAGAAATGAACCAATTAATTATATTCCCAAATCTGAAATTCAGAATTCCCAAATCTACAACAAGAAATAATTTGATTAATTTCTGAAGTTTGGTTGTTCCGTATTCTAAACAATATTGGTTGTTCCGATATGAAGGGGGTCGACGTGTACCTGTATCGAAGACCCCTGAATTGACTCATGTGGGAGTACCCTTTCTGAAATTAACTAACTTACTAATCAATTCTGGAATAAAATTAGAAGAAGAAACTCAGTGATCTATTTGGCTCACATATAGCTCTGTTTATGGAGTGTATACTTTTTTTCTTTTCATTTGGTCAAATCCACTTCTCAAGTTGCAATTTGTCAGACAAAACTTATAGTGAATACTTGGGAATGCAGTGGAGAACTGAAATAGGAAACTGAAGTAAGCTTATTCTGGATGAATATTGAAGTTTACAATATTTATTGTTTCAATCAACTAAACTACTACAACTGAGATTGAAAGTAAAGTCGAAGGTGGAAACACTTGTTCTTAAATGTTGACATATTTTTCATATCATTCTTTAATAACTTGTCACTGCTACTAAATGCTTCCTATCGTCTTTCTCAGGGATATGTTTGCTTCTTCAATCACCAGTGGAGTGTTTATTTACTGCTTCAACTACAAGTGGAGGTGTGTTTTATGGATTTCCTATAGTCGCCATGACTTTTGCCATCAGCTGATATCCCAAAAGGTTATTATTCAAGTTGGTAGGTCCTTGTAATATTACGATGTTCACCAGTTTCACCAATTTGACCAAGCAAACAGATTGCATTAGGAAAATTAGTTCTAGTTAGATTGTCATTGAGTTATTGGAATCAGCAATCTTATATCAATCTCCATACATGTACGAGTTCTGGTATATTACACTTTTTTTTTACGTTACTTCCTAATTGTCTGCAAATGATTCATATGCTGTTCTTCACGAGGATAACCAAATTTTGGTGGTCCTTCTCCACAAGTAGGAAGATTTCATTCTTTGATTACCTTTGATTGAAATATTTATTCTTTATACTACTAACGTTTTCTGAACCAATTTTTTGTAGAATGCTGCTCCTAGTTGTTTATTGTCTGAAGTAATTTACTATGTAGTTGGCTGCACTTGCTTTATGTGCTTGATACGAAATTGTGTGTTGCACTTTTAACTATTCAAAATGAAATTGTGCATTCTTGATTACTTATGCAGTATGAATCAGAATCAGAATCCGCTGAGTGTAATCTAGCAATTTTATTAGAAAGAGCAGAATTTTTTCAATAAAATCATTGCTGAAAACCTAGAGAGATGTCACACAGAGTTTGAGAAATGCACAATGTCCATTAGAACTTGAAAAGCCAAACAAGAAAAACAAATTAATTAAAAGAAATGACAAATCTACAACAAGAAATAAAATTATTGATCAAATGTTTCAGAAATTTGTGCATCTGAATAGACTACAACAACAAAACAAAGAGGGTTCAGTGATCAAATGGAACATGCTAGGGTTTCGATGGTGGTGAGTCGAGGGTGGAGAAGGCGGAGGTAGGGAGTCAAAGAGAGATTATGAGAATATAGAAGGGATCGACAGGCTCGGAGGCTAGGGTTTCAGTATAGGGAATTGATAGAGGAAACAGACAGAAATTGAGAATGGAATGGGAGAGAGAGGGATAGAGAAGAAGAGAAGAAAGAAGGGGCTGGGTGTATATGGCTTCATTAGGGAAATGACTAAAATACCCCCGCTCGAGTGGGGGTATGTATCCACCGTTTGATGAAAATTATAATGGTGAGTCAGATCCAATAGTTTATAATGGTGTTTCTCATTTTCTCATTTAAAAGTGTTTCTCATTGGATCACTCCTCTATACGGTACGGTAAAATACCGACTGAATCATATTCATACCGAAACCGAACCGGATTTTAGAACTTGGTATGGTTGTACCATACTATACTTTTGGTAACCGAATTTTTCGGTACCGAATTGATTGGTTCGGTTGAAAAACCGGTCGGTTGGCTCATTTCGATATGATTGGCCACCCCTAGGTGCTAGGACTAAGAAACAACTGATGGTATATATATATATATATATATATATATATATATATATATATATATATATATATATATATATATATATATATATATATTTAATTAGATGGCCGAAACCATCGTTTCATTAATAGGATTAAGGAAACAAAGCATTATACAGTACTAATAATACAAAAAAGCTGTCGTAACAGCGAAGCAAACTAAACTAAGGAAACATCGCCATACATCAAAATAGCAATAACAATAATAGGAAACATCAAACTAAAAATATGTTACATGTCAAGGTATTTGGCATTGAATACCCCAAAACTATTGGCTATTTAGTGCTAAATTAGCTAAAAATAAATAAATAAATAAATTCAAAGCAATAATAAATTACAAAAGAATGATTCGTGTCGGGTCCAGATGGGTCCACTACCCACTCCCATAAACCCCGCGCAACACCCGTGTCCGGTGTCCCCTACCCGTCGGCGCCATTTCCCTTCATCACCTTCAAAATCGCAACCTCCCAACTTCACTTGTCCCTTTAAAAAAAATCCCAACTTTTTTGCTCTAATTATCCATTAATGGCGATATCCCAATCCCCAACCCCCAAAACCCTAGATTCCCCCTCCCTTTTCCTCTCCTCCTTCAAATCCCACCTCACTCTCAATCCCCAAATCCTAACCCCCAATTCATTCTCTCTCCTCTCCCAATCCTCCCCTCTTCCCCCAATTCCCCCCGATCTCCCCCAACCCAAACTCATCCCCAACTCCAGATTCATCGTCGACGGCTTCAAATTCGCCGGCGATTTCTCCGTCTCCTACTTCCTCTCACACTTCCACTCCGACCACTACACCGGACTGAGCCCTAGTTGGTGCAAAGGCGTGATCTTTTGCTCCGAAGTCACTGGTAAACTCTTGACCGAAACTTTGAAGATTTCGCCTTTGTTTGTAGTTGCGTTGGAGCTAGGGGTGACGGTTGTGATTGACGGGTGTGAGGTTACGGTTGTAGATGCGAATCATTGTCCCGGTGCTGTGCAGTTTTTGGTTAAGTTGGGAGGGGTGGAGGGGAAGAGAGTTGAGAGGTATATTCATACTGGGGATTGTCGGTTTAGTGAGTCGATGAAGGAAGATGTTATTTTGAGTGATTTTGTGGGTTGTGATGCCGTTTATTTGGATACAACGCATTGTAATCCGAAGTTTGTGTTTCCGTCACAGGAGGAGTCCATAGAGTATGTTGTTAGTGCGATTGAGAGGATTGCGGCAGAGAATGAGGCAGCGGAGGAGCGTGTATTGGTTTTAATTGCTACTTATGTTATTGGGAAGGAGAGGATTTTGCTTGAGGTTTCGCGGAGATTGAAGTGTTTGGTGCATGTGGATAGTAGGAAGATGGGGATTTTGTCTATTTTGGGGTTCGGTGATTGTGGTGTTTTTACAGAGGATGCTTCGGCGAGTGATGTTCATGTGATTGGTTGGAATTTGTTGGGGGATACTTGGCCGTACTTCCGACCAAATTTTATTAAAATGAAGGAGATTATGGTGGAGAAAGGGTATTCGAAGGCTGTTGGATTTGTTTCAACGGGATGGATGTACGAAACAAAGAAGGAGGGCTTTGCGGTAAGGGTAAAGGATGAACTCGAGATCCACCTTGTTCCATATAGTGAGCATTCAAGCTATGATGAGCTCAGGGAGTATGTGAGATTTCTGAGGCCAAAGCGCGTGGTTCCAACTGTCGGGGCTGATGTTGAGAAAGTTGATGGCAAAAACACATTATCTTTGCAGAAGCATTTTCAGGGGTTGGTTGATGAAACTGCAAACAAGCAAGATTTTTTGATGGCATTCAGTAAGAAGGCAGGGAATCCTGATTTAATGGCTGCAAGTGATTTGCCTGTTAGCACTGATCGGACAGATGATATGCAAGAAGCGGACACCTTAGGGAAGAGAGATTCCCTTTCTGAAGACTTCAATGTAGAGGTCATGGAAGAAGCGAAAAAAGAGCTTCAGTGTAGCTTGCCATCGTGGGTAATGGAAGATCAAATCTTGGGTTTGCTAAGAAGCTCAAAAGGAGATGTTGTTGAAGCTGTTTCAGAGTTTTTTGAACATGAAATTGAGTATTTTGAGAAAGCTAATGTCTGTTCCCTTCCAGCTCCTAGCTCTCTGGCAAAGTCGTGTAATGATCCTATCTCTTCTCCTGTTATCGAGTTCTCACAAGGGAACCGTGAGTCTGGTAGTATGTTTGTGCATTTAGGTAAGAAACCAATTAGCACTACCACTCCAAACAGTAAACTGCCTAAAAGAAGAGGTTCAGGAATCAGAAACAAGCCAAAAAAGAAAGGAAAAACTTCTTCAAATATAGATTCATGTGGGCCTAAGCAGTCCTCAATCACAAAGTTCTTTGGGAAAGCTACTTCTAGATCGTCAACTCGTGTGGTTTTTTCAACAGTTGATGCTGTTGACATATACAAAAAAGAGCTGGATCAATTTCTTCAGATTATAGATAATGGAATTGCGAGGAATACAGCTGCCTCTTTGCTTGAGAAGACGAAAGGAAATGTTGATAAAGCAGTTGACATGTACTACAATATTTCTAGTAAGGTGTTTGGGGATGATGATAGTTTTGAGACTTTGGAGCCTTGTAGTGCCAAAGTTGAGTCTCTTGATCTCGTAACTACTTCTACTGAAAAGACAAGCACTTCCTGTCAGGAAACAAAAAACTTGTCTTCTTTATTTGTACATGGAACTTCAACAGATGACACAAGTGTGACTAATATATCATTACCAATTGAAAAGTACTCTCCTGTGGATCATGGTTTGTATTGTCTCTTCCTCATTTATTTATCAGATCTCTGGAATATGTATCACGAATGAGATTTCCTTGCAGCATGCTGGAGAGATGGAGAACCTGCTCCTTATTTGCATTTAGCAAGAACTTTTGATTTGGTTGAAAAAGAAAAAGGCAAGATAAAAACTACTGCCATGCTTTGCAATATGTTCAGGAGGTTTGCTGCAATATCATGATTATGTACTCTGTTGTATTCGTGCCCTCTTTTATCTTCCTCCACTGAATTAGTTTTTTTTGTTACAAGAACATGAATTTTATTTGTTGTTACTATCTTGTCTTGCAGTTTGCTTGCATTGTCACCCAATGACGTGTTGTCAGCTGTGTACCTATGCACACACAAAATTGCTCCTGATCATGAAAACATGGTTAGTATTTTTCACTATTCGAATTATTATTATTTTTCTCTTGAATAATTTATTTTGAAGTTATATTTTTGCTTCCTAAGATGTACTTTGGATGTTGATGAGAACTAGTTTTGTGAAGAAATTTTATCTGTTGTGTTATATTCCCTTTTATATTATAATCTGGCACTGATCTATTTTCTGTTAAGCCAGGAATTGAACATTGGTGGCAGTTTGGTCATAGCTGCACTGGAGGAGGCATGTGGGACTAACAAGTCTAGGATTAAATCAATGTATAATTCTAGTGGTGATCTTGGTAGGATTATGCCTTATTTTTGCTGGTACTTCTTTTTAAAAATGTTTTTTAGTCTGTTCATTGATACTTTTTTTTTCTTCTTTCATTTTTCCTGAAGGTGATGTTGCTCAAGAATGCCGACAGACACAAACATTACTCGCTCCTCCTCGTCCATTGTCCATCCGTTATTTTTTTTCTGCTCTTAGGAAGATAAGGTATGAATGGTTTCTATCATCATTTATTGTTGTTTTCTGCTTATAATTTCTCATTTTTTGTTAGGAAGTTTGTTCGTTTATTTGTTTATTTGTTTCTGTTTTTTTAGCTCAGTGTAGTTATTGATCTAGTAGGCCGAGGGAGCTCAAAATTTTAGAATGATGCAACTTGCTGTTGGCGAGTTATTAATATAGCTTTGTTGTGCCCATTTTTATTGCTAGTATCCTTTATATTCATTTGGTATCCCTTTATGCAATAGTTAATCATGATCCCCCTATTGAAATCTTAATAAATTTTTTAGTGTTGTTCCTTGGTTGCACGGGGTTAAACTTCTTTATAAATAGCTTATTAATGACCCTACCAATGGACCAAAACTCCGAAGTTGTAGTAAGGGTGACAGTTTTTAATATTTATATTCGAACACGTCCCCGCAGGTTGAGGGCCATCCTTTTGGGCCAAGATCTGGACTATACGCAGCGGTATTTTTTTTTCAATCCGCATTTAAATTGCGTAGCTGGTGAGATTCGAACCTGGGTTGCTCTGATACCATATTAAAGACCCTACCAATGGACCAAAACTCCGAAGTTGTAGTAAGGGCGAGAGTTTTTAATATTTATATTCGAACACGAAGGTATTTTTTCCAGCCAAGTTAGTTTACCCCGTTTAAATTGAAATGGCTTAAAAGCCGAAGATGCATACCTGTCACATGGCTATCAAGTTGCCTTGGCCATGGACAGGTGTGTTCATCGGATGGTCAGCCAGGTTTTCACTATTGAGCGAGCTTTCGCAAGATCGGATATGCAGCACACTATGTCTAGCGTTCTATCATGTACAAGATGCTATATTCGTTGACCTTGCTAGAATATGCTGTAAAAAGCCCGTCACTAAGAATTTTGAGGAGTTGGAAATGCTAATCTGTTTTACTAGTACATAGTCGAGAAATTCTGATTGTGACAATGCTACTGAGCAGTATTAATCGATGATTCAACTGTTTGAAGCAACATTTGGTGCTGGACATGCACAGGGTTGTAATAAACTGTTAGTGGCATACTTGTAAGAGAAGTTCACAAAATCAGTTTAGACATCCATTTCTACATCTCTGTGCAACAACTGCACAGTCTGATCATCTTGACAATGCGAAGTAGCAAGGAGATCACGTGTTTATTAAATGTATGTTACAATTAGTATGCAATTTATATGTGTATATGCCTCAAATCCATTGATTTAAACTTTACCATTGATAGTATTGCAAGATTTTGTAAATGATAAGCACTCCAGGCTATGGCTCAATCAGATTTTATCATTTTGGCATGTAGATATTATTTCAAGATCTTGAGAAAGACCAAATAATATCTTTAAATCACTCTCTCATTCCAGGGACAAGTGTATTTAATTTGAAGGTTTCGTGACTAATAGTGTAGATTAATTATTCATTTATTTTGCATCTTGGTGTTGAATTTGGAATTCCCTTTTCTTTCCCTCTCACTGGGATTCAATGCTTTATTCAGACTTCATCTGTTTGCATGCTTGAATTGTTTGCATGTGTTCTATTTGTTAGTTTGGAAACAGGGAGTGGAAGTGCTGCAAGAAGGAAAAATCTTGTTGTGAGCCTTATGCGGTCTTGTAGAGAAATGGAGATGAAATTTGTTGTTAGAACCTTGGTAAGATGATTACTTCAGTTATTGGAAACTCATTCTGTAAATCCTTCCGGTCTACTTATTTTGTGTCTATGAACAAATATATTATGAATACTTATCTTTTTCCCTGCATGAACCAATATATTATGAATATTTATCTTCTTCCCTGAGACACCACTTCGAAGTTTCTGCTGTTAAGAGATTTGTGATTATTTGAAAATTGCATCCATGCTCTAGCATTAGATAACAACTTCCTATCATTTTTTGTTATTCAAACAATATCAATTTTAGAGCTAATTCTCTTAATAGTTAGGGCCTTAGGGGACCCTGACTGACAACATTATGTAGCTTATGTGTCTGCTTTTTTTATAATTCAATACTCTTGAACTACTTTTTTCGTTTTTACACTTTACCCAACTCTCTATAGCCACGGACTTATCATTATTTCTAGCTCACATTTGATTTAACAGACAGACATGTAATTTGTAATATTTTATAAAAATGTATATAGGTATTAGAAATATAAATGAAAGATTGTGTCTGATTGACATTTTCTGCATTGTCTTTGAACTTTGTTGTATTTTTGTACTTGACTTTTATTATTCAAATTTTCTAGATACGCAATCTGCGAATTGGGGCCATGATGAAAACCATCTTACCAGCATTGGGTCAAGCTGTTGTGCTACATAGCTACTCTTTGATGCCTCATTTGGAATCTTCTGAAAGTCTGAAATCACAGCTTCAGGTTCCCGATATATCAGTGCTTAAGTTGTTAGGGTTTATATGCATATTTGGATGTACTTAATCTTTTGCTGTGGTTCTCTAATTTGTGACTTCACTAGCAGTTTGTATGTTCGAAATGTCTTAGTTGATTATATATTTCTGGATATTCCGCTTAAAGAAAGAAAGCAAGAATGATGATGATAATATGATACTGAGATACTGATTCATATAATGACGGTGATACCTATTCTGTATCGTCTTTATCCATGTTTCAGTTAGACAGTTATATTTAGTAAGCATGTTTGACTCTTTAAATGAAGGTCATTTTGAGAGAATGAATTAGGCACTGAATAGTTAGAATTATAACCACCCTTTTTTGTCCTTTTCTTGCTAGGGAATTTCCACAGCAGTCTCGGATGCTTATAATGTAATTCCAAATTTGGTATGATTATTCTTTCTGTACCACCACTCATCTCTGTTATTGTTATTGTCACTACTGTAAATTTTGTGTCTGAATGTTATTGAATGTATGCATTACCTGGAATGAACCAAATACTTCCTTAACCCCTGCAGCATACTGTATGATGAGAGATGAACAGAATCACATTTACATTGACAAATAGACAGAGGTCGAAGTACACAATATCATGTCACTTATTTTCTGGTTGCCTTTTTTTTCCTACCCTGGACTGTATAGAGAGACAGTTTGGTCTTCTGTCCAAGGTTTATTAAATTGTGGAACCATATGGATGAGATTAGCCTTGTTGGTCTAGAAGAGAGAAAAGTGATGAATATGTAACTTTTAGTAACCTATAATCAGTTTGTCACTAGTTGGCTACACAAATCATCACGCCTCAACTTATTACTATTGTGAAATCAATGGATGGTGCATGTGGTATTTTAACGAATGTAATTTCTGTGAACTGGATGTCACGTGCATTTTTCTCTTTCAAAATAATCGTATTTTTATGGCGATCCTTGCTTTAGGCTAGCACCGTTTACTACCCCTGACAAGTAATACTAGCATGGATGCTTAAAAACTGAAGATTAGCACACATCGCCGGCAGCATGACTAGAACTGTTTGAAATAGAATGATAGCAGTTTAACAATACTTAATTTAACAATGCTACGCTATTTTTTTTAATAAAATATTGTAGAAGTCCATGTAGATCCTTTTTTGCAATTTTTCTTGGTCTTATAGACTGAAATCTTGCATTATTTTGACAGGATTTGCTTATTCCTTCTCTTGTGAGCAAAGGGGTCGAGTTTTCTGCATCAAGTTTGGAAATGGTGCCAGGATCACCTATACCACCCATGCTTGCTAGGTAATCTTTTATATTTGAATCTACTTTTCAAGTTTGGTTTAATTTGGTAGAAATAATTTTCCACTTGTTCCTTGTTGCAGAATAACGAATGGAGTTACCCAAGTACTGAAGTTATTTCAGAATAGAGCTTTTACTTGTGAATACAAGTATGATTATTTCTTTTCCATCTAACTAGCCTTCAAAGTCATCATTGTGTGTGATTTCCTGTCAAATATAACTACTTGAGTTGTGTTGATGAGCTCAAATTAAACTGAAACTTCTGGTGTACTTTTATGTAAAAAAACTGCTAATATATAAAATGGGAAGTTTCTAATAAGCTATGCAATCTCACATACTTGCTTCACATGACTGATGAAGTGATTTTTATATAAATATATATTCTTCTGGATAGATAACTGAATAATCACATGTTTCGACTTTAGATATGATGGTCAGCGTGCCCAAATTCACAAATTAGGTGATGGATCTATACGGATATTTTCACGTCAAATGAAAGATTCGACTTCTAGATTTCCGGATTTGATAAACATCATCAAAGAATTATGTAATCCTGCATTTCAGACTTTCATATTGGATACAGAGGTAGTGCTTCCTGTACCAACTTAACATTCTACCTTCTCGATGTTCTTGATTGATTTTTTAATTAATAGGACTATGTTAATATGCATGTTATACTCTTGTTACTATTAAATTATTGTGTTTCCAGGTTGTAGCAGTTGATAGGAAGAATGAAAGCAAGCTTATGTCTTTCCAAGAGCTTTCTTCCCGGGAAAGAGGAAGTAAAGATTCCTTGATTTTGATGGATAGCATAAAGGTAAAACCTTCCCACCCTTGACTACTGTCCTCACATTATTTCTTGAATGGTAATAGCTCATCTAATTCTTTTGCTAATTCTATAGTGTTATAATTTAGTTTTATAATTTGACATTCCATGTAGCTCTACTCTTTTTTTTTGTTTTTTGGATGTAATAGGATAGACTGATAGAGCGAATAGCTCCAGTCGGTTATATATTTTTATATATATATATATAAAGAGAAAATCCACAAAAAACATAGAAAGATACAACCCCATTGACGTCCCAACAAACACAGGACAGAAAGATAACTGGAAACAAATCCAACTAAATACACAGTACGATGCATAAGAACAAGGACTACAATAATAAAGACGAGAACATCCACACTACATCGTGACTGGAATAAAGAAAATCACATCAGGAGCAGAAAGCAACATCTAGCATCAACAACACAGGATCAGCACAGAACAGCAACATCATAAAATATCCCAGCAACAACATAAACACCATAAAATACCCCAACAACAGCCAAACAACAAACAACAGCCAGCAGTAAACAGGATAGCAAACACATCAAAACAAAATGAAGTCTACCATAACCAGGTGCGATCATGAAGAAGCACCACTTGCAACTGAGCTACCACCTGCCGGCAGAATATACAAACAGAAAAGCCAACCATCAATAAAACTCATCAGAGTGGAGACAAAAGTCGCAAAATCACATTGGATATGGGGTTGCAACTCAAAACAACAACAGAGAGAAGAGGGCTTACTGCACAAAACATAAAGATCACAACACAATAAAGCATGAAAATTAAGGCACAACATTCATACTCTGCTGAATAAAAGACTGAACAATAACATCAAGATTACTCAGTTTTAAGACTCTTTTCTTAGGAGGGAGGATATTCAACCAGAAATGAGCAAAATAAAGAATGTCTTCGATCAGATGATCAATAGAACGGAATTTATTGGTGAAGATCCTGTTGTTTCTTTCCTTCCAAACAACCCAAATGATAGCCATCATGGTAATGTCCTATGAAAGTCTAAGCGCACGTTTGATATTCTGATTTCTCCAAGAGCTCCACCTCACAGTCAAGGAGCTAGGTTTACCACGAATATGCCACACGAACTTGCAAATATACCAAATCGGTTGAATGAAAGAACAGTGAATGAAAAGATGATTATTAGACTCCTCGTGCTCTACTTAAATATGAACCCTTATTCTATTTGGTATTTTTGAAATTAGAAGTACCCTTACCCTAATTGGCAAGATAAAAAATTCCTTTACCTTATCTTGTAGACAGTTGAATCTTCTAATTTGGAGTAATACTGATAGCTTTAGGAGAAAATTGAGCTATAATACATGAATAACTTATCTGATTCATATGACCATATTAAAATCTTGTAGATTTAATTAAGTGAAATTTTCATTAAAATATTGTAAATTTTATTAAGTGGATTTAAATTTGAAAATTTCACTTAAAAGATTAATTCGTTTGGTTTTGCTTGTGAGTTAGACCAGATTCTACCAAGGAAATAGCTTTGGCATTTGTTTAATCAGTAGATTGATTTCATGTGATATCTTAAATGATTTGCCACATTTCTTTTTTCTGTTTAGCAAGATGCATGACTTCCATCTATTTAATGTTCAAAACTAAACCTTGAACCCATGATGTACATGCACTGCAGACGCCAAAATTTTTTGTGTGCATAGGATCCTTGGCTAGGAATTACTCACAAATTTCCGAGGTTGGCATCCAAATTTCTGCTGGTCATAAAATTTGGTCAAACCTTTGGTTAAGCCTTGTTTTTTACGTAAAAGAGCCTATCGTTCTCACTAATAAATAATAATAATCATCAGTCTTCTCTCATAAAAAAAAGGGTTGGTTATGCAAAATAAGGCTTCACGAAAGAGATGGCAATTTATCTGTAATTACCAGTCTAACTAGTGGAGGGGCTTGACATAATCCTAAACGACCAATCTCCTTAATTCTTCTAGATCTGACAACTTGTTATACAAAAATGGATGATTGATTTCCTACAGGGGACCAATCAATCAAATTTTAAATCATGAGAACCCTCTCGTTCGTGTAATTTTTAGAGAATAGAGGGATAAAATGAATAATCAAGTTGTCTTTGGAAGATCAGGTCGGTAGGTAGGTAGGAAATAAGTGGAGACAATTTGTAGAGAAAAAATTCTTCCTCCTTTTTGAGGATACACATTTTCGAGTTGAACCTGTCATGTAGCGACTGCATACCATAGAAACAGAAACAGAAACAGAAACAGAAACAGAAACAGAAACAGAAACAAAAACAATGTGTTTTGCAGTCTGATATCTCAAGCAGTATCTGCCACCCTTCTCAAGCAGACCAGCTCTTCCACTTACACCTTACATATAAAAGATTAAAAGGTTAGTATATGCAATTATCTGGATTATACTGTGTGGTCAACAGGCATTTCAACTTCTATAGATATTCTAAAGTATCATCTAAATGGAAGGTATTTTCTTGCAGGTTGATATCTGCATCTTTATCTTCGATATCATGTTTTCCAGTGGGGAGAGGTATTCATCTAGAATTATATATTTACTCTCTCCTTAAGTGTAGAATCTGAACTTCAATCCCCTTCTTTTTTAAAAACAATTACTGAAGCACGGCTTGGACATGAGCAACAATGTTTTAATCACTAATATAATTACTTGTTCCAAGTTCATATATAGAACTTTGTTTTTTGGGTAATGTGGCTCTTTCAGTGATGCTCTGTAACATGGTACATTTTGTACATATAAACTATCTGTTTATAGCAGTTATATGTATATTTGTAAAATCTGCCTGCAGCTATGTATGTGTGTAAATTTTATTGGGTGGAAGTTTGTAAAATTTTTTTATTAAAGAAATTTCTGTCTCATGTACATGCAAATTGAGGAAACAATTATTCTAAGTAACTATATTGATTAGGTTTTTTTTTCCTTTCCCCTTATTGACAATATTGATTAGTTGAAATAGAAACTACAGAGATTGGAGAAATATGGATGTCTACTATAGTAACAGTTGGTGGAGTGAACAAGATTTCTCAAACAGTAAGTTAAAATGCACAGTTTAGCTTTTGGCCCCGCTATGATTCAATAAACTAGTCAAATGGCTAATTATTGGATTGGTGTGGTACTGCTTCTCATTGGCATAATGTTGCTTTTCCGTAATTTTTGTAATTGTATATTGTTTTTGGCTACCAATCAATAGTTTATATATGTATCCTCTAAAATGATGATATGCTAGATGAAATAAAGATTTTAATACTGAATCCAGACTAAGCTCTCCTGGGTCAGAATCACGGTGTAGCACAATTTGGATCCACTATCAAAATCTTTCTGGTCAAAGAGAGATTAAGAACTTTCTGATATTATATGATCATACTTAAGCAGGAATTTTTTTTTCTTTTGTTACAGATCTTAATGTTATGTGCATGATCATATTTTGTATTTTGTTTTATAATTAAAATTTATTGTTAATTGGTTCCATGCCAAAATTGCTAATAGCCTTGTAGGTATGATAGATTTTTGGAGGCATTTACATTGAGCAACCTTTGATTTTGTTTTGAGGGATGTCAAGAACTCTTCTTTAAAAATTCTGCAAACCTTGCCTGTGGCCTAAAACAGTCTATACTAGTTTATAATTTAGACCCGTGCTGATTAAGAAATCAAGGTGAATACTCTGTTTTTTATCAGTCATCTTTCCACACATGTATACTTCACTGATATTGTTATTAGTGTTAGTTATTAAAGGTTCTGAAAAGTTTGAAATTTTAAATTAGTCTGTAATCTGTATATCATCTGAATTATTTGTGGCTGGTCTTGATTTATACTGAAGTATTTTTGCTGTATAAGTAATCTGAGCATTTTTTTTTGTTTCTCTTTTGGAAGCCAATTATTTTTGAATTACCTTGCATCTTATGATGTTAGCAACTTAACCTGGAAGATAATGGAAATGTTACTGCAGTGCATAGAGAAAGAATTGCACAAACACTTCTAATGCAAGATTGTCAGATATTCCAATGCACTTCCAATTTGTGTCAAAGGAAAAATGTAATTATATATTTACAGAGTGGCCATTGACATGAATTATAGTGTCAGAAATTTTAGTCATTATAGAGATCGGTATTAGATTATTGGAGAATTAGGAGGATGATGTTTTCTATTAGAAAGGACATAATTTTTTAATTCAAAATTAGTTAATCTTATCTGTATGTAACTGATGCAGTCTGTTGAGGATGTCCGGATACTCTTGTGCACTTATAAATTTATGTATAATATATCATTTATCAGAATGATGTACTTTGACTAGGTGTCTGAACTAGTTTTGTTGTTCCAGGTTATTAGCTTCACCGCTTCGTGAGAGGAGGAAGTGTACGTACTCTTTGCTACTGTTATGAATAGGGATATGCATTATGGTTTACGGAATGTATATTGTACTACCTTATTTTATACTAGAAAGTGGCAGGTGGGACCCACTGCAATTAATCATTTGAGGGCCAGTAATTCTCCCTTGGTTGGTTGTAGAAAAGTGGTACAATAATTCATTGTACCATTAATAGTTTGTGTTTAGCAATTAGCATTACTCTATGCTTACTTCTTAATGGATCCTTTAATAGTTCATATTGTACTACTGCAATAATTTCAGATTTGAAGGGATTATTTCTCAAGGAGAAGCCTGGCTACCTAGAATTTGCAAAGGAGATTACAGTAAGTGTATACTTACATTTAGAACCTTTTCCTCAGAACAGATCTCTTCTAATTACATTTGTATCAATTCTACAAGGTTCCTCCAAGGATTTATATTATCTTAAGTGAATTTTGGATTTCGCTTCTTAATTGCAATAACTTAAACTGCAACCATTACACAATTTGTTGGTCTCTCACCCTAACCCTTACATCTGCTGTTTTTGACCTTATTCAAATATTCTTGCTCTGGAAGAGTGAAAAGATTGTAGTTAATGGGACATAGACTAGAGGTAGACCTAAATAACTGAATGGAGAAGAAAGATTCATGCGGCTGTCTCCGTTCCGCTGTTGACCCCCCCCCCCCCCCCCCCCCCCCCCCCCCCCCAAAAAAAAAAAAAAATCCAATTGATGATACATTACTATGAGACTACTCGTTTATGCATTCATGTACACCATTATACCCTGTTAATACTTTTTAGGTGGAAGAAGATGAAGCATGTTTGAATAACGAGAGCACAATGACCAAAATAAACACTTTCTTTGAAGATGCTTGTAAATCTTCCTGTGAAGGAATAATGGTAAAAACTCTGGATATTGATGCTGGATATTTTGCATCAAAACGTACAGATGCCTGGTTAAAGGTATGTCTACTCTATGTTGCATCTATAGATAAAAAGCTATAAGGCCCGAGTTCCTTTAGCCTTTGATACGTTTTTCTTATCAGGTCAAGCGTGATTATGTTGAAGGATTGGGTGACAGTCTTGATTTAGTTCCCATTGGTGCTTGGTATGGGAATGGAAGAAAAGCAGGATGGTACTGCTTAAGATAAAATTGATTAACAATTTCTTGCGCTGTAGCATATTGATTGAATATAATATTTTTTTTGTTTATGGTTGTGGTTCAGGTACAGTCCTTTCCTAATGGCATGCTACAATCCTGATGCTGAAGAGTATCAAAGTGTGTGTCGTGTAATGACTGGTTTCTCTGATTCTTTTTATAAAGAGGTAAGTGCAATTTCCATGTGAAGTCCACAGGCCCACTATTGCTATGAACTCTGATCAGATTCTCTTTCTAATTGATGTCAGCTTGAATTTTTTTTCCTTCTTTTTAGGCCCTTCTTGATTTTCATTCAAAAGACTGGTTTTAGTTATGAGGTTTTACATATACTGATTATTCTTATGGGTTTTTAGTTCTGTTTGCCATATGTCTAGAGTGCATTTACGTTTACAATTCAAATTGCTATTTCAAGGAATTTAACAAACTACATTTGATGGTATAGACAGCAACCTGGAATAAATCAATATGGACATTAAAAGATTTATTAAGACTTCAAGCCACTCCACTTGCCAGCACCAATTTTTGATATAATTTATTGATTATATCTTCTGAATTTAGAGTACTACGGAATAGAAAATCAGATTAAATATCATGGTTAAATATCACCTGATTGCAATTTTGTTGACTTGTTGTCATGCTATGTTCAGAACATCATCCAGCAATACTTATCTGACTGTAGCTTCCATATCTAAAAGATATATAAGCTTATCCCAAAAAAAATCTGGAAGATATGGAATGGTAACATCACTCAAATAATTTGGAACTTGGTAAATATATGTAGAGGAATTGTACAGGAAATGAGAGACGAGTGATCTATATGTATATCTAGTCGCTGGAAATATAGGAGGTGAAATGATATATGGGAGATACCGGGGAAGAATGATTCGTTTGCAACTCCAATATGTGGGAGATTTGCTGTTTCATAGTGGTGTTGATGTTGAGGTGCTAAAAATAATGATTATTGCAGAATTTAATTTCAAAGTAATACATGACCTGTTGCAAGTGTGAACTTTTCTTGTAATTATACTAATATAGTCTCTGAACAGTAGTTAGATTGAGTATAACCTCGGTAGCAGGAGATGTGGCCTACAACACCCCTTGCCCCTTTATGCATGCAATTTATTTATCTGGAATCTGTCTTGTTCCAGTTAATATGCTTGGCGATGTACCTTGTAATATTGAAGATATTGGAGTTACTGTGAATTGATTTTTGGTTTTCTCATAATATGATTGGTGATTACCTGTTGTTCTGTCGTGTATATTTATTGTGAGTACTCAGTTGTGTTTGATACTAATGCACATGCCTAGAATATGCATTCGGTAACTGACATTTATAGCTATACTAGATTTGCCCGTGGGCGTGCCTACGGCACGTCGTCAGAACGATACAGCATATGAATGTCTTGTAAACAGTAAAACAACAATTATGTACCTCAAGTTTGAATATTAAAACAATAATTAGTTGTAAATAAAAGTTCATGTTTCCATTAGTGCATGTTTAAAAATAATTATAAATTGGGGTGTAAAATCTAACTTCTCAGAACTTTGAGTGTGGAAAATGATGAAATTTAACTGTTGATGATGAGATATTTGCTATTTTCAATGTAACACGAGTAATAAAAAAATGCATAAAAAATCTAAAAATTTATAAACCTGAACTTTGAAAATATAAATTTATGAGTAAATAGAGAGAGAATGAGAGAGAGAGAGAAAGAGAGAAAAATAATTAAATAATAAATGAGTTGTTTTGGAGGATTTGAATTTGAGTTTTGGGGGAAACTTTTGGGCTGGAAAATATGTTTTGTGAGGTTGGATCTGGACCATTGATTTTACCTATATTGAATGAGAGCCACTTGATAGCTTTCTTTGTGTTTTATTATATAGATAGTATATACAGACAATCACACCCAAAAAATTATTTAAGTACTATAACTATATGTAGTCTATGTCATTGGTCACTTTGTACAATTCATTATCTGAGCGTGAAACATCTTCATCACCTTCATGCAGTAATTGTGGCAAGCTTCATTCTGCTTTTTGATTTAGTTTTACTGGGTTTTGTATAAATCAAATCAAATGTTGCCCTCTAAGTGATACTATCGAATCTGTAGCTGAAATGTTTTCGCTTTGGCTGTTACTCTTTCTCTCATTCTAAACTGATTTTGCAAATTGTCTTTCAGATGAAAGAATTCTTTTCAGACGAGAGAATATTGTCCAGAAAGCCCTCATATTACCAAACTGATGAGTCACCAGATCTATGGTTTTCGCCAGAATTGGTTTGGGAAATTAGAGGAGCAGGTACACACTGAAACCCTAATATGCATTCATTTTGGATTGCCATTAACCATACTAGTATAATGTACGTGCGATGCACATCTAAAAAAAATAAAGTCGTCTATATATTGAATAAGAAAAAAATAGTTTATATTTGAATGTTTTGATTTGGGCTACACGTGCGGTGCACATTTATATTTGTTGGATATAGTTTGGACGTGTATTATACATGTTTATATAGTTACAAAGTTAGGATTTGTTTGTTACAAACCCCAACTCTCCCATTAAAATAGTAGAGATAATTTTGGAATGTTTCGACAGATTTGACTATCTCGCCGGTCCACCATGCTGCTGTAGGCTTGGTCCATCCATCTCGAGGCATCTCAGTAAGACTTCCGAGGTTTATCAGTATAGTTCCCGACAGAAATCCAGAGGATTGTAGCACTGCAGCTGACATTGCTTGTATGTTTCAGTCTCAAACTAGAAAGATGGAGATCTCGGCAGAAGATTGAGATACCTTCAACTTTGTGTATATAATTTAGTCATTGATGTTTTTGTAGTCTTTTGTACAGTTGACCTAGTTGTGTCATTTCCCTTCTCTGTATAGTATTCGCTCCTACGTATTTAGTATTTGGCAAAGAAACAATCTGATGATTCTTAGGGACCCACTGCTTTCTTTGGCTTCTATGTATTTGTTTAGTTCTGTATAAATGAATGTGTGTATTTTGAAATTTTGAAGTATCGTTTTGGTCATGAATGCTAATTACCCTATTCGAGAGTTACTGTAACGAATCCAATGGTCAATGTATTTGATCTTGAGGTACAAAGTCATGTCAAAGGGGATTTTGTAAATGCAATCATTTTGTTAAGTTTTGTTTGGAAGATGATAGTGACCTATTCACCGGTTTTATTAATGAAATCACCGGTTTCATTAATGAAAGATTAACGAAATAACAAGATCAGAATGTTATAATCCTTCCCTATTTCAATCTATTACAATGTAAACATCAAACCAACCAAGCCCAGTCTTCTTACACTGCAATACAAAATGCTATAGAACATCCAAAAGAAATATGACATACTTCTAACAAAAATAGTAGTGACCTCCGACAATATAATCTCTATTGAAGAAAGGAGGTTACTGCAAACACCATCGCTATCCTTACTCAACACCCTTCATGTGCAGCCTCTTTCTAGTCCCTGCTTGTTTTGCCCGAGCATCTAAAAAATTTAATATTTTATGTACCAATGTATGAAATCTACAGTTATTATTATGGAAGCATGTGTCATTTTTATCAAGTCAAAGAGCCTGATCGCCGCTACACTAATACCACTACAAAATCCTATATTCTTTCATAATGAGTAACGTTCTTCACTCCCCCCATATGTTATTAATATCGTTTGGTGTGTCTATAATACTAAAACTCAAACCCATAAATTTTCATGCCAGTCTAGCTTTAGGACATTTTATGAATATATGGTTGACATCCTCGCCCCCCAGCATTACACCTCAGACATGTCACAAAACTGGCTACGTTACGTTTCTGAAGATTCGTTTTTGACAAAATAACATTGTCCATCACCAATCATAGAAAAGCTTTCACCTTAGGAGGGACTTTAGTCTTCCATATAGTATCAGCCTTCGAGCTTCTAGTTCCCTCATCGTTCAAGTGTTGGTATAGCAATCTCACCGAGAATGACCTACTAGTCTCAAACGGTCCAATCTCTTATCATCTTCCTCTTCATTTCGTTGAATGCAATCATTTGCGTTTGGTTTATTGCTTTCCCATTCCCATCTATCCTCGTGGAACATGCTTGTACTTTGTCAAGTTTTTCAATTTTGGTTCTCACTCTTTTTATGTGATGCTTCTCCTTTTATGGCTTTGCTATTTCCATCAATCAAACATCAAACTCTTTAATATTTGTCATGTTTTCCGTCTTTCAATTTTTGTTGGTTGTTTGTTGTTTCTTCATTTGTGATTCATGACTTTTGTTTTATTCTTATATAAACCGAATAAACCTCTGATTAAACCCCGTCTTCATCGGTTTTCATTGTATGTGTACGAACCAACTCAATTATTGTTGTTTGGTGAATCAATAATTTGTTAGTTGTTGTCATTTAGTTCAGTTAAAGAATAGGAATCCATTATTAATATATTTTTGCTGTGGCTGGAGTCTTTCGACTCTATCCGTTCTCATCAAAAAAAAAGAATAGGAATCCTTGTCGTAAGTTCACTTCCCTACCCGTAGTATTGGTATAAATACCCGAAACCCGGATCCAAACCGGACCCGGCATTGGACCGGAACCGACCCAGTCTATTCTGGGTTCGGATCCAGGTCCTAAAATGGGACCCGTTGTACTTTTGGATCCGGATCCGGGTCCATTCAAAAGAGACCCGATCCGGACCCGGACCCGTTAAAAAAAATCCAAAAAATCAACATAAAAATAAATATTATATCCTCATCCCTCCCCTCCTTTCTCCTCAATTCTAAATATTCCTCTCCCAAACTCAAAATTCATGTATTTTTCTTCTCTCATTTAGTCTAAATCATCCACTCGCCGTTCACACTCTCGTTCCTATCCGAACGGGTATTAATATTTTAATAAGGTCCGGACCCGAAACCGGACCCGGTCCTCTCGGATCTGGGTTCGGATTCCCGTATGGGACCGAATCTAGATCCGGATTGTGAAGAACCCGATCCGACCCAACCCGATACCAATGCTACCTACCCGCTTCCTATTCTATTCTTAGCAGTAAATTTAGTCTTTATCTCTTGTTTGGCAAGAGGGTTTTGAGGTGTAAAGTGGGAGAAAGTGACAAACCCATGTGCTAAATTAACGAGCCGTTGGATCAGGCTTTAAGATACGTGCAAATGATAGTGGATTATGCCATCAAATTGGAAGCTGGTAATTTAAAAAAAAAAAGAGTATGAGATTAATTAGAAGTTGGATTTTGCGTTGGATCAAGATGCATCTTGTTTCGGAATGTAGCTTATTAGAGCGTCTGTAGTTGTTTTTGTCAAATTTTGACTATTTGGCTTACAGCAAATAGGAAAAATAGCATTCGTTGTAGTCGTTGTTAGCTAAAAATTAGCCAAACAGTAAATTATCTCCCATTCATTGTTAAAAGAAAATTTTTTTTTTTTTTTTTTTTTTTATATAAACAGTGATAGTGACATTTAATCTAAAATAAAAACTGAAAATCAATAAAAAAAATCAAAAAAATGAGTGAAAGCCTTGGACGTTGTTGTATAATCTCCCGACTGTCATTTTTTGTTTTGTTTTTTTATTATAGGACGATGTATAATCTCCCGATTGTCATTTTTCTATAATCTACCGTCCGAAAAAATTTATAAAAAAGATGACATGGGTTTGGAAACGGTGTATAATCTTCCGTCCGATTATTTTATTAATAATTTTTTTGGGGACGGTGTATAATCTACCGTCCGATCTTCAAACGAAAATTAATGCATTATCGGACTATATTTTTTAAATAGCCAAATCGAGTGCTAGATATGGCTGGCTATTGTTTAAAAAAATGCAAAAAAATGCTAAATAGCCAACGAACTGCGGAACGTCCATCGCCAACGAGTACAGATGCTCTTAGGGAATGTCATCATGTGCACTATTTTAGTTTTGAAATACAGTAGATTTTTTAGTAGGGTTGTTTTTTTGATGTGAACGGATAGAGTCGAAAGACTCCAGCCACATTTTTAGTAGGGTTGTTTGTTGTTTCTTTTCATCGCCTGAAGGATAGGAGTAGGGCGGTGACGATAACCGGCGGTGAGTTTAAGGATGAAACCAAACGTATAGGCTACATTGCGGGGCCCATGGTGGCCGTGATGGTGGGCCACCTGCCATCGTCTCCTCGTAAGTCCACTTCCTCTCACTTCCGTTCCTTTTTGTTATCGGTAAGCTCACCGCCACAAAGCACGGGAACCGACAAGGCTGCTCGGGTGTTTTCCGATTTTGGGGGCGCAATATTCTTTGGGATGGTAGCGGGTCGGGTTCGTTAATGTTATGGCCTTATCGGGTTTGGTTTTAGTTGGACTTTTATTAAGAGTTCAGTTATATGAGGCTGATAATCTGCACGTACAATGCAAGTCATAATGCTTTTTTAAAAAAAGTAAACACTAAGACATAATCGAGACATCGAACCTGAGATCTCACTTTTCTCTTCACATAATCTTTATAAATTACCCATAGCGACATCAACTTATTTTATATGTGTGACGCTTTTTGTAAATAATTATGTAGTAAATAAATTTAAAATTTGAAGGTATTTTGATAACTATCAGCAGTTAAGTAAATGAATGATTAATATAACTCCCGCTTAAAAATAAATGGTTGAGATTAAATGGTTGGTTGAATGGTTGTTTACAAATAACAACCTCAACTCTCTCATTATAATATTAGAGATTAGTCATTAGAGATTAGAGATAATTTTACAGAACTCTAGTTATCGTGACTTTAACATATTTGGAAAATATTCATTTTAGAATTAAGATAACTATAAAAGTTGAAATAACTACGGTCGCGAGCAGGTGGGTGTGCATATGGTGTGGAGGCACTGTACGAAGCTAAACTGACGTACATATAATTTTGCTAGACCGAGCTTGTTTGTCCGTCCACCCTCCAGGGTTGTTGGAGGGATTTCTTGTTTGTACGTGTCATGTTGCTTCATGTCTGTTTTATTTTCTGACTGTAGTTTGTACGTTGGCCCAGTACTCTGGGTTTGTTTTGTTAAGCTCTTATTAATGAAACAGGGTGGCCAGATTTTACCTTTCCTTTCAAAAAAAAACTACAGTCTCGAGCAGGAGTTTTGGAAAAGGTGAGAGAGGGAAACCAAACAAATGTCTTAACTTTGTTCGTTTCTAAATTACAAGCACCAGGTTCAAAATTAAACTTTAAATTAAAAATAAAAGTCGAATAACTATAGTTAACATAACTTATACTCGATCTAACATGGTTAGTTTGACCCGATTGTTTGTGTTCTATATTTGAATGAAAATACAGCGAGTGTAGTGACACTGCATCGAACTTGGATGTAAAGCGACTTTCTATTATATAATTTGGGTGCAGCGTCACGCTGCCACTGCAGCCCATTTTATCTAAGCAAAAGAGAGTGAGTGAGATTGATTAGAGATTTGGATTTTGTGTTGTGAGAGTGAGGGTGAGGGAGGGTCAACTATTACGATGCTTCTTGTTTTGGATTATAGCTTATGGTTTATGTCATGCGATATGTCATCAAATTAAGTTATTTATTTATAGGGTATTTCTCTTATAGAAAGGCCACCTACAAATATTCTAATTTTAAATAAGTCATTTACAAATGGTTTTTTTTCAAATATACTATTCACAATAGGGGCATACCCCGAAAAAGCCACTCCGATTATCCGCTGTCAAATAAGTGAAGAATATTTTGTTATAACTAGCTAATGGGGATAACATCACAAAATTATCCCGTTCATAAGAAAACAAATGAGCGGTGGAAGCCTATAGAGGAGGGCAACGGGCAAGGGCAACACCATGGTGGCTAAAAAAGGCATGATGGGGATTCTTTTGGATTTGCGCTTGAATTTGTTAGGATTTTGGGGTTTAGTAAGTGTTTAAGTAGAATTTTGGGTTGGGTTTAGGAAGGGTTTCGCGTTAGAGTTAGGGTTTATGGTTTAGAAGGAAAAGAATTGGATAATAGAAGAGTAATTTTGCAACTGTAGTTGGAGCCTTGGTGGTTAACTATGTTAAACTAATAAAATCTATCCTAGTGGCTTTTTTTTTTTTTTGGGAGTGAGCCACATATTAAGAGTGGTTTATATAAAAATAACAATTTGCGGATGACTTATTTGGAATTAAAAGGAATTAAAAGAATATTTGTGGGTGGTCTTTCTTGAAAAAAAAAAACCCTATAATACTTCTTTTAAGTGGACTTGGCTTGATACTGAATTTGGATAAGGGCCTTTGACCTTTTCAACTTTGTTATAGGCCCCACAGAACTTGTAATAATATTTCTAGTAATTTGCCTCACATTATGTATTTTATTTCATTTTCAACTAATGTGGCCGCAGCAGGTCCAAGGGAGAGGATAGCAAGCGTTTTCCTGGTCGTGGACTTTGATGACGACGTGATCGAGATTGGTCCGACGATTGACTGACAGACAGCTTCGCCTTCTGTTAATAGATACCCACCGCCCAAGGGTTTGTTGGGGGGCTTTGATGTATTTTGGTTAGAAGCATGTATGTTGCGGCCATTCTCGTATTCTTTTATCCCACCCCCAATGCTTGGGATTGAGTTTATGTACTTTTGGTTATGTACTTTTGTTATGTACTTTTGTTATGACTGTAGGACCTTGTAATTGGCCCAGTACTCTGAGTTTTGTTTTATTAACCCCTTATTAACGAAACAGGGTGGCCATGCTCCACCTTTTCTTTAAAAAAAAAACAAAAAAAAAAAACTTTGTTATAGACCCATCAAGCCTTAACGGTAGATATATGACACAAAATTATGTGCTGTTTGAGGGGTTTATGACATAGTTGAAAAAAGTGGGCCTAATAGAAATCCAGTGTCAAAGCTCCTGAGCTCTACTATAACTCTCTGCTTTCACTTCACATTCCTCTATGCTGGATTTTGGTATTCAAATCAGGGTTGGGAACTGCAGGTGCTGCTCTCTTTATAGGCATTATATCCTATTGGTTGAATGTGGTTTTACATGGATTGTACATTTAAGTACTCGGAAGCAAAGAGCTTATGTTCCAAACTTTCAATAAAGCAGGTGGACTTCAGAGCATCAGGATTCAGACTTTAGCAGATGTAGTTTCATTTAGAGTAAGGCTACTAATAATCTCCAAAAAACAAAGTACACAAACTTTTTGAAAAGTAAACTACATGTATGTTTATGATATCTATTGCTCTTAACAAATCTTGTAGTCCAGTTTTTCATTTGATTATATATTGACGAGTGCTGTTGTTTTTGATATAATTAGTACTCGAGTGTCCAATGAGTTGGGCGCAGGGAACCCAAACGGAGCTCGCGCAGCTGTACGCGTTGTTATGTTCATTGCAGTTACAGAGCCGTAATTGTCGGCTTAACCCTTGTTGCCCTCCGTTGAGTTCTTGGTTTTGCTTACAGCGATGAGAATTAAGGCAGTTACTGATTATGTGATGGACATGGTTCCCATTCTGTGTGTCTCCAAGTCATTATGGATAGTTTGCAGGCTGTTCTTTCAGGTTATTTATCTGTTCTCCTCTCTTAACTAGAGATTTGCTTATAATTACATATCTAAAAGCTGTACCATGTCCAAACAAAGGCAGATTATAGTTCAATAGAAGAAAGAATTCTCAAGTTCAATCTGAAACTTGACATTGTTAAGTAATATGAGGATCTTGTTGAGTCTTTGACATAATCAACACAAAACCACCAAGCAAGACTAAATCACATCAAACACACAAGCACACAAGAGTTGTCCCGGTTGGGACTTTCGCCTTAATCCGGGGGAGGAAGAACCAAGATATTATTCAACTAGAGAAGATACAAGAATACAATTCTCACCACGATCCTCTTTCAAGTCTAATGGAACTTGATGCTGCTTACAATAGAGAACTCTCTCACCCCCTAAGATGAAGTACTCTCTTCTTCTATTTGGCACTCAATAAAATCATGTAGATCTATGAGCCGTTACAATTGTTTCTATAGATTTAGAGACAAACCCTAAGTTAATATCTTGTTACAATAGCCATTAGATAGTACCCAAGAGATAACCCTACGATAAGAGCCACACGATCCAATTTAAAGAGCAAATTGGGCCTTTCCCGAATCACCTAGATTCAAGCCCGAAAATCCATCAGCGCCGTTGTCGGTCGACCTACCCCAAGGTACGGTCGACCGCAACCTTCTGAAGTCCACCCGAGAGCATACCGGTCGACCGCGCAGTCGACTGTCGTCTCGCTGCAGTAGGGCGGTCGATCGACCCCAAGGTCCAGTCGACCGCAACCTCCTCTGTCACCTTCTGCTGACTGTTTTTTGCCTCCGCTCCGTTTCCAATTGCCTCTGTCTCTCCATCGTTTTATCATCTTTTTATCCAATATAGTATGCAAGACATAAACCCAATAGACATAACATAAGTTCGTGATGCCCATCAAATGTTTTTGAGATTGTTTACACTCTCTTGAAATTGTATCCAGCAAATGTCAAAAGGATTAATTTCATGTTCCTTTTAATGGTCTTTACGGTATCAATCCAACAAAAAAAAAAAAAACCCTTATAATTTTTATTTAGCACACTGAGCCACAATATAAGCCCCACATTTTTAATTCATTCACCTATTTGACTAGTTCTATCAAATTTTAGTTTTTTATTGTGTAAAGGCAGATAATCAAAATTTGGGCTTGCAAGAAGAACTATATAGCACTTGGGTGATCCAGAGAATCGACAAGTGTAGGAGGAGGTTTCTGTGGAAGGGAAATCAAGAGGGAAGTAAAGGCCTAAACCTGGTGAGGTGGGGCAGGGTATGTAAAAAGAAGGAATTCGGTGGACTTGGAATAGTGAATCTACGAGACATGAATAAAGCACTTTTAGCAAAGTGGTGGTGGAAGATGCAAAAGCAGCGCAAGGTGTGGTGGGGTAACTCGTTTCTTATGTACCAGAGACATAAAAGGATCAAATTTGGGAGAAGAAGTAAGCACGGGAAAAAAACTCACATGTGGAAGGGGATCGCGAAAGTGGGGGAGGATTTCCACGCTAACACTTCCTGCAAGCTGGGTGATGGAAAAAACATCAGGTTCTGGAAAGACAAGTGGGCGGGAGAGAATACACTGCAAGCACTATTTTCAAAACTGGCGAAGGAGTCACAAGAGGATAATGCTTTAGTTTCGGATATTTGGAAATACGGGTCAGTGAAGCTCAGGCGCGAGGGATTACTCTCTGATGAAAGTTATCAACAACTTCTTCAACTTAAACTCCTACTGGATGATGGGGCGACTGTCAATAGGGGGATAGGCGGATAGAAGATGATAGGTATTGGAAGTTAGAAGTCTCTGGACTCTTCTCGGTCAGATCCATGTACAACTTTTACAATGATGGGGGTGTTAGAAACGAGGAGGTGAAAATAATTTGGAAGACGAGAGTACCTAACAAGATCAAGGCATTTCTTTGGTTGGCTATGAATAACGCAATTCTATCAAAGATGAATCTTAAGAGTCGTAACATACAGATTGATACTCACTGCCCTAGATGTACCGAGGGAGAGGAGGACACCGCGCATATTTTCCTTCGGTACCCGAAAGCGAAATTGTTACGGAAAGTTTTGATTTTATGTTTTGGGACCTTACAGCTGCCAAACGTTTTAGGGGACCTATGGGGGTGCTGGAGAAAAACTAACATTAGGAAAGAATATCGTGTCATGTAGGATATATCGGTAGCGGAAGCTTTGTGGAGTCTGTGGCTAGATAGGAATGATGCATGCTTTCGTAATAATTGTTGCTCTTTTCATGTAACACTGCATAAAATGAGTTTCCTGATTGTCGCGTGGGCAGGTCAAACAGGGGCTAGAAAGAGGATTCGCATGGAGGATTCTGAGTAAGGTAAACATGCATGCAATGGAGGGAATGCTAGTCGAGAGGATGACAGGAAGACGGAGCTGATATCTAACTCCAGGCTGGTTGTTTTGGTCTCATGTATGGAGGAGATGGTTGTATTGTAATTATTATGTATCTGGATATTTTTGAAGGTCTAGATTTGCAAATCTAGATGGAGCTTATGTTGGTTGTAATATTTTGGTTTCTTTAAAACCCTTTTAATGAAACAGGTGACTGAGAGCGGTCATTTTTTATTAAAAATAAAATAAAATTAAGAATTTTATAGCATTTGAATATATGTTTCCAATCAAAATAATGCATGTCATTTTGTAGCATGCAAAAAAGAATAACAATATTGATGATTGATGCTGCTTATTTTCGATGCGGGAGCAACATGTGTGAGTTCTTGTAATTTGTTAAGCGGAAAGGGACAGATCTCAACCGCAGATCCTGGTCGGTTACTGGAGGTCGGCTCGGAAGAGCTACTAGAGCTCGGACGGCCGGGGTACCTACAAAAGTCCTAGAAACACCGGGAGAAATCCTGGCGACAGGCCTTTGTACGATCTAGTCAGTCACTGGAAAAGGAAGCTAGGGTTCAGGTAGAGAAATTTTGATTACCTTTCAAGTGGAGGAGGGGGACTGGTATTTATAGGGAGAGTGAAACGGGTCTGGAGCTTCATTGGGCCGGGCTGGACCCGTTTCTCTGTGGGCCTGAAGTTGCAGACGGCCTGTTGGATTGATTGACTTGATGATCAGGGATGAATGAAAAACGAAGAGATCTAACAGCCCTGGCTGGGCCATGTCGCCTATACCCACATCAATGATTTTGTGCCATTCCCATTTTCTCATTGCAGGTGTAATAAGAGGATGTGGGCGACAAAAAACTGGTGCCAATGTGAACCTTGGAGCATTCTATCTGCAGATTGGATTTCCACTAGCACTGGCTTTAGGATTTCCGTTGCACTTAGCCGGAAAAAGGCATTCGTATAGGCATATTAGGCGGTGCATTTGCGCAAGTAGTTTCTCTCGCCATGGTGACAAAATTTACAAATTGGCAAAGAGAGGTTTGTGCTTCATAGCTTTTGAGCTCGTTCTTTAATATATGCAATATGTTATCGATACATCTTTTTTTGCAATCCTCTGGCAATCTGGCTTCTCTTGAAAGTGGGGGACTTGCGATCGTATTCTGTTAATGAGAGATAACGAAACACGTTACATCTAAAATACACTTCTGTATGTTTTGCGATTTAATCTTTTGAATTTTGGTCTGAGATTGATTCATGTTGCAGCCAAAATCAGAGAGAAAGAGAGTTTCTGATAATCAAATGAGGCTAACAATTTAGGTGCATATATATGTTCTTTGCCCTCAACATCACCAATTTGTGTCTGTTATATCATTACTAGAATTAGCGAGGAATTATGTCCGATTGATTCTTATTGTATCAGACTAGAATTTGCGTGCATACGTTAAATAAGTGTCGTGTAGGATACATGGATATACATAAGATTTAAACTCTCATGTCTTCATATTGTAGGATTCCAGGATTGCAATATTGTATGGCGCTTTGCTCAAACATTTGTTCAGCAATGAAATTGTATGCATCTTTTTCAAATATATGTGAGGCATGTTAGAACTAGATTTCATAAAATAGGAAAATGCTAACAATGCTTGTGATACAATCGGACCGGACCGGGCACGCGCGTGTGTGTTTGTAATTTTGGCTAGGTTCTCTCTCCACTAAACGTTAGTGGTGCCATTTCTTTAGCTTATATACTAGAGAAATCTTTCCCATCTTCTGATGTGGGACTATCCATTCCAAATTCCCAAGTTAGTACATTTCGAGTACCTAACTTTGGCCTACATTTCTTATTCATACGGAAACTGTTCTTGGCAAATGAGTACATTGCGGAATAGTACTCGACGAGAGGAACGTAATCCAATCACTTTTAGGTGCTTTCGGTGGCCGGATCCCACTGGATTCCGGCCTGGAAAATTTCCTAAAAATATTTCCAACAAGGCAGATATGAGCATTAAACGTACGGTGATTTGCAAGCAGCCAAATACGAATATGGGGTGATGATCTATGTATTCGCTCCGGTTTCAATCTTACATACCATTGTTATATATTGAGAATTTTTTTTAGAGAAATATGCATAAATGGGGATATTTTTTTTATAGAGAAATATGCATAAATGGAGATTAAAAGTATACTAGTAACTACACTTCGCACGTTCTAATTTTTTTAATTTTAAATATAGTAAATAATAAGACGTAATCTGACATCGAACCTGAGATCTCCCTTTACTCATCACATATTCTTTACAAATTATCCCGAGTGGCACAAACTTTTATTTTATATGAGTGGCATTTTTGTAAATAATTATGTCGTAAATAAATTTGAACTTTGAGGGTATTATGGTAACTAACAGGAGTTAAGTAATGAAGGGTTAATATAACTCCACTTAAAAATGAATGGTTGAGATTAGATGGTTGAATGAATGTCTGCAAAATATAAGTTTGTTGATTCTTGATTTTGATGATTCAAACACAATGTAAAGTTGTTGTGCTACTTCTCATATATTGCAGGTTGTATCAAAGTTATCATGTATGATAGACAAATGCCTCAAACTAAATTGATCAAGCAAGCCACAAGGTTCTAAAGCTGACGAATGATCAAGCAAAACTTCATACAAAGACAATGGCTAAAGCTTCACTCAAGACTCAAGGCTCAAGTCAAGACCAAAGCTTCAATTCCTTATAGTTTGTGTGTCTTGTAAAATAAATGTAATTTTTCTCTTTGATTGAGTCTTAGATTGATGTACAGCCTTGTCACTCACACACACTCACACATAATTTTATAACTGTGTGTTTTACAAAATTTAAAGGTCGAAACAGTTTGAACTAGATTAGCTGTTGAGTACCAGTCGACTGCCGTTTAGGACCAGTCAACTGAACCTGTACAAAACTATCTGAACTTCTTCAAACTCTGACCGGTCGACTCATAACGACAACCCAGTCGACTGTTCAAGCCGTTTTGATAGTTTACTGATTTCAAAACTTGTATTTTCGAATTCAAAAGGTTATATTCGTTTTTAATCAGTTGTAGGAACTGTTTCTACAACATTCAAGGAATTCTACTCTATAAATAGAGCCTTAGAATCACCATGGAAAGGTTCCAAGAATTTTTGAGAAAAAGTTTAAGTATTTTGCTTTCAAAGAAAAAGTTTTCATACAAAGCACTCTAATCTCTAAGTCTTGGTTCTTTGATTTCAGTCCAGCATAACATTGAATACGTTTTGGACTGAATTCAGAAGTTGACCAAATAGCCACGTACAAATTCACAATCACAACAAGGCTATAAGTTGATTGTAACATCTTTTATTGTTTTTCTTTTCCTCTCGGTTGGAGAGTAGGACTCTAGGTTGGAGAGTCAGGTTTTCACTCTTGGTGGAAGAGTGGGATGCTCTATCTAGGTGTGAGAGAGGATTACGGGTTGGACAAGGTTGTTGTCTAACGCCGTAGTGTATTCTTGTACATTTTCAAGAATAGTAGAAAATTTCAAGTGGGTTGCTTGGGGACTGGATGTAGGTCAGGGGGACCGAACCAGGATACATCGTGTGTACTCTGTAATTGGAATCTCTGTGGTTGTATCTCTTTGAACTTTCTTATTACTTGCATTTCAGTTTACTTTAATTTTTTCTGGTAAGTCGACTGGATATCCATTCTAAGTCGACTGATTAGATTGATATAGCAAACGTCTAAAAAAAACTCTTCTGGCGAGTCGACTGTCTCTCTTATTTAAGTCGACTTATCAGACTAGTCTAAATTACTCTTCTACTCTGACGCCCCAGTCAACTGACATCTCTTTTATAGTCGATTGGACAGAAGATAACTTTCAATTTTGCAATTAATTTTTGATACAACACTATTCACCCCCCTCTAGTGTTTCTTGCCTTGCCTACAGGATCCAACACTTGGTATCAGAGCCTGATTGAGTGCAATGACAACAACTTCTAATGCAAATCAATACCATGAAGGCCAATCTACACAAAGGCCACCCCTCTTCGATGGAACGAACTATAACTATTGGAAGTGTAGAATGAAGATCTACCTTTAGTCCATCAACTATGAGATATGGAACATGACGGAGACTGAGTACACCGCTCCTACCATTCCATATGCACAATGGAACGATGACATGAAGAACCAAACAATGAACAATGCAAAGGAGATGAACGCGCTATTTTGTGCCCTTACAAAGGAGGAGTTCAACCGTGTGTCCAATGCAACAACCGCACATCAAATATGGCACACACTCGAGATAACTCATGAAGGAATCAATAAAGTAAAAGAATCTAAAATATCTGTTCTTATTCACAGGTTTGTAATGTTCCGCATGAAGGAGAATGAGAATGTGTCTGAGATGATTACAAGATTCACGGACATTACCAATTCACTTGTGGCACTTGGAAAGACGTACACTCAAGCCGAGATGGTGAGGAAGGTACTTCGTGCATTAACCTCCGAAATGGGAGAAGAAGACCACCGCCATAGAAGAGGCCAACGATTTAACACAACTTTCTCTTGAGAATCTTGTGGGAAATCTTATGGCGTATGAGGTACAACTTGAAGAGCACAAGAAGGATCAAGAATCTCAACAATCCAAGAAGAAGACACTAGCATTAAAGGCCATGTCAGACTCCGAGGATGAAGAAGAAGATAAGGAAGAGATTGCCATGTTCACGAGAAAGTTCAAAAAGTTCATAAGGAAAGGTAAGTTTAATTCAAAATCTAAGGAATCTAATGAACCTCCAACTGTTTTAGGTGTAATAAAACAGGTCATATGAAGAAGGATTGCCTACTAAAGAACGCAAAACTTAAGGGAAAGGCGTCCAACTTCAAGAAGGACAAGTACACAAAGAACAAGTTCATGAAGAACAAAAAGGCGTACCAAACAACTTGGGATGATAACGACTCTTCATCTGAAGAAGAAAATGAAGAGACAAACGAGGTTGCTAATGTGTGTTTTATGGCGTCTCAAAATCAAGTAAGTAAGGACTATGACTCTAATGATTTACTTGATGCTTTTAATGAGATTTTTCAAGAACTTAAAAAAGAAAAAATAAGAGTTAAGAACTTGGAGAAAGTTAATCAAACACTTTCTCAAGAGAATTTTAACCTTGATAAAGAAGTGAAATCTTTAAATTCTCGTCTTTCTAGTTTAGATATAGATCTTGTATCTCTAAAGAAAGATTATGAAGAGATATCCAAGAACGTATCTAAATTTAATAAAGGAAAGGAGAATTTAAACGATGTTCTACAAAATCAAGTTCAATCCAATAAAAGGTTTGGACTTGGTTTTCAAAAATCTGTTGAAAAACTTCATGCTTCCAAGAATACTAGTGTAAATAAACCTGTATCTATTTCGAGTGTTAAGCATAAACTTTATGAGTTTTTTGAAAAGCCTAAAACTGTAAGTTTTCATGATAAAGGCAAATCTATAGTTCAGACCAGTCGATTGAACCCACTCATCAGTCGCCTGTTCAGAGGTACTAGTCTCATTCAACGAGACAAACACCTCAGATAAGTCGACCTATACTACCTCACAGTTGACTGAAAGGTATAATAAAGTTGACTGGACAGAGCAAAAATGTATGGGTTCCAGTCAACCTGAGTCCGAAAGATAGAATTGCCTATATTAATTCATATATGCTTACTGTATGTAATTCTGCTAATTATATTTCTGCATATGGTGGAAAATCAAACTCTTCTTGGGATTGGTTTCCCAAAAACTAATATATTTTGGATCCAATGAAAAGGGTACCATATTCACATTGAATATTTTATAGGTACATAAGAGAGATCGTTGGATACTTGATAGCGGATGCTCGAAGCACATGACTGGTCATACCAACCTCCTATCTTTCATTCAAGACATTGATAGAGGAATAGTCACATTTGGTGACAACAACAAAGGAAAAGTCATTGGAATTGGTATGGTCGGTAAGTACACTAATCCTTCTATAGAAGATGTTTTATTAGTAAGTGGACTTAAGCATAACTTGTTGAGTATTAGCCAACTATGTGATAAGGGTTATAAAATCATGTTTGAAAAAGATGCATGCTTAATTTATGATTCTACCATGCAAAAAATAATTTTTCAAGGATTTATGAAAAATAACATTTATGAACTATGTTTAAAGGCATATGATTTTTCGAATGATTTTTGCTTAGTAGATTCTAATAATGATTCATGGCTATGGTATAAACATTTTGGCCACGTGAATATGAAAAATCTCTTTAAATTGTCTAAATACAACCTAGTTAAAGGGCTGCCAAGACTATCCTTTAAAAAGAATAAGTTATGTAATGCATGTCAACTAGGTAAACAAATTAAATCTACTTTTAAAACAAAAGAAGTAATTTCTACTAGTAGGCCGCTCAAATTAATCCACATAGATTTATTTGGTCCTACTAAAGTTGCTTCTTTAAATAAAAGTAGGTATGTATTTGTTTTAGTAGACAATTTTTCACAATTCACTTGGACTTTCTTTTTAAAACATAAGAATGATGCTTTTGTAGAATTTGCTAATTTTTGTAAATGAATTCAAAATCAAAAGTCTCTAACCATAGTCACTATTAGAAGTGATCATGGTGGAGAATTTGAAAATAAAACGTTTGCAGAATATTGCAACAAGAATGGAATAACTCATTCGTTTGTATTTCCTAGAGCTTCACCACAAAATGGAGTGGTTGAAAGGAAGAATAGGACTTTGTAAGAATGTGCACGTACCATGCTTGTTGAAAGAAATTTACCTAAGCCGTTGCTACAACTTGTTATGTTTTAAATAGAATTTTGATTAGGTCTAAGCTAAAGAAAATATGTTATGAGCTATTTTTTGATAGAATTCCTAAGGTCTCTTACTTTAAGATATTTGGATGTGAATGTTTTATTTTGAACACTAAAGATAACTTAGATAAGTTTGATCCTAGATCTAATGAGGGTATCTTTATAGGATACTCAAATAGGAGTAAAGCATATAGGATCTTCAACAAGTCAACGTTGACTATTGAAGAATCCATGCAAGTTGCATTTGATGAATATCTGTCTTCATCAACTTTAATTGAAGATGATGAAACTGATTCTTCACATTTAAATAAAGTAATTACATCTTTAGAGCAAACTAGCCTTGCGGATAAGTCGACCGATAAGGAAGTCAAGTTGACTGCTGTAAATCAGTCGACTGATGGATTGGTCAAGTCGACTGATCCTGTTGTGATGTTTCCAACTTTACCAAAATCTTTTGTTGAAGTTAGAGATCATCCTCATGACTTAATAATTGGTGACATTTCACATGATATTCAGACAAGATCACATGTTAACATGTTCTCTCACACAGCTTTCTTGTCGGATTTTGAGCCGAAGAATATACAAGAAGCTTGTGAGAATGAGTTTTGGATGAATGCCATGCAAGATGAGTTAAACCAATTTATAAGGAATGGTGTATGAGATTTAGTACCATGACCTCCTGATCATACTATAATTGGTACCAAATGAGTATTCAAGAATAAGTTAGATGAATCAGGATAAGTTGTTAGGAACAAAGCTAGACTAGTTGCTCAAGGGTATAATCAAGAAGAAGGCATAAATTTTGATGAAACATATGCTCCTGTTGCTAGATTAGAATCAATCCGTATCTAATTATTTTTTGCATGTTTTATGAATTTTACACTCTTTCAAATAGATGTTAAAATGCTTTTCTTAATGGATTTATAAAGGAAAATCTTTATGTTAAGCAACCACCAGGTTTCGAACATGAACAATTCCCAAACCACGTTTTTAAATTGAAAAAGGCTTTATACGGTCTTAAACAAGCACCACATGCTTGGTATGATCGATTGAAGACTTTTCTTTTAGAAACGGGTTTGAAATAGGTAAAGTAGACATTACCCTATTTATTAGGAAAATAGAGACAGATATCTTGATCATACAAATATATGTAGATGACATAATTTTTTGTTCTACTACTAGTAATCTCTGTCAAGAGTTTGCTAACACCATGAAAAACGAGTTTGAGATAAGTCACATGGGTGAACTCAATTATTTTCTTGGACTGCAAATTAAACAGTCACCAAATGGCATATTTATTAATCAAGAAAAATATGCTAAGAAATTACTCAAATGGTTTAACATGGATGGCACGAGTAGTAAGACCACACCTATGGCTACTACCACTACCCTTGACAAAGATGAATTAGGTAAGAGTATCGATCAAAAACTCTATCGAGGTATGATTGCCTCACTCTTATATATAACTGCTAGTAGACCTGACATTATGTTTAGTATATGTTTGTGTGCTAGACTTCAGTCGAGTTCTAAAGAGTCTCACTTAAAAGCTATAAAACCGATTTTAAGATATATTAAAGGCACGTCTGAATATGGTCTATTTTATCCACGTACCGATAATTTTCAACTTTTGTCTTATAGCGATGCGAATTTTGCCGGTAGTAAAACTGACCGCAAGAGCACTAGTGGGACGTGTCACTTTTTGGGACATTTACTAGTTTCTTGGTGCAGTAAGAAGCAAAATTTGGTATCCCTATCTACTAAAGCTGAATATATCGCTGCAAGTTTGGCTTGTGCCAAAATTTTGTGGATGAAACAAACCCTATTAGACTATGGTATTTCTTTTTCAAAGCCTTCAATAATGTGTGATAATACCAGTGTCATTAACTTATCTAAAAATTCGGTTCAACATTCACGTACGAAACATATTGATATTAGACATCATTTTCTACGTGATCATGTTTTAAAGGGAGACATTTCTTTAGACTTTATTTTTACTGATAAACAGATAGGTGACATCTTTACTAAACCACTTAAGGAAGACACTTTTATCAACTTAAGAAGAGAACTAGGAATTTGTAGTTTTTCTGATATTTCTTGAGTTTGTACACTCTGGTAAGTCGACTTAAGATCTTATTTCAGTCGACTGACCAACTACTTTTCGCGATATATATTTTCCTGAGTTTGTATACTCTGGAAAGTCGACAGTGTACAGTAATACAGTCGACTGCCAGTAGTATTTCTGCTATTTTGTGTTTCTCTGTTTTGCTCTCGACTAAGTCGACTGCTTTACATATCAATAGACTGTCCCGAATCAGTTTTCTTCAAATTCGAAAATTGGCACATCTTTTGAGGCGACCGTTTACCTTTTATTGTTACATTGACCAAATCTGAGCCGTTGATAACTTTTTTCTTTGATTCTAGCCGTCCATTCTTTGTAAAAAAAACCCTAAAAACCTACCCCCTCCTTTCACTTTTACCCTATCTTCTTTCTCAAATCTGAAGAAGAACAGTCAACTGCTGCTACTACTGTTGCTGCTGCTGCTAATTTCTAGAAATTTGACGCTCAACTCCTTCCAATTTCTTGTGGTGTTTCAAGTTTCCTTGAAGCTCTTTGCTTCTCCTAGAGTCTCTTTGTTGGTATACTTCTTTTCATCTTTTTGTTTGTGAAGTTGTTTTTTAATGGCTCCAAAGAGATCTCGAACCTCTAATGTAGAGGGTGGACAATCTTCTCTAGATTATCTCTAATATCTTAGAAGTCCTGAACTTGTTGAAAAATGGTACATTATGTGTTCCATTATGATTTTTTCGGGTCGATTTGTAAATTTTTCGGATCTTGATAGGTTTAATCTAATCCAATTATTTCAACAATGTGGATTATATGATGTTTTGTCCTTGGTAAATCAACCATTCTACTACCCATAACTCATTTATTTGTTTTATACAAATATGAAAGTTGTTCAATCAGATGATGGTAGTGAAATTTTTGTCTATTCTTCTGTTAAAAATAAGAGGATGAAGCTCACCCCTGCTCAAATCAATCTCATTTTGGGTTTGAATGATGAAGTGCTTGATTTAGGAGAAATTGAGATGGATGATGCTACCACTTTATATAGAATTTTTTTGCCGAATCATGGTCCTCCTATGTCCAATAAATTCATTTCTCCTATTGCTAAACTCGTTGCACGTATACTATCTTACAATATTATTCCCAAAACTGGGAGTTATGATCAGTATTTCCTTGAGTTGCAACAAGCCGTTTATGCAATATTCGGCAATATTAACATAAATTGGGGTCGTGTCATCTTTTATAGGCTTCATAAGGCTCATACTTTATTTCTTCCTTTTGGTGCTTTACTCACCTACGCCTTTTATGCTTACGACGTTGATCTCGATTCTAAGACGAATGTAGTAAAACACTATGAGTCTTTTGATCGTGCAAGTTTAGCACGCATGAAGCTTCTCTCTTCTTCACATAAGTCTCCTTCTAGGAATGTACCTCCTATCCCCTTAGCCACTTCAGCTCGTCGGTCTTCTGCTTCTAGTTCATCTTGTTCTCGTGCTGATTTTGATGATCCAAGAAGTCTTTACACTTCTGTTAATTATATTATAGATCGTCAAGACGCTCTCATGGATCGTCAAAATACTCTTGAAGCAAGTATTTCTCATCTCACTCAGTTGTTCACCTCTCAATTTCCTCCTCCCTCTCAAGGTGCTCAAGATGAAGATGATGAAGACTGATTAGCGATATTTTTATTTATTATGTATTTTTTTTTACTTATTTTGTATTTTGTGTTTACGTAGCTAGTTTGAACTATGTGTTTTTCACCTTCTATGTATAACTTTGCTTTTGCTTCTTTGTGCTTCCTATGCTTGTCTCTCCTATGTTTTGTTTTTGTTGATGACAAAGGTGGAGAGAATATTGTGCATTTTTTTTTTCTTTTTTGTGTATGTTTTATTGTTGTGCATGGTGTGCATGTTTTCAATATATGCATATGCATATTGTCATATTGTGCATCTGTTAGGGGGAGCATTGAACATTGAGCATGTGTAATATGTATTTCCATTATTGTAAGCAATTGTGTTGTCATCATAAAAAAGGGGGGGAATATTAATTCTTAATTTTGATGATTCCAACACAATGCAAAGTTGTTGTGCTACTTCTCATATATTGCAGGTTGTATCAAAGTTATCATGTATGATACACAAAGGCCTGAAACCAAATTGATCAAGCAAGCCACAAGGTTCTAAAGCTAACGAATGATCAAGCAAAACATCATACAAAGACAATGGCTAAAGCTTCACTCGAGACTCAAGACTCAAGTCAAGACCAAATCTTCAATGCCTTGTAAAATAAATGTAATTTTTCTCTTTGATTGAGTCTTAGATTGATGTACAGCCTTGTCACTCACACACACTCACACATAATTTTATAACTGTGTGTTTTACAAAATTTAAAGGTCGAAACAGTTTGAACTAGATCAGTTGTTGAGTACCAATCGATTGCCGTTTAGGACCAGTCGACTGAACCTATACAAAACTGTCTGAACTTCTTCAAACTCTAACCAGTCGACTCATAACGGCAACCCAGTCGACTGTTAAAGCCGTTTTGACAGTTTACTGATTTCAAAACTTGTATTTTCGAATTCAAAAAGTTATATCCGTTTTTAATCAGTTGTAGGAACTGTTTCTACAACGTTCCAGGGATTCTACTCTATAAATAGAGTCTTAAAATCATCATGGAAAGGTTCCAAGAATTTTTGAGAAAAAGTTTAAGTGTTTTGCTTTCAAAGAAAAAGTTTTCATACAAGCACTCTAATCTCTAAGTCTTGGTTCTCTGATTTCAGTCCAACATAACATTGAATTCGTTTTGGACTGAATTCAGAAGTTGACCAAATAGCCACGTACAAAATCACAATCACAACAAGGTTATAGGTTGATTGTAATATCTTTTATTGTTTTTCTTTTCCTCTCGGTTGGAGAGTAGGACTCTAGGTTGTAGAGTCAGGTTTTCACTCTTGGTGGAAGAGTGGGTTGCTCTCTCTAGGTGTGAAAGAGGACTACGGGTTGGACAAGGTTGTTGTCTAACACCGTAGTGTATTCTTGTACATTTTCAAGAATAGTGAAAAATCTTAAGTGGGTTGCTTGGGGACTGGATGTAGGTCGGGAGGACCGAACCAGGATATATCGTGTGTACTCTGTGATTGAAATCTCTGTGGTTGAATCTCTTTGAACTTTCTTATTACTTGTATTTCAATTTACTCTAAATCTTTCTGGTAAGTCGACTGGATATCCATTCTAAGTCGACTGATCAGACTGATATAACAAAGGTCTAAAAAAACTCTTCTGGCGAGTCAACTGTCTCTCTTATTTAAGTCGACTTATCAGACTAGTCTAAAATACTCTTCTACTCTGACGCCCCAGTCGACTGATATCTCTTTTATAGTCGACTGGACAGAAGATAACTTTCAATTCCGCAATTAATTTTTGATACAACACTATTCACCCTTCCTCTAGTGTTTCTTGTCTTACCTACAGGATCCAACAAAGTTGTCTACAAATGACAACCCCAACTCTCCCATTATAATATTATACTCGTATTTTTTACGTGCGATGCACATTTTGATAAGAGTTGGAGAATTGTCACTTACAATTTACGTGTTAAAAAATAATTTTGGAGTTGGACGTGCATCGCACGTAATTGGTAAAAATATTTTGAAGGAAAAACTACAATTTGTATGTGCAATGCACGTGTTTATAAGTAAAATTTTAATTGTACGCACAACATATGTGTATGTTTAGTATTTAAAAAATATTGTAAATTTATTTTGCACGTGCGTTGCACGTTTTAAATATATAATTTGTTTTATTTGTTTGTTTTTTGTTGTAATTAATGGGAGAGTTGAAGTTGCACGTGCAACACACAGGTTTGTATGTTGACAACATTACAACTCCAACTCTCCCATTATATTATTAGAGATTAGAGATTAGAGATTAGAGATTATTTATTAGTTTTGAGACCAGACTATGTTAAAAGAATTTACTTCTAAAAATATATATTTATTAAGATGTATGTACGTGTAAATTACTAATGTAAAGTATGATACATCTCTCCAGAGCTCGAGTAGTAGTGATAAGGGTTTGGTTGTAGGCTTTCCTTTTGTCTTTATTCTTCCAGGTGTTTGCTTTCCTCTGTCCCTGCCTCGTTTTGCACCAGAGCTTCCGGCTGCTCTGTTAGTTTTTTTGGGATTCTGGGAAGGTGGCCCACTTGGCGTGTGTGAGGTAGCATTAGGCTTCTCCAGTGTGACTAGCTTCCCTCCCCATTGCGAAGTCCTTCTCGCTTCCGGGATGGTAACTTGCGGTTGGCGGCTTTTTGCTATCATTCAGCCTTGGGTGTTTTCCTATAGAGAATTAGGCGACCGTCGGACGTTTTCGTTGATTTTAGGGCAGCGTCTGGTTTTGGTGTTGTTTTGTTTCTCGAATCTGGTCGCTAGTCTTTAGTTTTTTAGTTTCTTTGGTGTGGAATTTGTAACTTTTTTTTTTTGATAAAAGATGACCCAGTCATTGCTTCATTAATGGGATATTAAAGAAACAAGAAGTACAAATTACATAGATCCCAACTACCAAACATAGACGTCTAACGCCCTGAAAGCAAAAAGGCATCAAGTAGGATACAACCTCGATGCACTACAACACTAAGTAGAAAGCATAAAGCAGAAAAGACGATACAGATACAAATACAGTACCCTTCGGTACATGGTACTCTAACATCCTTGAAGTTGAGAAAGTAATGAACCTTGTTTTACCTCTTGTAAAATGAGAGAATTGTACTAAACGTTCCTTTTGTTTTTGATGAAACGGATAGAGTCTAGAGACTCCAGCCATACGATATTATAAATAAGTAATAGAGTACAAGGGGGGTTTTACCAGAGGTAAAACGAAAAAGACAGCAAGACAACAAAATACACCAATATTACATCCCAAACTATATCTAAGCGGGAAACGGAAAGCAAATATCAGCCGGAGAGAAATAACGGGTAGACGAGTCTTCCGAGGGGAGGACCAAAAGATGGGCTCCTCAAGGGCAGCACAACTCCGATCCTGGGCCAGAACCCAGCCAGGAGCCACCCACGCACACCGCGGACAAGGTCCAAACCGACTGCAAAGAAACCGGCAAACAAACCACCTCGAAGCAATGAAGCCCCCACTGGAGGATCGCAAAGCTGCAAACAGAAGGAAACCCAAAACAGACCCACAGATGCGCCTCAGACCACACAGTCAAGAGAGATGCCTCAAAAGTTCCAGGGAAACATCCAGAGAAACAGAATAAAGAGCATATCCAAAAAGCAACAAGCAACATGCAACAAGAGCCGAAACACTCAGAAAAAAAAGGAACCAACTTCACCCAGCTACGCATACAGCAAAGCAGAACACAAACCGAATAATAGCAATACACAGCCAACAAGACAATAATTAAGAGGATAAGAGAAATATTAAGCTCCAGAAAATTAGAACAAGGGGTAGAGGAACATAACCAAAATAACCCCACAAGACAATAACATCAAAGATAAACAACCAGAAAAAGGAGAGCCGCGCTAAGAGATAAAACCAACCCACACCACAGAACCCAGTCCAAGCCAGCCCCAGACCCCGGTAACCACAAAAAGTCCACTGATGGACCAAGAAGACAAAGCTAGCGAGCAATCTGACACCCCAAACAGCCAGGACATGATCAAAACACAGCGGAATCAACCCTGCATAAGAGTAAGCACAAGAGAGCTTAAAGTAAGAAAGAAAGATAGAAAGAAAGAAAACAGAGCCATGGAAGATAATAACAAGAAACTATAAAGCTTGAAGATTTTTAAGGCAGGTAAAAGATTGCTGTAGTTTATCAATCGCCAATTCAGCGTTCTCTTTGAAGGTAGGGCTTGATGCCCAAAGCCTAAAAAGAAAAAAGAACTCGTCAATGATAGCCGCCATCGGCTTACATAGATGACGGAAAAGCCTACTATTTCTTTCCTTCCAAGTGATCCAAATGACTATATGGATAGATAAAATCCACGCACTTCGAAACATGGAGTTCGAGGGTGAGAGGGCCCAAACAGAAGTTAAACGTTCCTTTTGTTAATATATATTTTTTGTTGGGCTGGTCCTGTTACTCAAAAAAAAAAAAAAAAAAAAAAGAGTATGGTACAGCTGTACAGGATCGTTAAATGTACAATCCATTTGGACCTATTTACAAAAACAACCTCTCTCCCCCCCCCTGTAAATATCAACAACCCAACCGCCTCCAATTAACAGTAGAGAGAGAGAGAGAGATGGAAGAAGGGCTTATTCTCATCAAAAGAGAAGAAGAGGCGCAGACCACAAGCAGCGGGGCGTTGACCAGACTCATCGGAGAGATTAAGGATGAAGGTCGGCACTTGGGCTACATCGCGGCTCCTATGGTCGCCACGTCACTGTCTCAGTACCTGATTCAGGTCATATCGAGCATGATGGTGGGCCACCTCGGCGAGCTCGCGCTTTCCAGCGCCGCCATTGCCACGTCACTCACCGGCGTCACCGGTTTCAGCCTCCTCGTATGTCCACTTACTACAACTTCCCTTCTCTCTTTTTTTTTTCCTTAACGGGTCGGGTTTACACACTTGTCAGTTTTATCGGGTTTTGGGTTCTGGTTGTTTCGGAGTGGGCCCGGGACCCGATTAAAGGAGAGGTGGAAAAGTAGTTTGCTGGTCAAGGACTGTGGACAAAGGCAAATTTGATTTGAACACATTATTTATTGTGGGGTTGGATTTCTAATGATCATATTAATATTAATATTAATACTATTATTATTATTTAATTAAGGGCGTAGTCGTACTACCTACCCTTCCTATCTATATAATAAAACAAAGAAAGCTATCAAGTGGCTCTTATGGTTAAAATCAATGGTTCAAATTTAACCTTACAAAACATATTTTTCCGTCCAAAAATTTTTCTCCCAAAACTCAAATTCAAATCCCAAAGCAGCTCATTTATTTATTTATTTATCTCTCTCTCTATTTACTCAAAAATTTATATTTTCAAATTTCATGTTTGTAAATTTTCAGATTTTTATGCATTTTTATTACTCATATTATATTGAAAATAGCAAATATCTCATCAACAGTTAAATTTTATCATTTTCCACGATCAAAGTACTAAGAAGTTAGATTTTACACACCAATTTATAATTTTTTAACATATACTAATTGAAACATGGACTTTTATTACAACTAATTATTGTTTTACTATTTAAATTTGAGCTACTTAATTGTTGTTTTATTGTTTACAAGACATTCATATGTTGTATTGTTCCGAAGACATGCCGTAGGCACGTGCCCACGGGCAAATCTAGTATACTTATAATTTATACCTGCATCATACGTCTTAATAAATATATAGTCTATCCACCTTCTTGGTTTATCTACATCTATAAATTAAAGTTGTTTGCCTACAACACAATCTCAATTCTCTCATTAAAATATTAGATTAGTTGGTGCAAGCAGGATTCGAACTCTATTCACTAGCAAAGAGGCTTGTCAGTGTACTTACTGCAGTGACACTTGTGTTCCCTACAATTTCATATAAAGTGACATTGTTGTAGTGGTCACTGATTTTTTGTCCGTGTTAAAGTTTTTCTAACGTAACCATGATTATTTTGTTGAAGCATCTGTAGTGGTTTTTTATATATGCAAAAAATGGAAGAAAAAAAACATCTGTAGTCGTTTTCTAAATACCAATTTTTTGAATTTTCGTTCTATAGTAGCTGTCTATATTTGGCAGCAGATTTGACAATATGCATATTATAGAAATCGGAAGATGATTTACCGTCTTTATATCGGACGGTAAATCATCTGCCGTCTTAGAGGAATTATTTAATTGCGAAAGTCACAGACGCTATATGATTTACTGATTGAAAAAAATATATGTTAAAAAAATCCTAAGTCAACTTGAGATGTTGACATTTCAGGAAAAAACAAAAAAAAAGGGAAAGTTGAAGGACGGGTGATCACCGTCCTTTGATTTTTTTATTTTATTTTATTTTTTAAAAAATTCATTCACACACTGCGGACCCAAAAAAATGAAAAAAAAATCTAGAATTTTTGTGTGGGACCTCCCGTCCGTCACAAAAATTTTATTTTTAAAAAAAAAAATTCAGCCGTTTGAGATTTTTTTTTGGTTCGCTCTCTTCCGACGGTAGATCATCTTCCGTTTCGTCCAAAAATATCAATTTTTTGAGTATAGACAACTGCAGCGTTTACGCAGTTTGTTATTTCCAAAATTTTTATATACCCATTTTTTAACTTCAACGACTACAAATGCCCTTAGAAGGTAATGACCTTTACGTTGTAACTTACAGTAACTATAGACTACTCCTGAGCTAAACATCATACCTTCAAGGGAATGGATGAATAATGAGAATATGATGCTAGGATTTCTAATGCAAGTGAGATTTGAAGTTTTGAACCCAAATGTGTGGTCAACAATTCTAACTATAGCACTTATGATGTGAAATACTAATTAATCGATGAGAATCGAGGATAAAAGCAGTGCTTTAAGGTGGTCTAATTGTGGGGTTTGGAATTTATTGTCTGGTTGTGGAAGAGAAAAACACTAGTCAAGATTCTACTTCTATTGTATTCATGTAGAGACAAAGTACATATGCCATGCATAACCTTTGTGGTCTTCCATGTAATTTGTTTTTTAGTGGAATGTATCCTATCATCAAAAATATTAAAGGGGTTTTTAAAGAACTGGTACTCATAATTCTTTAAATTTTAAACAAGACACCAATAATTTATTCATATATAGCAATCATATTGTTAGGTGAACTGCAAAAACTGCACTCCGTTAAGGTGTGTTAGTTTAACCCAAGATAAATGTCAACCTCGGTTGGCAAATGACTAACATGTTAAATATACCCTAATTATAACCTTAAAAATATGAAATGATGAGTTTGAGATAAATTTGAGTTTTTATTGATAAAAACAAATTGAGCGAATCTGGAGTAACAAGTTGAAGAAACATTAATAAAGATGATAAGTAAAGTTGAAGAAGAATAGTGATGGGGTTTCTAGGGAAAATGATAGGGATTATCAGTAGTTGGATGAAATGGAAAAAGAGGGAGTTTCAGTCGTTGAATATATGAGACAGCTGATTAAGTGAGGAAGATGATAATTTAGACATTCTACTCTACTTCCGTTAGAGTTAACAGAATATTCATCATTGTTTTAACATCAGATAACTCAAGTATTGTTTTTGGAGTGAGCCCAATATTGTGGGTGTTGTATATGAAAATAGTGAGTTGTGAGTGTCTTGTTTGAAATTTAAAAAAAAATGTGAGTGCCCTTTCCGAAAAAACCCAATATTATAATGGTTTGCTTATGTACTGAAAACCATGATGATTACTTAATAGAATCAGATCCAGTAATTTGAATAAATTAAGTAGTGTTTTGGCAAATCTCGTACTGCATTGAAGTGAAATATAAAATTCACCGAGTTTCTAGCCAGACTCATGTATATATATTTTTAAATAAAAAACAGTGAGGTAAAACCTTCCTATTTTCATTAATAAGAATTTAACGAAACAATACTACTAAGTAAAGATGATGCATAACGGTGAGGTAAAACCTTCCCGTGTTCCATTATTAAGAATTTAACGAAACAATACTACCAAGTAATTAAGGATGATATTGGACTTGCCAACCAACATGCTGGTAGCATGTTGTTCATACCCCCAAAATACCACCAAAATAAAACTAGATACTTAAGTCCTATAATACAAACTACCAGGCTAAAAAGCAAAGAAACCGAAAATATGTGCCCGAACCAGCGACGACCAAAATATATTCGGTGTAGGTGACAATATGAAGAACATATTATATCATATGTCGGTCAGATACACATGCCACCACTCCAGATTGTCTGCTCTATCCTTAAATAAGAAGCAGCCAGAATTTTCTTAAGTTTTAGGCTATATGTCAAGATAGTTATACCTCTCTAGTTAATGAATTGCACAAGATAGTTATACCTCTCCAGCCCGGGACTTGGTTCCAATACGAGCTATGTGTTAGGAATTGTGGCCTCAAATACATGTAGGCACTGAGTACTTGAAGTTGGATATTTAACAGTGAGGATTGGTCTTTTAACCCAATAATAAAAATTCACATCAAACAAGTCACATGCTAGCAATTGTCTTCAATTAAATTGCGTTTCATGTCGATAATGACACTATCTATTATTTAATGAAACTATTACTTTCACATGTACGTAAATAATGGTAAGATGAAAGAACACTAACACAGGCATCAGTTGAGATCCTAAATTTGTTTTTTGAGGAGCATAGCATTTTCATTTTCACTACTAAATTGTTGTAATTTTTTAACTCTGTAAACTACTAGACCTAAAAGGAAACAAATTTTCTGTCTTAACACTCTATAATAAACAACAGATAGGAATGGCGGGCGGTTTGGAGACACTATGTGGGCAAGCCTATGGAGCTCAACAATACAAAAAACTCGGAATATATACATACCGAGCTATACTCTCTCTTGTACTAGTTTGCTTCCCAATCTCTTTTTTCTGGGTTTCAATGGGAAAATTTCTTTCCTTCATAGGCCAAGATCCACAAATTTCAGTGGAAGCAGGAAAGTATGCAACATGGATGATCCCAGGCTTATTTGCTTGTGCTTTTCTTCAACCTTTGATTAAGTTCCTTCAATCTCAAAGCCTAATCTTTCCAATGCTTTTAAGCTCCGGTTTGACACTCTGTCTTCATATTCCTCTTTGTTGGATTTTGGTGTTCAAATCGGGGTTGGGAAATGTTGGTGCTGCTCTGTCGATTAGTATATCGTATTGGTTGAATGTGTTTATGCTCGGTTTGTATATCTATTACTCTGAGTCATGCAACGCGACACGTGCACGGATTTCAATGGAGGCTTGCAGAAGGATTGACGAGTTCCTGGGAGTGGCGCTTCCTTCTGCCCTCATGATATGGTAATAATTGTAAAGTTTACTTCTTTATCTATTTTATGAATATTTTCTTTTTTATTGAATCAATGGCTTGATGCTACTTTGTATTTCTTTTGTTGTACTGGCCTTACCAGTCTAGAGTGGTGGTCCTTCGAGCTGCTTATCTTGCTTTCAGGACTTCTTCCCAATCCAGAGCTGCAAACTTCAGTTCTTTCCATATGGTAAAGAAGTTGTTTAAATTGTTTTAGGAGTTTATGTGACTCTGTGTATGTGTTTTTTTTCTTCTTTTTTTGATAATAGTGATTCGAAGTCACCGATTTCATTAATAAAGATTAACGAAATATAGTAACCAAAATTACACATCTAGTCATATCCAGTGTGATACTAATCAACAACAAAGTAAGCTATAAATAGAACATAATAAGGTAGATACACTATGTCATGCCTTCGTCACAAAAGATCCTAGTCCTCCCAATCTGCTCCCAACATCGAACAGTAGGGGTAGTCATCCCAAAACTCCAAGAGGTCTACTCAGCATCATCCAAATGGATCATCTTTCTCGTCCCTGCTTGACCTGCCTAAGTATCTATAAGAAAGAGTTTTTCGCAGTAATACTTGAAATGAACAATTAAAATTACGAAAACAAGACTTATTTCTATCTAGCCACAGGATCCACAAAAAAGCCGCTACAGTAATATCCCACTCCCCCCTATGTTCCTTCCTAACGAAACTCGATCTCCATTTTCCCCAAAGATTATTAATGAATTTTGTTATCTCTATGATACCAAAAGCTAAACTCATAATTTCCCACAACAGTCTAGCCTTAGGATACATTAAGAAGATATGGTTAGTATCCTGCTTAGCATTGTTACATCTTGTGCAATTAACGTCGATCGGGATGTTACGTTTCCTGAGGTTTACTTTGGGAAGAATGGCGTTGTTCAAGACAAGCCACATTAAGGCCTCACCTTATTTGGGGTTTTCGCCTTCCAAATAATGTTAGCTTCAGAATTTCTACCCCCCCCCCCCCATCATTCAATAAGTTGTACATGGATCTAACCGAGTACCTGCCACTGGACTCTAACCTCCAAATTCACTCATCCTCCACTTCCTTATTCAGCCTCACACCATTATCCAGATAATCTTTTAATTGTTGTAATTGACCCTGACTTTCTAGCGATAGGACCCCATTGTATGGAATGCTTACTTCTTCGTTTTTCCAAATATCCACCACCAAAGCGTCTTCCATTGTTGATTCCACTACAAGTTGAGGGGAAAGTGATTGCAGCGTGTTCTCCCCTGCCTATATAACCTTTCAGAATTCGGTGTTTTTCCCGTTGCCAATTTTGCATCTAGTATTAGCGTGGAAGCATTGTCCAGGCTTAGCAATCCCTTTCCACACGTTGGATTTTAACCCGTGTCTGCTTCTTCCCCCGAATCTAATTTTTCTGACTCCGATACCTCATGAACGAGTTCCCTCACCACGCTTTATGCCTCTTGTGTACTTTACACCACCATTTGGCTAGTAGAGCTTTATTCATATCTTTTAAGTTCATAATTCCAAACCATCTGAACTCTTTCCTTTTACACACCCTGCCCCATCGAACTAGGTTAAAACCTTTGTTATCTTCCTGTGTTCCTTTCCCCAAGAAACGTCTCCTGCATTTATCTATTCTTTCTATTACGAAGCTGGGGATTTCATAAATTGACATCAAGTACGTAGGTAGATTGCTGAGTACCGAATTGATTAACATTATTCGCCCACCAAGCGATAGAAATTTCCCTTTCCATTCGTCCAATTTTTTCTCTATTTTTTCCACTAGCGGAATCCAGTCCTTCTTCAGTAACTTTCCTGGTCTGATAGGCGTACCCAGATATCTAATAGGGAAGTCCCCTTCCACACATTCGAGCATCTCTGGAATCCTCTCCGTCATGCTCCCAGACTCCTTGCTTAACTTGAGCACACAAGTCTTGTGTAAATTAATTGCCAATCCTGACCAGAATTCAAAACATCTTAGTAATACTCTGATAGCCATGATTTCCTCGACTTTTGACAATCCAAACATAAGAGTGTCATCTGCATATTGCAAGATTGACAAAGGCACAAAGATTCCCTTCACCTACACCCCCCTTGATAATTCCAGCTTCCATACTTCTCTTCATCATTTTTGCAAGCCCATCGGCGATGATCGTAAAGATCAGCGGTGATAGTGGATCTCCCTGTCTCAATCCTCTGCGACATCTAATTTCCTTTCCTGCCTCCTCGTTTAGTTGTATGTAAGATTTCTCATTTCTCACACTTCCTCGTCCACATCCTCCATTTCGTTTCGAACCCTTTGAGCTGTAGCGCCTTGTCCACACAGTCCCAATCCATAGTGTCATAGGCTTTTTCAAAATCTAACTTCAGCAAAAAAACCATCGACCTTATCCTTATTTCCTCTGAAAATCATTTCGTGGGCTGAAGCTATACTATCCAAAATATCTCTACCTTTCACGAATCTGCTTTGGGAATCATCAACAATATCCGACAGATGCGGCGACAGTTTGGTAGCCAACACTTTAGTGATAATTTTGAATGACCCGTTCAGAAGACTAATGAGTCTGAGGTCTGTTACCCTGAGGACCTCCGCTTTCTTCGGGGTGAGGATAACGTTAGCGTAATTCAATCTTTCGATCTGCGCATCTCCTAAAAACAATTCTTGAAAAATATCTAGAAAGTCCTTGATGATCGCCCAATACAGTTTATAAAATAGGATTGGAAAACCATCAGGCCCTGGGGCTCTGTCTTGGCCTAACAGATTGATAGCTTTAAACACCTCTTCCTCCGAGAAACTCCTTTCCAATCCTTCACTCCCCTCAATTCTGAACTCAATCCACATATTTTGTTGTAAACATCCTCTATGGGTACTCTGTTAGGGTTTTGGCCTCAAATACACGTAGGCGCTGAGTACTTAAAGTTGGAGAAGAAGAAGAGGAGACAAAGAAGCAAGATAAGACAAACATCGAGTAGAAGAATGCAGTCTGGAGAGTTGCGGTCGACTGATTGTGGTCGACCGACCCAATCTGCTGAGAGTTCTTTGAGTGTACAGGTCCAACAGTGGAGGGGACGGTCGACCGGTCGGGTCTCGGGTCTGGACTTACACATTGCGGTCGACCGACCTTGGGGGTGCGGTTGACCGACTTTGGCGCTGATTGTTTTTGGGCTTACGAGTTTAAAGCCCAATTGCTGGATTTGTATTTATCTTTTAGGGTCACTTGGGGCTATATATATGGTCGTAAACTCTAGGGTTAGAATCAATTGTGTAATTGAGAGGTGAGCCGTTATCATTGTTCAACTTCAAAAGGGGATTGTGCCGAGTGTTTCAAAGGTGCGAGAGAGAGATTGAGAGTTGTAATCTCTTCTGTAATCTTTGTATTTCTTGGGGAATAAGAAGTTTTGGATATCTCTGCATATTGATTGTGTTCTTGTGAGATCTTGCATATATTGTGGTGGCTTATTCTTGGTTCATCTAAGTCTTGAGAGTTTCTATTGCTTGTAATGTGTTTCCGCTATTAGCACTACGAGTTGTCGTAGATTCTTCAACAAGTGGTATCAGAGCCTGGTTGGTTCGGGATGGCCGATAACAAATCGAAGATCGAGAGATTCGATGGAAGTGACTTCGCGATGTGGAAGATTCAGATGATAGCGTATCTTCGTTAGAAAGATCTTGATGGTCCGTTGTTTGATGAGAAGCCGGTAGGTGCAGATAAGGATGCGAAGGTCTTGGCGGATTGGAATAGTTTCGATCAAAAGGCGCTAGGGCAGATTTAGTTGGGGCTGAGTAGGAAGGCATTATTTCATATCTCGAAGGCAAAGACCACAAAGGAGGCTATGGAGATTCTCACAGATATGTATGAAAAACCGTCGGCATCTAATCAAATTCTTCATCTGAAGAAATTGGTTAATATGAAGTTGAGGGAAGGGGGTTTAAATAGCAGAGCATATGAACAATTATTGTATGGTTTACAACCAGATGGAAGCTGCAGGTTTGAAGTTTTCAGAGAGGGGACAGTCATTGTTACTTCTATCTACTTTACCCGATAGTTATAGTACGGTGAAACAGATTATTACAGGTACTATGACAGATTCAACGACTCTACAGAATGTGGTGAGTAGCATTCTGAATGAGGAGGTGAGAAGGGTTAGAAACGGGGGATATCCATCATCATCTTTTAGAGATTTCGCAATGTACGTTGAAAAGAGACGTGAGAGATCTAAGAGCAGTCGAAGAAGAAAGGATCAGAGTAGTTCAACTGAGAGTGGGTCTGATGACAGCGATGGGGGACATGGGCCTAAGTGTTGGTATTGTCACAAGAAGGATCACATGATGCGCAGTTGTAAGGCTTATATAAAGAAAAAGCAGGAGAAATCGAAGAAAGACTCCAAAGGAAGCTCAAGTGGGGCTTGTTGAGGATCTATGCTTATCAGCTCGGGAGGAGTTGGATACTCAAGATTGGTGTATTGATTCGGGAGCTTCTTTTCATTGCACTCCGAGGAGAGAGATGTTTGATGACTACAAGGAGGGTTCTTTTGGAGATGTGATCGTGGGGAATGGTCACCGGTGTCCTGTACGTGGGGTTGGTACTGTTCGCGTGAAAGCCAATGATAATCAAAATGTTGTCTTACGGGAGACAAGGCATGTTCCAGACATGAAGAAAATTTTTATCTCGATTGGAAGGGTAGACAAAGAGGGATTGTCTACTACAGTTGGTAGTGAAGAGTGGTGTATAGCTGCAGGTTCAAGGGTGATTGCAAAAGGAAAGCGTGAAGGAATATTGTATTTGCTTAGAGACGTGAGGGGCGTTTCTTCTGTAGTTGATTCTCAGCCGGAATCTAGTAGCAGGTTGGGGGGATTGCAACCGAGTTCTTTCAGTTGTGGAGGGGAGGTTATTAATTTAGTGGAAGCTGCTGGCCATAGAAGTGATTCTAGAGGGTAAGACGTTGTTGCGGTGAGGGTACTTTACAAATTGGCAGTCGAAGCTTTAGGTCGCTCTTGTATGATAGAAAGCACTGGTATCGATATGCGGGGTGATGTCGATGAGGGTAACCGAATTGGGACTGTAGGGGTTGAACAGTCTGCGGATTTTGTGGAGGTGTCGTCCACGGAGACTTCTGATGTAAAGGGTGCATTGAGAGGTTTTGAACTATGTCTGGTGTTGGTGGAGATTCTGCGAGTTAGGGAGTCTTGTAACACGAAATCCGACACGGGAGGTTGTTTCTCCGGTATTCGTGCTCTATGCGATTGGTGGAGCACATCCTTCATGAGGCGATGAGGGGTGGTTGGTGCACTCCACGTGGTAGAGTGGCGGAGGTGCTCTTCATGAGAGTGGGGAGTACTTGGATCTTCTATGAAAGTGGGAGATTGGCAGAGATAATGTGAGGTAAAGATTGCAATAACTTTGAAGCGTTGTGTATTTGGTCCAAGTGAGAGATTGTTAGGGTTTTGGCTTCAAATACGCGTAGGCACTGAGTACTTGAAGTTGGAGAAGAAGATGAGGAGACAAAGAAGCAAGATAAGACAAACATCGAGTAGAAGAATGCAGTCTGGAGAGTTGCGGTTGACCGACCTCGGAGTGCGGTCGACCGATCCAATCTGCTGAGAGTTCTTCGAGTGTACAGGTCCAACAGAGGAGGGGACGGTTGACCGTGCAGTCGGCCGGTCGGGTCTCGGGTGTGGACTTACACATTGCGGTCGACCGACCTTGGAGGTGCGGTTGACCGACTTCGGCGCTGATTGTTTTTGGGCTTACGAGTTTAAGGCCCAATTGCTGGATTTGTATTTATCTTTTAGGATTTACTTGGGGGCTATATATATGGCCGTAAACTCTAGGGTTAGAATCAATTTGTATAATCAAGAGGTGAGCCATTATCATTGTTCAACTTCAAGAGGGGATTGTGCCGAGTGTTTTAAAGGTGAGAGAGAGATTGAGAGTTGTAATCTCTTTTGTAATTTTTGTATTTATTGGGGAATAAGAAGTATTGGTTATCTCTGCATATTGATTGTATTCTTGTGAGATCTTGCATATATTGTGGTGGCTTGTTCTTGGTTCATCTAAGTCTTGAAAGTTTCTATTGCTTGTGGTGTGTTTCCGCTGTTAGCATTACGAGTTGTGGTAGATTCTTCAACATACTATTCCTTCCCAGTAGGTCTCTAAAGGTCAAATCTACCTGATGTCTAATTTCATTAGCATCCTCTGACCAATTATCCCAAACAAAAAGACCCACAATTTTGTTATGTCTTCTGCTGCCATTGGCCACCTTATGGAAGAAGGCCGTATTTGAGTCTCCTTCCTTAAGCCATTGGATCCTCGATCTTTGTCTCCAATAGCACTCCTCTATTTCTCCAATGTGGTGCATCTCTTTTCTGTAGGCTGCTAATTCCTCGGTTTCACTCCTATCCAGACTCCTATTCTCCTCAATAGTTTCTAGTTCCTGTGTTCGGACTCCGAATCTAACTTTCTTTCTCTTGTTTTGTCCATTTTCTTCTGTAGCCCACTTTTTTAGTCTCATTCGCAATCTCTTGAGCTTGAAGTTCCATTTGGACACTGCATCGTTTGTATTGGTAGGTTCCTCCTACGACTTCTCTATGAACTTCCTACAGTTGTTGGAGTAGGTCCATGCTTTCTCAAATCTAAACTGTCTTTGTCTAGGCCGTGGGTTCGATCCACACTTGAGTGTTAGTGGGGTGTGATCAGATGTGAGTCTTGGGATGGATCTGACCAGTGCCTGCGGGAACATATCTTCCCAATCCGTTAAAACCAAAATTCTATCCAGTTTAGCTAAAGTCGGATTAGCTTGCATATTAGTCCACATAAATCTCCGATCAGAGGCCTGTATATCAATGAGATCCAGTTGATTGATAAAACAGTTTAATTCTATTCGCTCTCTGGTAATGTTCCGATTGAAATCTAGTAATGTTAAAATCCCCCCTTCATATCCATGGCCCGTCCCATCTATTTCTAACGTTTCTCAACTCTAGCCAGAAATCTAGTAATGTTAAAATCTGTGTATGTGTGTTTACTGATACATTCTTGCAATTTCCCTGTCAAATTGCTAGTTATGCCATACCCTTTTAATGATCTATCTGATACACTCTTGCAAATTTCACCATTAAAGCAACTTACCTATACTGTTAGTCCCCCTTTTCTTCATCGTATACTGTACTGATATTGCTATTATCTATTGTGACTAGCCTCACAAGCATCTCATGTCTGTATACTATACCCTATGGGCTTGGTGCCGCTGCAAGGTATTCCCCCAAATCTTATTTTTCACATATTACACGAATAAATTTATTTGTGATGATTCTCTAAATCGACAAACTAACAATTAAACAAATGTATTTTTCATTTTGATATATATAGTACACGAGTATCCAACGAATTGGGGGCCGGAAACTCTGAAAGAGCTCAGTCAGCCGTGCGCGTTGTAATGTTCCTAGCCATTATGGAGGCTATCATTGTGAGTGGAACCCTGGTTTCCTTACGTAAGGTTGTTGGTTATGCTTACAGTAACGAGAAAGAAGTTATCGACTATGTTAAGGAGATGGTTCCTCTTATCAGTATCTCAGTCATCATGGATAGCTTACAGGGGGTTCTTTCAGGTTTTCTTTTCCCCCTATTAAACTAAAACTAACGTTTTTCCATTATATCACGAATTCTGTTGTTACTATAATACATGCATATTTGAATCTTAAATATACTCGTCGGGGTTATGTTAGGTATTGCGAGAGGATGTGGGTGGCAGCAAATTGGTGCTTATGTGAATCTCGGAGCGTTTTATTTGTTTGGAATCCCAGTGGCTGTGGTATTGGGTTTTGTATTGCATTTAGAGGGAAAGGGCCTCTGGATTGGGATAATCGGTGGGTCTACCGTCCAAACGACACTTCTCGCAACTGTAACAGGCTGTACAGATTGGAAAAAGCAGGTTTGCTCTTGGTTTCTTCCCGTGAACCGTCATCGCTTCATTAATGAACAGTTAATAAAATACAGCAGCCCACATACATGAGTACTACAAGATACTAGTACAATATCCAAAACAGAACCTAAAATATCAAGGTCCACAATCCACTACTGCACCTACTACAACAAGGTCCTAGTACATGATAATCCAAAATAAACGATAACTAGCTAGCTGAAGATATCGACCACCTCCACTCGCAACCTGCCATCATGTGCTCCTCCTCCTCCTCCAATCGCAACAACCTCTTTTTCGCACCCTGCAGACCTGCCCACGCATGAACAAAAGCAGAAATTTTATACATTAAGGTAGAGAATCTATGATTAATCTGACGAAAGCACAAGTTATTTCGGTCTAGCCATTGAGCCCATAGGGTAGCAGCAACAACAATATCCCAAGCCCATCTAACCTCCCCCTCCTAATCTTAGCTACTCCAATCCCCCCAGATCTCAATAGTACAGCAAACCCTAAGCAAATAACTTCCTAATCAAGTGTAGCTCTAGGACAAGAGAAAAGAATGGTATCATGGTATGTGTTAGTTTTCAAAAATCAGGACAATGTTAGATTAAGAAGCAATCTAAATACTAAAAACTAAATGCTCAAAGCTTTTATGAGCAGGTGTGCTGCAAAGTATGAACATGACTTGCTTCACAGAAGGCCTATTTTATTCTTTTCTATTGAGTATATTTGAAGGGTACATTTAATGAATTATGAGTTGATCAATCGTGCAGGTAAACAATGCGAGGAAGCGAGTGTTTCAGGAGATACTGCCACTAGAAAATGCACTGAAATGAGAAAATTGTGCACTTTTGGTTTACCTCAACCTTTTGCACCCTGTTACTATCACCGCATGTATTCTATTTGAAATTTTGAATCAGAACCTATAACTTGGATAGCTGAGGAAGTATAGTTTTGCAGGAAGAATGTGATTGAGATTTGTAACCGAGTTTTGTGAGCAAGAAAAGTTTTTCTCATGAACGAGAATCCAAAATCAAATCTACGATGAATGCGTCCTCATCTTTGCGAATGCGCTTTTTGTTGAGCAGTTTTCTTTCCAATTAACATTTTGAACCGATGTGAACACTCTTCAAGTGGCTAATTTTTTTTTTTTTCCTTCATGCTATCTTTATATTTTTTTTTTGCTCCGTGATGATCAAATAACTTGCGGTGATGGCAAAGCATTCATCTGTTTATCGCAGCCAGCATTATCAAGTGATCAACACAATGCAGCGCAAATTGCAAGTACATGTACCCGTAAGTTGTGACAGACCAAGTGAATTGAAAACATATTCAGGGCTCAACTCGGAAGCTTGTATCGCAATCTCTATTAATGTTGCAGGCAAACTCGGGCTGGGGAGCGATCTTCTGAAGAAAGAGATCCAAGTCAGTGATGGAAAGGTTCACATCAAATTTGTACAAAATGTTTGCAAATGCGAAAGACATTATCTGGCAAGTGTGGAATTGCAAATTAATCCAAAATTGCGTTGTTGTAAGACATACAGTTTTTGGATGGGGGTGAGTAATATATATATTTTGGTCCAGTTTAATATTCATGAAATAAGAAACTGTAAGTCAGTACAGAGTCTAACCTAACAAATTTATTTGGTGTAGGTGCCTATATGAACATCATACACATGTAACCATGCCAAGTTTGTTTGCTTTATCCTTTCATTAAAAATGAAATTAGAGATCTATTAGGTTGTCTAGCATTGACATAGAGTCTTGTTACATGTTTTTCATGGCACTTTGAGCATAAGCTCAGAGCCACATATCAGCTATACCATAATCTTCCCCAGAACAAGGGTTGCAAACGAATCGAGCTATTCGGCTCGAGCTCGGTCAAAGCTCGGTCCGAACCGAGCTCGAGCTCAAAACTGAGCTCGTTTCGTAAACGAGCCTAGCTCGAGCTTGGTTTTTTTTTTAGGCTAAGCTCGCAAGCTATTCGACTCGAATACGGCCCAAGCTCGGTCAAAGCTCGGCTCGAACCGAGCTCGAACTCAAAATTGAGCTTGTTTCGTAAACGAGCCGAGTTCGAGCCTGAAGGTATTCGATTCGATTCGGCTCGATTGCAGCCCTGCCCAGAACATAGCCATAACAATATAAGGAAATCTGAATAACAAGCCGTGAAAATGAAGCATAAATGTCTTATTTGCTTATCTTAAAGAAGCAAAGGTTTACCAAATTTCAATCAGATACCACTATTCTCCTGTGAAGAACATAACATCTCTTTAGTTAATATATTCAAGCCTCACAATTACAAATTTCTATAGCTACCAACAACTTAGTCGCAAAAATCTTGGATATATAGTCCATGTAAAAGTATTTAGGGCTTCTGTTCGTCATGCTTGAGCCAATACCCTTCCTATCCTATAAGTTCCCTGATTCAGATGAAAAAGTAATAGAATGTTAGAGAGGGGAAAATAAGAAAAGTAAAAGAAGTTTTGATCAACTATTATGAGCTGCAGTCGAAATGAAATCAACCCGATAGACAAATTTGTGATGGAGAACTACTACTTTGTAAAAATTCAAGCATTTTCATAAATAGCAAAATAGACATCAAACACACAATTAAAAATTTAAAACACCCATGAATTTGGCTGTAACAAAAGTAAATTATTCAAAACTCAGCCCTTTCAACCAAACGCCTATCACCAAGAGTGTTTTCAGCCAAAATCTTGTCTGTTTACTTGTGTTTTCAGCCTATCCATTAAGTACATGAAGATTTTACCAATAAACAATCGTGTTTGGAAACCAACAATTCATAAATAGTGGAAAGGAACTAAAACACACAAGTGCCCCTATTTTCACATTCTACTACTGTATATCAACCCAATTTCCTACTCACCAACAAATTTTAAACATACACAGATTTACTAGAAACTATGAGACAAACAATTCTATTTGGTAGCCACGTTGGGCTGTGTTAGGATTGTGTCTTGTATACTCGTTGTTCAAATTAAAAGAAGGTAATATGAAGCACGGAGGTCGAAGCGAGTAGAAGGAGAATAGCAGCAGCAGGTGCAGCTAGTTGCGGTCGACCGGTCTGGGTCACAGTCGACCGCACCCCCCGACTGCACCCCCGACCACTATTTGTACTGGGAAGTCAGAGAGCGGTATGGTCGACCGGTCTTGGTGGACGGTCGACTGCCCGCGCCGCTGTGTTCAGTTTTGAACCTCGATTTGTTAGGTCGTTTCAGTCCAATCTTCAACTCCAAGTTAGATCGTACGGTTCCTATTCAGTTACTTTTTTTTCCAGGTTTTATCGAACGACTGAGAATCAAGATTATACCGAGGTTTTCTCTCTATTCTTCTATATATATTGTAAACTCCTCCAATATGAGAGGGAATACTTCATAGATACTTTTCTCCATCGCAAAGAAAAGCTCGAGAGAGAGATAGTTCTTGGTAGGTAAGTTTAATTCCTTGTGTCAAGTGAATCAGTAACTCCTTGTAATCTCTTCTAGTTGAATATTAGATCTCCCTATATTTTTTCCCGGATTAAGCAAAAGCTAACCGGGATAAGTCATCGTTGTTGTGTTTATGTTAGTTTGGTGGATCTACTTGCTTGCTCAATTTATTCGTCTCGTCTACTTCGACTTCCTCATTGTTCTATTAGTTCCGCTGCGACCAGAGGGCGTTTGTTGACGCCCCAATCCCAACAGGCCGGACACGTGTTGGACTCACAAATCAGATACAGTCCGACATGAAAGTAGCTATTTTAGTGTAGTTTATCAAAATTTTCCTAGTATTGATGTCCATATCTGTGCTTCTCAGGTAGAAGGAGGAGAAAAAAAATACTCTCACTAAAAAATTCACAAAAATCAATTATTCCCCAAATTTCCTCTAAGTCAGGGAAGAACAAATCCTGTGATCTAGCTATCTGTTAGTTCTCCTCGTCATCCCTACAGTCAGTGCTTCTAGTTATCTTTTGTAGGTTCAGGGGCGGATCCAATGTATGGAACCTTATATTGCATAACCTCTTGTCATAATGAAGAAACCTAACAGTAGTACCAACTCTTTGGTTTTGTTTGACCAATTCCTAAACATCCAACTGCTTAGTTTTCAAAAGAAACGCATTAGCATCAAACATGATATAGAATTCTTAAGAAAGGATATAACTGTATTAACTGAAGTAGCTTCCAATGACAATGTATATAATGTACAACACAACTTACAATTATAACTCGGAGTTAAGTGTAGCTAACGTAACTCCAAAATATCATCCAAACGGATCAAAACTTAGATATACAAGTCAGTTGCGCTAATCTCCAAGGCCTTAACTAAGCGCAAACTAACTACATCACATACCTTTCTTTCATCTCTTCAACCCCCAAACTCCCCCACAATCATTCCAACACTATCTTGGTGCCCAGTGCCAACCACCTTCATCCTCACCACATTCTTCTCCCCTCCGCTCTTAACACTCACTCCCTCAACAATAACAATGGGTGTTTGTTTCCTTGCAATTAAGTTCATTACAATTCCAGTACTATGGTTAGCCTAATTGCAGATGTTTGACCGAGTTGCAACTCATTGCAAGATTCCCTATCATAAAGTAATACTCACATTTTCATTCTTTCACTTGCATCTACAATTGCAACTGACAACCAAATAGTTTCAAACTTCAAGTACAGGAAGTAAAGAATGTACCTTTCTTTCGTCTCTTCGAAACCACAAACTCCCCTGAACTCATTCCAACACAACCTTGGCCCCGACCGCCTTCATCTTCTCCACAATCTTCTCCCCCTCCTCCTTCGAAAACCCGCCCTTAATCACCACCGGCGCCTTCTCCACCAGCTCCTTGGCCTCCTTCAGCCCCAACTCCGTGAACCCCCTCACCTCCTTAATGACCTTAATCTTCCAGCTTCAGTTCGAACACCGTCTTCTCTTCCTACTTCTCCTTTTTCGCCCCCGCAGCGCCCCCCCCCCCCCCGCCGCCGATCCAGCGTTCAGGCCGGCGCCGGCGCCGATGACGGCAATGGTGGGCGGTTCTTGGCCAATTTTATGGATGATGATGCGGCAGAGGTCGGAGATTTGGGATTGGGATTGGGATTGGGATTGGGAGAAGGAGGCGATGTCGTCGACGAGGCGGAAGACGTGAGGGAAAGGTGGGGGCGGAGATTGGAGTTGGGTTCGGAGCGGAGGCCAAGAAGAGGGCGGCGGATTTAAGGAGGGGGAGCATGGTGGAAAAGTTTTAGGGTTTTGGGAGGTGAGAGTGACAGTGACAGTGAGAGAGGGAGAGAGGAGGAAGAAAGAGATTTTTTTCCAAAATGACCCACTTTTTGAAAGCATTTACAAAATTGACTCAAGCGACGAGTATAGTTCAACTGACCTCGCTATCTCGGATAGCGAGATAGGTCTATACATTTCATGTAGAAATTACATGTTTGAAAAATCCCTGAAAAAAATAGTACAACTACACTTGTTAGCGGGTTCAGTTGAACTAGACTCGCTATCTGAAATATCTGAGATAGCTAATATAGTTATATGCATTTCTGGTAGAAATTACATGTTCACAAATAAGTACAACTACACTCGCTATCTCAGATAGCGAGTCTAGTTCAAATGAACTTGTTAACTCAGATAGCGAGTGTACTTGTATATATTTTAGATAGATATTGCATGTTCAAAATTTCTCCACCTTTTTGAAAAAACCATAGAACTATACTTGCTGTTTGAAACAACGAGTAGGTTAATTTAATAAATAGTTTCGACAGTGGGTCAGTATGGTAAATACTTTCAACAGTGGGTCATTTTGGGAAATAATCGAAGAAAGATGGAGATTGGAGGTGAAATTAATTTCATATTGGTACCGATTAAAGTGGGTAATTGCAAATTTATTTGTTTGGTTTGTATATTTTATTTACTCAAGAGAATTTTTTTTACAGCAATTATTCAAAAATGTTTTCTCACACGATCTTAAGGGGTTGGTGCAAGTAGGGACTTGGACTGGACACCGCCGACCTCTTGCTAACTAATTTGCTAACTAATGAAGAGACTTACCACTAACTAGTAGGGCACTTGTGCTTTTATTTTATTTTATTTTATTTCGTCCGTTAATAAAATAGAAATAGATAAAGAACTCATATATAATAGCTGATAAAATTTATACTAATTTAGATATTACTTTGTGGAAAAAAAAGTAGGGTTGGAATCTCTTTCTTATAGGAGGCACACTATTACTCTTGCATACTCTTTATGCAACAGTTCAGATAATTAATTTTGAAGACTGACTCTGATTACTATAAACTTATTTTGGTTAATGTGTGCGATTTGAAAAGCCATTAAAGAATTTTTTGATAATCTTTTTTCATTACGAGCATTTGTCTCTCTAACTTAGTGTCTTTTCCCCCAAACCTATAAATCGTTTGAGAATATGGAATTTCTCTTTTGATCTACTGTACAAGATTTAAACATCTGACATTTTGCTTCACAAATTAAGAAGGACCAATATACTCTAGCAACACTTGCATACCAAACACTTTGGGTCATACATTAACACCATAAAGAAAGGATTTTTTTCTACATGGGCCACCCACAAAATTTATATTTCTATACCTACAATGTTAGGCATATTTCAAAAACTCCACTCGAATTATTCGCTTTTAATTTCATAGATAATATTCCGTCAAGTTTAACTGGTCAAGGCTAAAATGACCAAAATACCTCTCTCATATATTAGCCTCAATATAATGGATGAGGTTCGGGTCAATTTTTGGGTCAAGTTAGGTAAAAGAGTGAATACAAAAATAACATAAATCTAACCCAAAACTCATTCCTAGTGTTGGCGTTGAAAATAAACGAAGATATTTTGGTCATTTTATCCTCATCCGGTTCGACTAAACTGAATATTCTCTCTCAAATTAATACCAATTAACTATTTCACGTGTAGAAAAGGGATGTATAAATGAATCAAATTAAGAGAAGCAGTGCTTCCTTAGGGGTTAAACTTCCATTCGTCCATAGCTTCAGAAAAAATGTTTCTTGTTTTTCATTTCCATTACCATAAGAATGAATACCTTGCCTTTCGAACAAGCATGGATACAACATCTATAGGATAACTTCCGTCTTGATAGTTATTTGTGGGGTTCATACGGTATCCGCGATCTCTCTTAATTTGTAATTCAATATGCAAATCAATTTTGGTTCTGCAAGGTTAGCTATATGTCGTGTTGTGTCAACTGTTTTCTATGGAATGTGGTGAGATGATATCTTGAGCGATTCCATATCTAGGGCCCCTGACACAAATGGATGCGTCTCCCAAGTTGTAAATTTTGAATGCCCCTGACATTGTGAGTGATGTCAATTGAAGTAGAGATTTGTGTGTGATTAATTTGGAGTTAGAAATTTTTTATGTGAATGTGGAAGAAGAAAAACACAACTTCTTCACAAGGTCTCTTTTGCAACTTTTAGATGAGTTCAAGTATAATTCCATTTTAAAATGCAACCCTATAAGAGTTTTAGGTAGCTCTTTGCAAAATATCTATCTTTTTGTTAAGAAACCAGAAATCAAAAACCCTACTTTTATTTGGTCTCATTGAAGAGAGAGAGAGAGAGAGATGTCGAAGAAAGTTGGAGGAGGAAGAAGAAGAAGTAATCTCACAAGAGCCCTCGACTCTCACATCCGAAACATCCATGAGTCTTTCCAAGTAAACCCATCCCTCTTGTATTTTTGGTTCAAACCCCTTAAAGTTGTGATATTTTTGTTATTTTAGGAGCTGATTTTATCTGAATTTTATCTGGGTCCTTAGATGCTTGACAAACCGGCCGACCCTTCGCTCGACAAAGTGGATTGGTCTGAGGTTATCAAATTGGGAGAGCAAGTTTCTAAAGAAGCAACCATAGGTACCCTTTTGTTAAATTTTATGATATGTTCTTGTAAATGTTAGTATTATCTGGAAATGGTATTCAATGGAGTTTTTTGTATTCTGGGCAATCTATGGGTTTCTCCGCGAGTGATCAAAAGAATATCTTTTTAAGAATGTGTATCACTTGTTGGTTGCATTTGGGAATCAACAATTGAAGTAAATTAAGATGTTTATACGCAATTTTAGGATTGATTTACGCCGAACGGAAGAGGAGTTAGTCAAGAGGTGTAGAAGTTTCAGAGATATATGATTTGAAATCAATAAGATGAAAATGGAATAGGTGTTTTAATTTAGAAAGTACTAAGGAGAAATAAGGCTGGTGCCGTTGCTGGTAAAGAAGTACCTAGGAGTTAACATTTTCAAATTTATGAATTATCATTTGGTAGCATGATAGTACGATGGATGATCATTCATAGAAGCGAAGTGAATTCTTGAATTGAAGCATCATTTTATAGTGTTATGGGATTATTTGTTACTCATAAAATTTGATGGAAGTTTATTTTGTTAGTCTTATTTATCACCAACATGATTTTTGCATTGGAATGAAAACATGTGAGGTGGAAGAGAGGGTTCTAGTAGAAGACACCTATTAATACTCTTATGTATCTTATTTAATCCTAAACCCAAGGTTTAACCCTCCAAACAAATCCTAGCCATCCAATTTTGATTAATCATGACAAAATAAGATATTTTTGTCCAAAACACATACTACATGATTTGTACAAACGTATGAAATCGGTACAATACTCATACGTATGTATTAATATAAGATTGATGAATGGCAGTTATTAATAGATAAGATCATAAGATAAGAAGACTTTGCATCCATAAAAAGCTATAGGTAGCTTTGGTCGGGGATAAACCTTGCTTGAAATTATTTTTGGCATGTCAGACTCAAGGAGCAGTAAGAGTGCCGATTGGAAAGGAAGATTTGTTTTATTGACTAGGTGTGATGGACTCGAGGCAGGCCTTAAAGAATGTAACCTGAGAATGCAATATATGCTAGGTGGCAATTTAACAAAGATCCTTAACACAACTACATGGAGAAGAAAAGGAAAAGGTAGCAATAGTATGTAAATTTGGTGGAAGTTTGAGCAGGATCTCAACAATCTTGTTTAGAGTAGGGTTTTTTCAATAGAGATTTATTAAGTGCTTTACTGTGTAAGTTTAAGTTGATGAAGTTATTATGGATTCCCACCCTAAACTAATTTCTTTATTGTTTTTTGATAAAATTTTGGGTGGATCTATTACTTATATGCCACTGATTCGTAATATTTTGGAGAAAGTCTTCATGTTCTCAATGTGTTTGACGGTGACAATAGGTTTTTATATCTAAATCACTCGGGAAAACCAGTTAGAGTACTGATTTTTAACTGTTGGTGCTTTCTTAGCCATGATAAATAACTATAAGAGGCCCCATATGGGTTAGTTTCTTTAATAAGCAGAAAGGCTTCATTTCTGCTCCAGCAATGGATATGCATTTGATTAAAAATAATCATAAGCTATATAGAATCACTATCTCAAAGAATTGTACGCTGCGAAATTGGCATTTATAGCTTCAGAGGAATAATAATCGTTGTTTATATTCAAAGAACATTCATTAAGGCATCCCTGTTTACATCAAATATATTTCCATACTTTCATACAACTTGTACCGATCTTCTTTTGCCAGCTGGAATGCTTTGGAATGGGGAATCCCGCGAGATGAAAGAGCTGGAGCTGAACATGGAGACGTACTTCAACATTCTTAATGGCTTCATTTTGACATGCCATGGGAGTACAGTCGGTGCTGGGCCCACCCTCCATAAGAGTATTCATGCCTCTGCAAAGCAAGTAGTAGACCGCAGCCTTACTTTGTTCAGGGAGGGCGTCTCCATGAATGGTGAGCACTTTCTCTCTTTGAAACTTCTTTTCATGTTTTACATGACCAACTTTTCTAAAATTTGGATTGTTTGAATTCAAACTTTTCTGTATTAGTTGCTAACTTACTTTAACTCCAAAGCATCCCAAACATTCAAACAAGGAAATTCTCCTTGACACTATTCTCTTTCCTTTTCTGACGGTAGGGATACTGAACTTATACAGTTATCTTTACTGTTATACCTAGAGGAGTTGGGAATGTGTCTGTGTTGTATCTTTGGCATTCACTTGTATGGATGAGTAAGCTAAATTTACACATTGCACACATGTTATATGATAGATATTTAGTAAACATTAAATGGAGTGTGTTTCATTTTACTTGCCCCATCCCAGATAAAGCAGTCATTACCATCAAACATTGGTCTCTGAACCAAATTTTGAATGCCTGATTGCATCTTCATGTGCAGCGAACACGCACGGAACTAGTTTGAACCAACTATACTATATTTTTGCACGTGTTATGAAGGTAGTTTCCCTTCATAATGCTAGTAATTTGGAGCCAAATTTATGCATTTAATGCATAATGATTATCATCATTTTCCAGTATTTCATATATAGGATGGCATGTTTCGTAAAAAAAGAACAGTAATTAGGACGACAGTCACGACATATAGAGAGATAAGGGAACTAATTCACATGTTAGAACTATAATCAAAAATCCGAACACACCCTTCTCCCATTATATAGTAGTATAGGATGTATATATGGTAGTTCTTTTTATAAGTTCAGTATGAATTACTAACATCAAGACGAATCATGAAACATGTAAACCTTAACGACATAGATTTAATTGAACCCATTATTCAAGGATAGTTGTCCTTTTTATAGTTGAAGTTGTATTTTTTAAAATCTTAGTTATTTGTTTGCTATCCTCAGATGCGTAGTATACATACTAGAAATATGCATAAAGTGTTAGAATTGTAAATATCTTGGAAACTGTATACTTAACGCTTTCAAAATTTGAAATGCATTTAAGGTGTTCAAGTGTGTTTTCCTAGTAAACTTAAATTTATGGTAAAATTTTCAATGTTATTCCATCCATATCGGTTTAGAGATCTACATGAATATAGAAGATATCAAAAGATTTAAATATTTCTTCAACTCTAATATATAAGCAGGTTGATATTTCTTTCCAAGTAATTCAAGCTTTTCATCCCATTTTTCTTGGATTATGATTGATTATTCATCACTTCATTTTACCTTTTCAGACTCTTCTAACAATAATTCCAGACAAAGGTTGATCATCCCTCAACTCTCTGGCTCGGTATGGGAAGCATGCACTGCCCTAAAAAAGACTCCTACTTCTAATTGCATGGCCATTGTACGTGCTATAACTCAGGTAGCTGTCTCCGTGAAGGATGTCCACCGAGAAATGAAGGAACTCAAACCTACTTCTGATGCTACTTTGCCATCTGACGCTACTCTTGACGAAACTGTTGATAGTTCTAATGATGTTGATTTCGGTGACGACCTCTCCACCGAGGAGATGTTTGTTGCCCAACTAATCACCAATGTCGCTTTTAATTCACTCGATGCCTTTAAAGAGACAATCCGATTCTTATCCACTTTGCGCAAGAGTTCAACTATAGAACTTGATTCAGAGGATTTTATCGAGCAACTGGAGAGATTATTAAGCAGATTTGAAGAGATTGGTTCCCATGTTAGCGAGCTTGGTGCTTGTGTTTACCCACCACAGGAGTTTGATGAGATGAAGGCGATCGCAGAGAAGATTAAACATGAAGTTGGCGAGATTAGACGGGAGGTGGAGGGATTTGAGTGCTCTAAAGAGAAATTGTTCATGGCTTTTCAGGTGTTGGTGGCTTCTTTAGGAAGATTGGAGACTGGATTGGCTGGTGATTTAGTTTCTGAAATGGATAGGCTTGCTTTGCAAAACTAGTCGACATTGTTCTGTAATTTTTATGAGTGATTTTGGATGGTGTAGTTGCAGATGTTGTATTTGAAATGAGATATGAAGGGAATCATCAGAGCGAGGAGTTCTGAGATCCTGTTAAAAAGCACTTTAGAGTTTATAGAATTTAATCAAGTGAAACTCAAAGTTGATGATAAAATTCGGTGCTGGATGTAAGACCGAGATTTTCGACCTTTCTGTGGTTCCTTTAGCTTCAAATGTTGAATTCAATGATATTAATTTGGCTTTGTCATAGACTTCAGTAAAGGTTATTGCTGTAACACTTGCACTGGCATGGGTGGTTGCGACGATTAAATGGCCCTTGGCAATGGAAGAAGAAGCTCAAAACCGACATGTACACATGAAATTTTGAATTGAATTGAAATTTGACCATATTATTGATCTGCAATCTGCTGCTTGTTCTTGTTCCAGTTGCAGTTTCAGCCAATCTGGAAAATTTTTAAAGTCTTGGTCTCTTCTGCTTCAGTTAGTAAAAAGGAAAACAGAAACTTACTCATAGCCGACAAGTTAACTGTATCCTCAAATCATCAACAAGGCATCTTATGAAACTGAGGATAACATCATCAGAACTGTCTCAAAGCATCGCAGTAAAACATGATCCGCGAAATTGTACTACGCTAAACAAACAATGACAACAAAAGGTTTTCGATGAGCCACATGAATTCTTTTCCTCCACACAACTATGTTGAGGGTCGTCTATACTATTAACAATCAAAAGTATACACGTAAACAGTGAATTCGCAAGACCATAGATATTCCTGTTATATCAGATCCTTCCAGTTTCTGCTTTGATGCTCAAAAAGCAGGAAAAAGGGATTACATTACAATGACAATATGAAAAGAGACTTGCAGCTTGATGGTGTCAAAATAAAGGTGCAACACTTCTATAAAAAATAAATAACATCATCTAAGGCAGTTGAAGTCTATCAGACAGGAATATACAACATGAGTTGGGGATCATTTCACGTCGGAATGAAACATTTACAAGCTCATTTACTTCTTTCTCGTGCTTATAATACACCAACAGTATAACGTGTAATGTCCGATGGAAAATTAAGCCACGCTAGGAGGAATTTAACGTCCAATTAGCTTCACCACCCCTGCACCACCCAAATAGAGACCCATTAGTGGGCCCGCCAACAACATCTGCGTAAGGGGGTCAGTTGAGGGTGTAAGCACGGCGGCAGCAACAACAGCACCGACCACAACGTATCTCCAAACGGACAGCATTTGATCACCAGTGACCAAACCCACTTGCCCTAATAAGAGCTGTACCACTGGGACCTACAATTAAATTTTTTGAACTTAGAAAGAAGTTCGTTATATATGATAAGTTTAATGTATGTGTGTGCTAGAATGTTTCGAGAACAATCACGCATTCCATTAACTACGAAGGGCATTCCATCTGTCAAGATTGATCTACACAAGTTTTAGGTAAAGTAATTATATAACATTGAATCAGGATACGAGTTGAGAAGTACCGAGAGTAGTAAGATTGCTTGATAATTGATAAATTGATATAAGTTGTTCGCCCACAACTAAATAAACCTGAGTACAATGTCACTAACAAGATCGAACAATTGACGTTTTCTTGTATTATACCAGGCTAGTAAAGAGTTTGAAAGTAGTTTCATTATATCGTGGATATAACAGTATAAGTTTGCTGGCTAGCTAACTAAATCGCTAATTCGTTAGGATGGATCAAGATATTGAGAAAACAGGCACAGGCTAGTTTCTTATAAGTTAATTATGTTCTATTATATGAAATGGACTGTAAGTTATATTTGTGCATAGCTGCCGTATCTTCCAGTGGTAATTATGCATATACTATTGCTAATCCTTTGTAAATGGCCGAAACAACTCAGTATAGAACAAATATGACCATTTCTGGGAAAAAATCTCTACCATGATCAGAGAAGCCCGAGATATTTGAATTAAACAATTAGTGCGCAAATTAAAAAACTAATACAAACATGGAAATGTTCAGTGTTACCTGAAAGGACAACCCAGTGCTGAACATAAGTACTAACACAAACTCAAAGTACTGATCAATAGACCACAATGACTCCACTGCTCCATCAGCATAATTAACAAAGAAATTGAGGGCAGCTGGTGCGAGAACAGTGTAAGAGAAGGAAATGCCAGCATAGAAGAGTACTGATGATCCCAATACAATAGGCCCAAGGAACTTCCTTTCATCCTTTGTGAGACCAGGGAGAACAAAGGCTATAATTTCATATAGAATTATAGGACTACCCAGGAGAAGTCCACAATAACCAGATACCTGCATCAGAAATTAGGTACATTCTTTTGTAATGACAGTCTTAAAGTTGAGCAATTAAAGCTGATGACATCGAAATGCAAAGTTATGTTGTAATTTTTTGTCTCGTACATTTAGATACTGATTAGAGAAAAAAATGGAAGGTTTGCTTTATAAACCATCAAACCAGATGTGTGTTGGGTTTATCTCCTACAATGGGCCAAGGTTGATATGATTTAAATCTTAGAATCGCTTCTACCAAAGAAAAAAAGAAAGATGAAAAATGTGTCTTTTTGAAAGTAATACATACTCTGAAACAAGATAATTAAACAAATGGATTTTTTGGGTGGATTCGATAATATGGTTTCAGATTTTTCAGATTCCAGTAAGGTGGATTTAAGAAAGTAGAAACTAAGCGTGAAAGATATCAGGTAGGTTTCAACCTCCAAAAAACACTACTCTTTAAGGTTGGGCAAGTCAGGTTTGGGTCAAACCTGACCCGGAGAACAACCACAACCAGAGTATATTGTTGTGAAAAGAGCGGTAAAGCCCCACTTTGGCTTTAGCTTTTAAGAGTTGTATAATAGTGCTTCATGATTTAGAGTAAATACTGCCATATAATATTGCTTTCTAGAGTTATATTTATATTCTTCAGTGACACTTCTATAAATTGCTTCATAGTCTTCAAATAATTTTTTTTTCAGGCAGCCAGTATAATTTTTTAAAAAAATACCTTCAACGTCGTAAAGAAAAACTCCCCAGGAGAAAGTTGAAGAAAGCGAACTCCTTGTGAGCAAACAGGTGACTCAAGGAGTATTATCAAATCTTTAGAGAAAGCAAAGCAACCTAAAATCGCAGCTCCTACTGCCAATACTGATACAAATATTCGCTGGCGGAGTTCTTCTAAATGATCAAATATGCTCAACTCTTTGTCATCTGCAAGAAGCTCCTTGTCGGGATAAAGAAAATTATTCAGAGAACTTCGCCCATCATCTGGCTGAAAATTTTCCAAGGCGTCTTGGAAGTTATCAGCTGCACCAAGAATTTGATGTAACACAATTAAAACCTCTCTATAGTGATACCGTATATAGGAATAACCTCTATGTAATCATAAAAATTTCTGGTCCCAGCTATAAATAAAAATAAACTCGAACTAAGACTAAGTTATAAATTTTTTAGGTCCCGTTTTGCCTCCACAAAGTAATAATTATTTGTATATTGCAAAAAGTATATGCTAGGTTTACATTAAAGGTTTAAGATGAAATAAAATATTTATCTAAAGTTGTTTGAGATAATGATTTATTCTTTAGAGTTGTTACCACATCTTTGAACTTGCGAGTATGTAATAACTCGTCAGCATGGACGTCTTCTTGTTGAGGATTGCATGGGTTGTATTCGACAATGTATTTATAGAATTTATATTTAGAGAGAAACATTGAAGAAATTGCAAAATTTTAGGCTATTAAGATGACTTTGCATATTCCCAACACTACATAAATACATGTACTAGCTTTTTGAAACTATGTCTATCTCTTTTACCAATGTCTATACTTTGCATTTGACATGCTCCAAATTAATTATTAATGTAGTGCATCCTTTCCCTGTATACCACTTACACTGAGGATAACTAAGTCAAGACAATAATTTTTGTAACTACACCTCTATTAAGTTATAACATCCTCATAGTAATAAAATTAGTTCTCGGTCCCAACATCATGACTATTGAGAGGTTTTACTGTATTAGTGTTCTAGGGAAAAAAATCATTTGACCAACTATTTAATAGCTAGAACCCAAGTCGAAAAAACAAAGTTGCAGGGCAATCATTTACTTGAAGAAATCCCTATTAGGCCCTCTTGCAAAATGGATTAACTATTTAGTGAAACACTAGGCTGAATTGAATGATTCAAGGTGGATAATCCATGTACCGGCCTTGAAATATGCACAAAGCAACAAACTTGCATGAGTTCACTAGGCTAAAACATCGAAGTTGTGGAAGGGTAAAGGGAATTGCACCTGTATTCTAACACCACCCCACAGGTTGAGCGCCCAATTTTAATGGACCAAAGAAACAACACAAAAGTCCAATAAATTGTGCGCTGAGACCTGGATGTGTGCAACGAGATAACAATTTATTTATTTAATTCCGATAATAAACAAAGCATGTCCATCGAGATTCGAACCTGGGTTGTTTTGATACCCCGTCGCTAGGCTAAAACATCGGAATTGTAATTGTAACACTAAACATACCTCATGACCAAAATCAAAACCCTGGTATGTGAACTTGGATCATAATGAGTAGTAAAGGTTATTCACCCATCACTTTAAGCCACCTATTACAGTTTAACTAGTCGGTTTATTGGAAACCTCATTTCCGAACCCACCCACGATTGCAAAATCCATGAATTTAACCCCTCTCATCCCTCGTTCTTCAATCCCAATATCCGTTCCAACTTCAACATTTCCGCCATTCCAAAAACCCATCTCCCGAATGCTTTGCTATATTGTTGTTATGACATCTTGGTATACAAACATCGCAAATAATTCTCAAAATTTCCATTTCAAACACCCCTTTTGATTGTACTTGCATAAACATACCAAATACACAATAAATCAAACATATATGTGCAAAATTAGAAAAGATTGGGTACTAAACTGTAAAAAGGGGTGAAATTTCTTACTGGGTCTTTCTTCAAGAGCAGCTCCTACCCCACCAATCTGCAGCTGGTCTTGCTGACGTGGCAGCAGCGGCGGCGGCGGCGGCGATGACGATTCTGTTCTTCCGTCTTCATCGAGAGCTGAGCAGACACAGAAAGAAGTTTTTCGAGGGTTGTTCCAGAAAGTACTGGTTAGTCTGGTGGTGCTCCGCGGGGCAGCGTACCGGTGGTGGTGGTGTATCGGATTCGGGCGGCGGATGTGGCTGAGATGCGGATGCGAAACCAGAGCCGTGCTACCCATTCTTCCTATTTAGTCTCTCTCTCTCTCTCTCTGAATTTTCTTGGGCTGTTGGAATTGGAAGTCAGATGTTATTATCGCAAATTCACCAATTTCCTAGGGGGGTTTTGGTACAAGAAATTTTTTTTGCCACTCAGGAATTATAAAACATGTTTTGCAGGTCTTAAACATCTTTGAAATGTTAATTGGACACTTAATTTCCTATATCTGTTTGAGCTGCATATTTTCTAGAAATGTTAATGTTATTATCCAAAATATGTCTCTCATCCTCAAATAACAAAACAAACTGTTTGATAAAATACCTGAGTAAAATAACTGATATGAAAAAGAACTGATGCAAATCTGGACCACAAAATGCAAACAATTTTTTATTAATAAAGAGATCAATGACATGAAAATCACAAATTTAAAAACAAAAGAAACAAAAGCTGCTGCTTTTACTTGCTGCAGATCCACTTAATATTTTTTATTAATGAACTCAATTCATTGTTTGAATTTTAACCAAATTTGCTGCGAAAAATCAAGATCAGGTAGCCTCTGTCTTCACTTTCTCGATCAAGTTTGCTGCATCTTGGACTGTCGCGATGTTCTCAGCTCCACTCTCCCCCATCGATACTTCGAACCTCTCCACCAATGCCCTCATAATCTCCACCTAAAGTTCACGAAAATTAGAATCATAATTTGTAGTGCCCCGAATTTCTAATATAATATCTTAGAAAATACGTGGTACATTTCCAGCATCAACTTCAATATAATATTAAACACAACCAAACACCAATAAAAATTTTCAACTTTCATTACAATAATCGTTTACATAGCACAGCAGAATGCAATACACCTTAAATCACAATTCTCTTTTCTTTACAACACTTTCTTTTACAATTACACAAATCATTACATCACTTGAACTCAAGCATCCAAATCCGAGCTATAAGAAATCACCTGTAAAATATGAGGCTAGAGATAACCCTAACCTCCAAAACTAAAGGGGTCAGCCATAAAGGTGTGAGTGATATAAACAAGCAATATAAGTAAAGCATAGATTTATCAACAACAGAATATAACAAGAGTAAATGAATATAGAAAATCACAAACGCGAAAAACACGAGTGAAGCTAGACTAAGTGTCAAGTGTAGAAAATCGGAAAACACATGCGTGAAACCAAGTCAAGGAAATACAATTCTATATGCTGACTCTCTAATGCGTACTTGTTGGAGTCTATGCATCCCGCTCTACATAGGTTCGGTACAAGCCCTTAACGTCTCCACATTGTAGGGTTTAATCCCCCGCTATGCAACTAATCCTAACACGATGACTACTACGAGATAAAGATAAACTGTGAGTATTAGCCCATGTCCCGATAATTCCGGAGGTCAATCTCTATCCACAGATAATTCCGGAGGCTATTTCACCAACACCTGGAAATCTTCGAGAATTACTCTTTAAATATCTGAATTTATTTGTAACGGGTTGCTACCCATACTCAATAGGACAGATCCGTTTTTGGGTTATTGGACTTTGAAGAAAGACCCAGTTCCCATTTCTGACCCGTTTGTAGGTGAAATTACTGTTTTAATGCTGAGAACTTTAGGATTCGTGCCCGATTTAGTTCTTTTTTAGTCATATCAGGTAGTAGTAGCAGTAGTAGTATATATGTATATACTACTAATAGTACAGTAGACATGGTTTGGATTGAAAGTCACAACTTTAAACTATGATTATAAATTCCAAAAAAATATCTGATAAGTTTCTTTTTTGGAGTTTTTATCTCTCATAAAGATCTATAAAACACTAAAAAACATCGACTAAGCAATGCTTAAGGGTTGAGCACTGGTTTTTTCTTTCTTTCCCTTTCTTTTTTTTTTCTTGTTCGCCCAAAAGTGCGTTTAAAAAAACGTGATTTGGAGAAAACGTATTGTAAACAGCGGCAATAAGCATCAAAAAGTGTGTAAAGCGTTAAGAAACGCATAAGTTGGGCTTTTTGACCCTTACCAAACCGAAATGAATAATAATTTTACCCGACCCGATTTGTTTAATATTTAAAACTATTTCCCTTCTCCTTAAATGCCCTAGCCACCCCCCCAAAAAAATTCCCATATCTTCCAACTTCCAAGAGATGGCGGCGAGTCTACTATGTTCTAGTCCTAACTGTGCGACTTCCTCAGAGAGCTAAAATCGTTATTAGAAATTGAAATTGCAACCTCTCCGTCTTCGAGCAATCATCTTCTTCTCGCGATTATTACCGATGTTCGGCTGCTTCTTCCTCCTTTGATTCTTTATCATCATCTTCTCTTTCTTAGTGCTGTTGTTGTTGTCTCTTCTCTACATCGGTCCAAATACGTAAAGAGAAGGTATTTTTTTATTTTAAATTGTTTTAAGAATTATAATTGCTCCACATACCAATGGAAGGATGTGATTTATACATAGTAATTAGTAAAAGTGTTTTAAATTTTTAAAACTAGAAAAGAAACATTTGCTTGCTTGATTGAAAGCCACAACATGGAACTATGATATTATATTCCAAAACATTTTTTCCCCCCTTCTATCTCATGGGGATCTAAAAAATAGTTGATTTTCTTTCCATAACACTTAGCAACTGTAGTCGTTTGCTAAATATATATAATATGCATATTTTGTCAAAAATAACACTGCAGTCGTTGGCTAAATATACATATTTTGCATATATCGCTACAGTAGATTGCTATATATGAGACTCGATATAAGAATTATGCATAATATGAAGGACGAAACACGAAGTGCCACCGCAAAAAAAAAAAAAAAAAAAAAAAAAAAAAAAAAAAAAAAAAAAAAAAAAAAAAAAAATCGTCGGACGAGTGTCGTCCCTCCCAAAAAAATTTGAATTTTTCTAATTAAAAAAATTAAAAAAAACTAGTTTATAGTGTAAATGCATAGAGCAAGATTCTGACCCTTTTTTAATTAAAAATTTTGGTTGGACGGCACTTGATGTGCCGTCTGACCCTTTTAAAAAAATTTTTTTCTCCGATGGAACTCGAAGTTTCGTACCACCTTTTAAATCGTTTTTTTTTTCTCCGACGCAATGTGAAGCATCATTTGTTCTCTGATTTATATTATTTTAAATTAAAATGGTAAAATATAGCTTTCGACGACTACAGCGAAATGATAAATTGCTATATACATTTATCCATTTATGCATTTTTTAACTATTATGACTGTGGATGCTCTTAGGGGTTAAGCATTGGCCTCAATCTTCCAAAATTGAAATCGCAATCTCCCCGACTTCGCGCAATCAGTTTCTTCCCTTTCTTCTTGCGAGTATTACAGTTGTTTGGCTTCTTCTTCTTCGTTCTATTCTTTATCATCATCTTCTCCTTTGACCTAATACTCCTCTTCTCGCTTCTGTTGTTGCTGCTGTTCTCAACCTCTGTCCAAATAAGTAAACATAAGGTATTAATTTGTTCCATATTGTTTGAAGATTTAATATAGTAATTGATTCCTCCCTCTATCATTGGAGGGATATTATTTTACATAGTAATTAGTAACATATTTAAAAATATTGTTAATTTTAAGAAATTACAACACTTTTTTTTTGGGTTTTATTATTGCTTAAGCTCGCTTAAGTAAAATCATATAATTTTCTTTTTCTTTTAATACTTTGTGAAACTACTTATTCCTTATTTTACTCCTAACCGGATAATGGAGGCTATCATAATCTGTGAGAGCATCCACTATCGTTGATTCTAAAATATGCATATTTAGCGTTTAGAAAATAGCAATTGAGGGTGAGCACTGCAGTCGTAAAAAACCAAATTTAGAAGAGACGGACATCTTCCCTCTAATCGTTTTTTGTGGGTTTTTTTATATATAGTATAATGGCATTATCGTAATTAACTTGATCGCATTTTGGTAAATATGTTTTAAAAAAATTTGGTGGAAGGATGAACTACATCCGTCCCACCATTTTTTTTGTTTTTTTAAATATTTTTTGTTAAATTGAAATGGCATTTTCGTAATAAAATGGGTGGCATTTTAGTAAATATTTGTTGAAAATTTTTGTGGGGCGGTGCTTCTTCGTCCGTCCCACCAGTTTTTTGTAATTTTTTTAATAAAAATTATTAAAATAGCATTTTTGTAATGAAATGAGTGGCATTTGCGTAATTAAATGTTTGTGGACGGATGAAGACGAATGATCTTTATCCGTCAGTTCTAAAATTAAAATAAAATAAAATAAATAAATAAATGAGACGGAGCTTCTTCTTCCGTCCTCTATATTTAGCATTTCTCTATTTTCGCTTCTAAGTTTAGCGAAGCATTGTTCACTCCTATTCTAATAAATGAATTTTTAGCAAATGACCGTGGCACTTTTTTCTAACTCGATTGCTATTTTTTGAGTATTTAGAAGACGATAGTGGATGCTCTGATAATGTACATACATTTAATTAGTTATGCCGGAGAAGTGTTACAACTCTTGCAAGTGATTTGTAGTATAGTCTAGGGTGTTTGGTAATACAAAAAAGTATTGCAATTGAGTCTATTTTGCAACTTAGTTGCAATACTTTGGTAAATAAATCTATGATTATAACTAAAAGCAAGTTTGTTTTATAGTTGCAAAAGTCGCCTCTCTTGTAACTTTCAGCCTCTCTTGTAACTTTCAACTTATAATCATTGCAGGTGCAAGTGAGTTGCAAGCTATTTTTGAATAAAATTTATTGTCTTACCCGCACTTAAATACTTTCTTACTGTTGACTTCAGATGTGCTCATTGGTTTGTCCAAGTTAATTGTGAAAGATCTGGCCGGTATATCAAAACTCATAAGTTGTGCTAAAGGTGAGAATTTAATATTTATATTATGACACTCTCCTGCATGTTGAGGATCATTTTTGCGGGTTAAGATCTGAATTATATGCAACGGTGTTTTATGTTTTCTTTTTTGTTTTTCCTAATCCGCATTTGATATTTTGCAGCCAATGAAATTCGAATTTGAATTGTTCTGATACCATGTGAAAGACCCTCCAGAAGTGGACTTGCAAATGGCCTTGGTTCAATTCCCAACACTTGTCCAGAATATTGCAATTGCAACGCATCCAAACTACACTGACTAATTTACATAGCTCCCACATTGTCACAGCATATACGCAAATACACATTTTATTAGGAACTGATAAGCAAAATTCCCACATAAACATATAATAAATATCAAACATATTCACTATCTCAATCCCCGATCCCTTTCCCATCTCCAAAACCCTAACACCAATGGCGCCGCTCTCCTCCTCCTCCGCCTCCTCCGATTCGGATTCGGATGCCGATCTCACCCCCCAAACCACTCCCCTCACCAACCATCCAACCCACCATCCAGAAGCCTCCGCCGCCGCGGACGACTCAACCGAAGAAGACGACGACGACGAAGAGGTGGAAGAATCAACCGACGACGACGACGAAGAAGAAGAAGAAGAAGAACCCGTCAACCGCACCCCGATCCAACCCGCCCCGTCCGGACCCGAATCCGACGAAACCGAGTCCGACGGATCCGACTCGGAACCGGCCCAGCTCGTCGCCCCGATCAGCTCCAAACCCATGGACGAGCCGATGGACGAACCCAAGAAGCAGCTGTTCCAGCGGGTGTTCACTTTGGAAGACGAGATCGCGATCCTGAAGAGCCTGGCCGAGTACCAGGAGATGAAGGGCCCGATGAGGGTCCATGCGGCGAGCATTCCCGACTTCCGTGCCTTTCTCGGGAAGTCGCTGAACAACGAGGTCAACGCCTCGAAGCTGTATGATAAAATTCGGAGGTTCAAGTCTAGGTTTGATCGGCGGCGCAAGAAGGATGGGGGCGGGAAGTTCAATAAGGAGCACGATAGGGTTGTTTACGAGCTATCGAAGAAGGTGTGGGGTGATTTTGAAGTTGAGGAGCGTTCGAAGAAGAGGAAGAAGGGGGCTGCGGTGGAGGAGAAGGAGGGGAAGAAGCGGTCGAAGGTGGAAGTGAAAGTAGCGAAACGTGGCGGAGAGTTTAGGTTCTTGAATGAGCAAGTGGGGACGATGGGGATGGAGGGGATGATGGATGGTGTTGACAAGGCGAAGGCGAGGGAGATGGATAAGGAGATCAAGAGGTTTCGGTTGATTGAGATGAAGAGCGAGACGGAGAGGATGGGCCTGCTGAAGGAGAGTTTCGAGCTGATTATGGAGGGTTTGCGGAGGTCGGCGGTGTAGATGGGATGATCGTAGTAACTTAAACTGATGAAAACTTCTTTCATTTGGATGTTGTAATTTCATGTATAGTTGTGGTTATGCATGCGTCCATTTGGTTGAGATGGTATGTACTTGGATGGTTAAAACTTGGAAAGTTCTTCCAGTAAATGTGTTATTTGAATGGTAGAGATTCCGCTCTTCAAATGCTTGGAAAGATTTGATAGTATACTAATCAGATGAAATCGCTCACTCACTTGTCTTTTGACAAATGCAAGGTCTCAATTTTGGTATGTATATTGGGCATAACCTAGTTTGGTCCCAAAGTTGTCGTTCACGGTCTAAGGGTCAATGCGTATATTTTCATGGCACCAAGCAATACTATGAGAAATGTACAATTCGATTCTACCATCATTACCGCATGCATGCTCACAACGATGATCAACATTGTTATCCCAAATATTTCGTTATCCCAAATATTACAAAGCAAAGGGTACTAAAACATAAACGGAAACTTGGATCACAATCTTGGAATTCTCTCTAGGAGTCGAGCTGTGCGTACCAAACCCCCTGGATCTTCACATCCTTTGGTGTTTTCGCCCCCAAATCAGTATCCGAAGGCTGAACGCTTTCAAACACACCGATAAGCTCCCCAGTCTCCGGCTTGCTTTTAGTCACACTCAATGTTATCTTTCCTTTGGATGCTGAAGTTTCCTTAATATTTTCCTTTTTTAGCTCCTCCTCGTCTCCTCTCCCACCAGCTGGCAATGCCACCGCATTGTCGTACCCAGTTGACCCTCCCCTTCCCTTAGGGTCAAGGAACGACGACCCTCTGTAACTTGGCACCAAGAACTCCCCTCCAAAGCTTTCAGGCTTCCCTGATGCCACAAGCTGTTTGACCGTGAACAAGAAGGGCACGCGTTCACCTCCGGGCAATTGGACAGTCACAGCAGCGTAGTCAATGCCATCCTTCTCCACGAACTTGACTGTGCCATCGGATGAGACCTCAAAAGGACCCTCAATCTCATCGAGAGTGTAGGTCAGACGGGTCATGAGCTTGGTGGGTTGGAATTCCGGGGGTGCATTCTTGGCAATGCCATCAGCCTTCACAGTGAAGGAAGTCGGCTCAAGGCACAACTTCTTCATGCTGTATTTTCCGGACTTGAATGCAAATGCTTCAGAACCGCCCTCAATTGTCGGGCATTGGTTGGCGGTCCCGGTTCCCTTCACTTCCATGTATGTTTTGCTCTGGATTTCGTCAAAGGTGAGGCGCTTGGGGACTCCCTCCGCATTGGCTCCCTGTCAGTGAGTTGTAATCGATCGGATGATAAAATTGTTGTTAATAGAGAGAGAGAGAATGAAGAAAAAATAAAAAAAAATATAGATGTCGACGCATGTTTATACAAAAGGCAATGCTCCATTGCAAACGGGTCCCATGCAAACGGGTATGCAAACCACTGAAATCGTTATTGGAAACAACAACTTTAGTTTATGTTAACAATCTCAACAACGGCTTAGTTTTATAACCTAACACTGAAACAACGGTTTCAATGTTAACATAACTGAACCCAACAACAGCTTTAATGATTTGCAACAATGAAGCATTCCTCTTATATAAATTATAACCTTTTAGCATGTTGAAGTATTATTCTTTTGTTCTCTGTAACAATCACTTAGTGGTAAAATCCTTCATGTTTGTCGCTAGAGCTATGTGATATGCAGCTATAGTCGTATAAATTCAGTTGTTTTTATCAAATTTAGAGATGCCAGAACTCATATACTCCATGAGTATTCTTATGCCCTGATCTTCTATCGATGACTTCAGTTTATGATGCCTGAGCCTACAAGTTCCACTCATGTATCCTATCTTATGCCCTGATCTTCTATCGATGACTTCAGTTTATGATGCCTGAGCCTACAAGTTCCACTCATGTATCCTACTTGTAACCAAGACATATGTTGGATATGACTTAGTTCAGGTAATCTGAACTCTACTGTATCTTCATCATATACAACTATTTGTGGAACTTTCCAAGTTTAACAAATTTCAATGCGAACAGAAGATCATGGTGTTTTACTACTTTTGGGAGGAATTATGTTGTATTATGATGGTGCTTTTGATTTATTTTCGATGTATTTTGGTTTCGTTCGTTGTAGTTGAAGCAACAGACTTCTTGACGATATTTGTAATATGTTTTGTTGTATTTCGTTAATCCTTCGTTAATGAAATCGGTGACGTAAGTCACTATTATCTAAAAAAACAAAACAAATCTCAATGCCAATTTGATCCAAAAGAAAGAAGAAGAACGGAGAAGAGGAGAGTGCCTCTACCGCGGTGAGGAGTGCAGAGGTGGCGAGCGCAAACCCAGCGAGCTTGGCAGCATCAGTGCACTTGTGAGCGAAATCCCTGAAGTCGGACCGGAGCGAGCAAGTGAGCCTGGAAGTGGCTGCAGGCTCGAACCCGAACACCTTCTGGATGTTGGAGGAACTTGACTTGAGTTGCTGCCCTGCTGTGAACTTTGCTGGCATCAATGTAGCAGCAGCCTGCAATGCCATGTTGCTTGCTTGCCTGCCTGCTTAAACTCTTTCTTGTTTCTGTGTTTACAAAAGAATAGTGAAGGAGTTGTTCATTTATTGTTGAGTGGAGGATAAGAGGATTGGATAAGTGATCTTCTCTCATTGGCTGCTTCAGGCTATGCCCATTTTATCACCTTGTGTTTACATTTGTCAATTACACACTTGGCATATTTTGTGAGGAAGAAAATTTTGCACCAGTGGGGCCCACAAAATTGGTTTGCTAATGGGCCATACTGGCCCAATGGGCCTTGGATGGATTTGGGCTGGGCCGGCCTCGAGTTTTGAGGCTTTCTTAAAGATGTGGGGATTGGTATGAAGAGGATGAGCTACAAACTGCAGTCATGCATGCAAGTTCTTGGTGTCTTGACTTCTAAGGAGTGCTGAATTGAAATGAGGATAAATAAATTTAGAAAAACGTTTATTTCCAAATCTGTTATCACTACAAAATAAACTCACTATACCGGCATTTATACCCTGGCGTTTGTGTGAAACGCCGGGAGTACGATTATGTTATAGGAGGGGGATATAAACCGTCATGCTTACACCGGCGCTTTTAATAAACGCCGGTGTATTATGTAATGCACCGGCGTTTATTAAATACACGCCGGTGAATACTCTGGGATTTTTTTAACCCCAATTCCCCAATTCCCCTATTATTTGTTACGATGCCGATTTTTTTTCCTCTCTCTCTCTCTCTCTCCCCTCCCTATCTTTCCCACCGCCGTGCTCCCGCCGTCGTCTCCTTCGCCGTGCTCCCATCGTCGTCTCCTCCTCCGTGCTCCCGCCGTCGTCAACTACGTCGTGCTCTCGCCGTCGTCTCCTCCGCCGTGCTCCCGTCGTCGTCAGGTCAGGAATCTTTCAGAAATGGCGTCGAATCTGGAATCTTTACAGAAGGTTCTCACCAAAAGGGCGGTCTTTGTTCACGACGACACCTTCGTCAAAGCTTCCCTCACTTCCGACCAAGCCCGAACCATCAAGGTCCAAGACCCTAATCATGCTTCTAATTCCATTATTCAATTCGTGTATTTGAACCTAATTTTTGTTCAGTTCGTTTAGATTCAGTGGTTTCAGATGCTTATTATGGGGTAATTGAGAAAAAGTTGGAAGACTTAGCTGTTGAATTGGTAGTTCTAGATAGATAATTTATTCAGGGGGATTTGTCAAAATAGCGATGTAGTTTAGTAGGTTGTGTTGTAGAATATTGCGACATGCATTTTTCTGGAAAAGATTGGTTCAGTGAGAAGATGTTGAGAGAATTGAAGAAGGGGAGAATCACTGGTTCTTTCTGATGGTGGGGAAGAATATTGTTGGGAAATTAGATGAACAATGAGCTAGCTGAAGTGTGTTGGATCGTTTCTCTTAAAGGGTCGGTGAACGCATTTAAGATCTCAAATTAATTATTTCGAATGGTTATATCGAAGGTTGATGGAACTCAACTTGGATGGTAGTGGAATTTTAGATGCAAGTTAGCTTCAAGTTAACTCTTATATAGAAGTTTGCTTCGGGTTTGATGAAGTTTTCTTCAGGTCTGATTTGGTTTTGTTGAAAATTAATATACAAGTTTGCTTCAGGTCTGATGCAAGCATATGTAAATGCTTAGTATGTTAAAGGATTGGGAAAGAAATCTGATTGTTTGTTTGATTAAGCTTGTTTATGCAGTGGGTTTTAACAAGGGTAATGGTTTTCGTCTAATCTGATTGTGTTTGTGGATCTGCAGGGTATACAGTTTCTGCCTTCTTCATCGGCAACATCATCGGAAGAAATAATCCCTAAAGCTCCTTATGTCATGAAGCGTAAGTCTTTAAAGAAATCTTATTATTAATCCCCCCTCCATTAAGTCTTATTTATCCTGTACGTTTGATTCCTTGATTATATACAGATCCTGAGAAGAAACATCGACTTCCATTTGTCTACAATAGATTTATGAGGTAATAAAATTCACACGACATGATGTGTACGATAGATATGCTAAAGTAGATTATGTTACAAGTTCTAGCTTTGGAATTGAAATCATATGACATGCATGAAAGAGAAATTTTGGGCATATTTATAGCAGATTATTAATATATGCTTTAATTTATAATTATGAAGATACCTAAATATGCTCTTTTTGGTCTTTTGCAATATTTACCGATACTAATAGTTATACATTTTACATATCTGTATAGGGTTGTGTTTTGGTGCAAAACATATTTAGGGACTCAATGAATATAATATATTTAGGGAATCAATGAATAAACAAGTCTGCATTGCCAGACTGCTGATATTTATGAATCAATTGGCAACTCTACAGTATATCATTGGCTAAATATATAAGTGTAGGTGATGATTACTTATAGACTAATTCTTTTTCAAATGCATTTAATTCTGTCTTATAGTTTTGACATAACAGGACGAGCCCTTCAGCATTCATTGTTCCTTATAGTTTATATATGGAGTCTATCAAAAACAACCATTCAATAGGAATGAGGTTCAAGATGAGGTTTGTAGGTGAAGAAGCCCCAGAGCAGAGGTATGGCATCATAAAACTACATTTCCATTTACTTCCTCAATCCATGAGAATGATTTGTAATGTGTTCCAGTTGAGTTAAACTGAATAAATCTTTCCTGATCTGCTTTAATATGTCTTCTTGGTAAGGTTTACGGGTACCATTGTTGGCATAGGAGATATTGATTCCAGCCAATGGCCAGGATCAGAGTGGAGGTGCTTCAAGGTGCGTTGGGATGAAAACTCTTCCATTCCTGCTGAGTGAATAACCTCAAGATGGATTTTTTAGTATCTTCACTAGCATTTTGATAAGATTCAAGAATTTATGTGCGCTTAAGTGAGCTCGTAATCTGTTGTAGGATTCTTGCTCAAACAAGGAAGATAAACAGGTATGCATACGCCAACATAAATTTTTATGTATTAGCCCATTATTAAACATGTTCAAATGGCATCAGAACTACGACTCAAATGAAATCGCCTTTGTCGTAAATGTTTGGAGTTTAAAATTAGAACCGAACTTCTCCATTCCTTTCTTTTATGGAGTTCCTTTCTTTCAATGGAGCTTTACTGTCAACAATACTCTACTACTCTTTAAAGACTTTCCTCATTTTGATGGTTTAGACAATGAACTTAACTCCGTACATGTTTATAGTGGCAAGGAAAAACATGTACATGCCTTGGTTAATCTAAGTGTCATGTATGATACCCTTGGTTGGATTAGAAATGATCATTATCTTCACATCATTATTTAATTTAAAGAATCTCAAATTTGTAAGACAGATTTTCCCGTAGTGTTCTTGATTTCTTTTCTTTTTAGGTGACAAGGACTGATAATTTGAAGATAAGAGAAATTAATTGTTGCATTCATCTTTACCTTGGCTGCATTCTGATATTTTTCTTTCATCATCCTTACTCTTGTTTCTGATTTTTGATTCTTTCATCTTATCTTGAAGTCTACTTTTCCCTTCATATTGATCCATAACAGGTTATAGCTCAGAACTTGATATCATAATCAAGTGACTTTTTGACTCTTAAGTAATTAAGTGATTTATATGGTGCATTTTCTCCCCCTCGAATCTTAGAGGATTGATAAGTATATTACAGTACTTATGTTGTATATTTCTCACATTCATCTAATACTATGCTGACACCTTTATGGGTCGTAGGTCCCGCATGAAGGCCCAATGTGTGATCTCCTATAGTCTGATCCCGATGATCGATGTGGTTGGGGAATATCACCAAGGGGGGCAGGGTACACTTTTGGGCTGGATATTGCTCAACAATTTAATCACAGAAATGGTCTCAGTCTTGTTACCAGAGCCCATCAGCTAGTCATGGAAGGTTACAATTGGTCTCAAGTAAGTTGATTTGTATGCGTTTACTTGAGAATTTCTTTTACTTCTGCAAAAGCTTGTAATTAAGGCTGTTTTTACGCTTTAATAACAAGACTAATAATGTTACAATTGGTGTCAAGTAAGTTGATCTGTATCTGTTTACTTGAGGACTTCTTTCACTTCTGCAAAAGCTTGTAATTAAGGTCCTTTTTACCCATTAATAACAAGACTAATAATGTCAAACTCTTGGATGGCTATGATGAATGGGATTGGTATGAGTCCATGTGAGTCTTGGTAGATTTGTGGATAAGAACACATCCTTACAGACATGCTTGATTAAGATTATTTTTATAATTATCGAGAGCCTTTGCAGTTTGCAGTAAGTAGTTAAGGAGCATCATGCGGTTGTAAACTTCTAATATTTTAAACACTCGACCCTATTATTAAAATTTGTATAATTTCCTTTTTGCAGGTTGGAGATGTAATTTCTAAAACTTCGTAAATGTTTAACTTCAGCTTGAATTTTTTAATATCTTGCAGGAAAAAAATGTTGTCACGGTGTTCAGGAAAAAAAATGTTGGGTTCTCTCCTCATCAACTATATCATCATTTATACAGGGGAAAAAGATGAAAGCACTAGGAATATAAGTGAGTGAATAACCTCAGATGTAAAAAATAAAAAAAATTAAAAAAAATTAAAATTAAAAAAATTAATTTTTTTTTATAAAAATGTTTACCTTCCCCGGCGTTTTTCAAAATGCCGGGGAATTTTTCCCCCCCAAAAATAATAATAAATAAATAAAATAAAAAAAGTATACATCGGCATTTCCTAAACGCCGGGGTATATTACACCATTACCAGCATTTTCGAAAGCGCCGGTGTAGGCCGCCAAACAATCCCCGGCATGCACTCCACCGGCGCTTGTTGTGGTGCTTTTCCAAACGCCGGTAGGTTATTCACCGGCATTTATAAACGCCGGCGAAGCCCCAAAAAAGCACCGATACAGACCTTTTCTTTTGTAGTGTCTGTAAAAATCAACGTTACTTGCTATTAGCTAGGCCTTCAGCTAATAATTATGAGATTAATTCGGACAAGGGCCAGCCCCACCTTGAGGCTGGTAAGGCGGCACCTCAGGCCCCCAATATTTTGTTTGCAATTTTAGGGGTCCAAATTTGTATTTTCCTTCTAAATATAGATACGTAATTTGCGCGTATAAAATTATATTGTTATTAGGGGCTCTCAAAAATAATTATTTGGGCCTTTCGCCTCGGGCCCCAGGGAACTCAGGGCCGACCCCGGACAGTCATTTAACCATAATTTTTTTTCTTCTCCGAATTGTTGTTTTACGGTCAGAATGAAGAATGTAGTTCGATGCAAGGTAGTGGAAAGAAACACACTTGAGGTGGAAAGGGAGAACTTCTATACGACGTACTATGTTCGATGCATCAGATTGCTCACCTCATATGGAATTTATGATATTAACACTGAATCCCGTGTGGGGTGTTTTCATATAATTCGTACTCTCTACTAACGACCCTATACCAAGGACCCTCGTTGCGTTTACAGACAAAGATTTGCAATTAGGAGAGGATTCATGATCAAAACAAAGGAAGAAGTTTTTTTAATGGTCACAGTGTTTTATTAATAAGAGGTTAATAAAACAAAAATGACTATTTTCTTTCTGAAGGTGTTCCATGAGTACGCTGGCCTTCATGTCTGGCAGGTTTGTTCTCTCGGGATCTTAGTGTCCCTTCTCTGTGGATTTTTGAGAGTTTCCCTCTCTCCTCTGGTTTTGGGATGTGCACCATTTATGGTCTTCACTTCCTACTATTTTCTGGCTGTTTCATTGCGTTGTTGTTACCTCTGTGTGCCTGGGCTTCGTTTGGAGGCCTCAGCAAGCAGGTCTGCTATCTGTTGTCCATGTGTGTTTTATTAAGCCTTCCTGAGCTTCCGTGGTGTGATAGAGGGTGCTCCAGCCTGTGCGTGTCTTGTTGTAGCCGGAGTTGCTTTCGTCCCTACCGTCGCTCCTGCTAGTTGTCGCCGTTTGTGGAAGGTCCTTTGCTGATGCATCGCTGGTCGGCGTGGTTTCAGTCCGTCTGCGATTGTTATGGTGGCTGTTCTTAGTGTTCTGGAGTGGTGTTGGGTTGTAGGCTAATCTTTCATTGGCCAAGTTTCTTGTATGTTGTTGCTATATTTGTCGTTGGCCTATTTGCATCGGTCTCTCTCCGAGCAGATGCTCTTTTGTTTTCCTGTAATATGTATTTTCCATTTTTTATAATATGTTTTCGAGACTAGAGCCTAAGGCTCTATCCTGTTTCTCAGAGAAAAGAAAAAAAAAGGATGTCTTTTTTTTATTAGCATTGGTGGCCATAAACGGAATGGAAGTTAGCATTACCCTCTCTTTTATTCTCTCTTAATTTCAACCTTTGACGTTTATGATTATGCAAAAAATGGAATGATTCCTTCTGAACTTGAGGGATCTTCTCTCCCTTGTTGCTGAGAAACACAAAATAACAAAACACATGCAACTTTAGCTGAAAGAGAACATATACAAATAAGAATTAAAGAATCTTGAACATTTTCATAAGTTGCAAGCCCCCTTAAGATTCCATAAAGTAATCTATGTAATAAAACACAAAGAAAACTATTAAGTGGTTGTCATTCGATAGAGTTAAAATCAATGGTCTAGATGAATCAGATCTAACCTCACAAAATATATTTTTCCGCCCAAAAATTTTTCCCCAAAACTCAAATTCAAATCCCTCAAAACAACTCCTTTATTTATTGATTAATTTATTTATTTCTCTCTCTCTCTCTCTCATTCTCTCTCTATTTAATCAAAAAAATTTATTTTCAGATTTCAGGTTTATAAATTTTCATATTTTTTATGCATTTTTTTATTGCTCTTGTTACATTGAAAATAGCAAATATCTCATCAACAGTTAAGTTTCATCATTTTCCATACTCAAAGTTCTAAGAAATTGGATTTTATACCCCCATTTATAATTATTTTTCACCATATACTAATGGAAACACGAACTTTTATTTACAACTAATTATTGTTTTACTATTCAAACTTGAGCTACATAATTGCTGTTTTACTGTTTACAAGACTTTCATATGATGTATCGTTCCGAAGACGTGTACCATAGGCACGTGCCTATAGGCAAATCTAGTCTATTTAATAAAACACAAAGAAAGTTATCAAGTGGCTCTCATTTAATAAGGTTGAAATCAATGGTCCAGATTTAACATCATAAAATATATTTTTCCGCCCAAAAGTTCCCCCCCAAACTCAAATTCAAATCCCCCAAAATAACTTCTTTATTTATTTATTTATTTATTTATCACTCATTCTCTCTCTAATTACTCAGAAATTTACATTTTCAGATTTCAGGTTTGTAAATTTTTATATTTTTTATGCATTTTTTTATTGCTTATGTTACATTGAAAATAACTAATATCTCATCAACAATTAAATTTCATCATTTTCCACACTCAAAGTTCTAAGAAGTTGGATTTTACAACCCTATTTATAATCATTTTTCAACATATACTAACGATAACATAAACTTTTATTTACAACTAATTATTGTTTAACTATTAAAACTTGAACTATATAATTGTTGTTTTACTGTTTACAAGACTTTCATATGCTGTATCGTTCGGCACATGCCCACTTGACAAATCTAGTTTATAAATAAAATACAAGTTATAGATACTTCTTTTGACATTGACTTACATGTCGTGGTTTAATAGGGGTGGTACCTAGGCATCCATTGTATTAGTCCAAGAAAGCATTGCGTCTTGGAAATACACTAATAAGACAACAATGGCTTTTAGCCCTCAAATTCTCAAAAAAATATTATTATAGGGTTTAAGATCCTATAGACTACGGTCATACAATGTCACAAAAGCGAAAGTCTGCTTTGGCATGCGTGCCTAACACGTTGAACTGTGCGCCTTCTGCATAACTTTTTGGCAAAATTTAAAAAAACGTCACAATAGTTTGGTGCTGTTTAAAAAAACGTCACAAAACTTTGACTTTTTAAAAAAACCGCACAATGTTTAACTTTCAACTCACGGAGTTATCTAACCGTTAACTGGGATAATAGTTATGTGATATTTTTTTAAAACAAATGGAAACTTTTATGATGTTTTTTTAAACAGAATAATAGTTTTGTGTTGTTTTTTAAAAACAAAACAATAGTTTTGTGATGTTTTTTTAAACATTACGTATAACCCAGTTAACGGTTGAATAACTCCGTGAGTTGAAAGTTAAACATTGTGCAGTTTTTTTAAAAAATCAAAATTTTGTGACGTTTTTTTAAACAGCGCCAAACTATTGTGACGTTTTTTTAAATTTAGCCTAACTTTTTTTGTCAAAATTTTCAAGGAGCGCGCTATAAATGAAGAAAATTTTGCCCGTACTGACCCACTTTTTGAAAATATTTAACGCTCTGACCCACTTTCAAAAACAATTAGTAAACTGACTCAGTTTTGGACACGTCAGTAAAAATCGTTATTGGGAAAAACAGTATAGGTTATTTACATACTGTTTTTCCCAATAATGACATCTATATTTAAAAAAAGTGTCATGCAGTTATTTGAAGTAACGGCATAGGTTATTTTATTTTTCGACAACTTGTAGTCTTCATTTAGAGAAAAAATTGAAAGTGTGAAAACCTTTTAACAGATGCCATTATTTCAAATAACGGCATTCTCAATACTGATGCTGTTATTTGAAATAAAGGTATCAGTTATAATTTTTTTAATAAAAAAGTAACTTATTATTCATCCTCTCTGACGAATAAATTAATTTTTAATAAAAAAAATTATAACTGATGCCGCTATTCCAAATAACGGCATCAGTTATAAATTTTTTTTTATGAAAAATTAACTTATTATTCATCCTCTTTGATGAATAAGTTAATTTTTTATAAAAAAATTTTATAACTGATACTGTTATTCCAAATAACGGCATCAGTATTGAGAATGTCGTTATTTGAAATAACAGCATCTGTTATAAGATTTTCACACTTGCAAGTTGTCAAAATACAAAATAATCTATGTCGTTATTCCAAATAAAGGCATGACATTTTTTTTAAATATAGATGTCGTTATTGAAAAAAACGACATATAAATAACCTATGCCGTTTTTCCAATAACGATTTTTGCTGACGTGTTCAAAACTAGATAGTTCGCTAAATATTTCCGAAAATAGGTTAGAGCACCAAATATTTTCAAAAAGTGGGTCACTACCGGCAAAAAATTCATGAATGAACGATTTTTACCCAAAAATGACCCAAATTTGGAAATATTTACCAAACTGATCCACTTTTGAAGCAATTTACCAAATTGACGGGTCTAATTTAAATGAACTCGCTATCTGAGATAGCGATCTCAGCGAGTATAGTTGTACTCATTTTTCAAAAAAAAATTTGAACATGTAATTTCTATCTGAAATGTATATAATTACACTAATTGCTATCTCAGATAACAAGTCTAATTCAACTGACATCGCTATCTCAAATAATGAGTATAGTTGTACTCATTTTTTAAAGAAATTTTAAACATACAATTTCTACCTGAAATGTATAGATCTACACTTGCTATTCGAGATGGCGAGTTCATTTGAACTACACTCGCTATCTTTCATGTTAAAAATTTCTTTGAAAAAAATATTACAACTACACTCGCTATAGACAAGTTCATTTGATAGCGAGTTTAGCTGTATACATTTTATGTAAAAAAATGCATGTTCAAAATTTCTTCAAGTATTGGAGAAAATCATAAAGCTGTTTCAATTTGGTAAATAGTTTCAAAAAAGGGTCAGTTTGGTAAATACTTTCAAAAAGTGAGTCATTTTGAAGGAAAAAACTGAAGGAACACCCTTTCGTATAGCCATACCTTTTTGGAAGAGGATCGACCAGGTAAGGGGAAAAAATAAGCTGTAAAGAGACATGTAAACCTAACCATGCATTCGCATTCGCTTTAGAAAAAGTGTCCCCATGCATAGGGGGTGTAAAATGAACAGAACGATTCGTCGTCCATCTGAGTTCGGCTCGAGAAATGGCCCAACAGTGGACCGTCTGAACTGTTATACGAACCGAACATGAACAAATTATTGGGTCCGATATTTTACCGAGCTCGAACTAGACATAAGTACGTCCGAGTATTATTTCGAGTATTATTGTGATCCGATGCTTTACCAAACCGAGTCCGAACTAATAAAATTTTGTCCGATCTGAACCGAGCCGGACATAAGCCCACCCGAGTAAAATTTCGGTCCGGGCTTGAATATATGACTGTCCGGTCTCGTCCGGTCCGATTTACACCCCTAGGCCCTTGCAAGATCCCTTGATCTGTGTGAACCAGTGATGTTCATTACAATTGGATCTGCTTTGGAAAATGTTGGATTCACTTTGGAAAACATGCCCCCTTATAAGGTCCCCCAGGGGATCTTGTAGGGAGCATGTTTTGTAAAGCTAATCCAATGGTGAAAAACCCACCATGGTCCATCTAATGCTTTAGGATGCGTGACAGTGTCAACTGATATAGGCCATGGTTTATAGGATTTCTAATTCCCTTTCAAGTTACACATCCGAGGCCTCCAACCCAAGTCCTTGATAGATGATCCCAAGCACCAATCAAAACACAAAAATACTCTCAAACCATTTTTTGGCGCTCTGGCCACCAAACAAACTGAACAGATCTATTGTTGCCTCCGCCAACTTCTATATAAACACTTCATCACCTACAAAGTTCTAAGAAATTTCGAAAAAAAAATTAAAAAATAGTAGTAGCAGCAATAACAATTTCCGCAAAATGTCTACTTTCGCTCTTCCTCTCTCCTGCAAAAACATAAGCTCAGGCAACAAAGAGAGTTACCTTAAAGGCTACAAGCCAAACAGGAGCTCAATCAAAGTGGAGAACAGCTTCTCCTTTCCGATCAGGACGGGAAGTAGTAGTAGCATTACTATTGATCACTCTGCAATTGTTGCTGCCTCGTCGGTAACTGAAGTATATACAGAGGAGAGTAGTAGGCAGAACATACCAACCAAGAAGCAGGCTTCAGACCCGTTCCGCCATGGTCTCATTGTCGAAGGTGGTCTTGGGTATCGGCAGACTGTTGTTATCAGATCTTATGAAGTGGGGCCTGATAAAACCGCGACATTGGAGGCGATTCTCAACCTTCTTCAGGTTAGTATAACCATTGTCTTCACATTTCTATTGTTAGTATGATTTCATGGATTAAAAAAACTTGCTAAAATATGACAATGAGGAAAAGGTTAAGGAAGCTGCGCATAAATCATATTAGAGAAGTTATACCTCAGAAATTGTGGTCATTTTCCTTTGTTCATTAATATCATAATGAAACAGTAACATTGAAATAGGCAACAAGTTACAGGATAAAGGAAGAGAAATACTATAACTCAAGACGAAAATTAGATAACCATGTATCTCAGGTTTTCATTGTTAATTTGTTTAAAGAGCCGGCTAATGAATACCCCCCCGTACTCTTCATCTTCCTCTAGACTGCAATCGATGAATATGTCGACCTTAGAGCCTAACTCTCACTGTGATATTTCATACTCTTAGCCAAAATATATGTTGTTCCCCTTAATATTTCAAGATAAAAAGTCACAAGTAAAAGGGCCAGGCCATTGATATAATGCTGATACTTTTGAACCCGATTAACCATTATAAGTTGATCTTTCTCCTTTTGGACTAAGTTTGTTCGACTTTCTCCAGATATACTTCAAAAGAACTGATCCTAGAAGAATTCTTGTAGGAAACAGCGTTAAATCATGTATGGATGTCAGGACTACTTGGTGATGGATTTGGAGCTACTCATGGCATGATCAAGAACAGTCTCATATGGGTTGTCTCAAGAATGCACGTCCAAGTCGACAAGTATCCTATATGGTGAGCCAACTCCCTAGGTTGGTTTTATGAATCTTTCCATATTTGTTCCATTTCAGATAAAGAACTTCTCAGCAATATGTAAGAAATATATCTGCCTTTCCCAGTTCAGTCTTAAAAAGAAACCCCTAATATTGTGTTGATTCGGTTTTCCAGGGGAGAGGTGATGGAGATCGACACATGGGTTGGAGCATCAGGGAAGAACGGGATGAGAAGAGATTGGTTGATTCAAAGCCATGTCAATGGGGATGTATACGCCCGAGGAACTAGGCAAGAAGTCTCATCAAAATTTAATTTTTGTTTCTTTATTTTCAGTTTTGTAACTACTAGTAGAACTAGAAATGGGATAAAAAGAATAGAAAATGTGGTTTACAGTACTTGGGTGATGATGAATAGGCGCACAAGGCGCCTCTCGAAAATGCCTAACGAGGTAAGAAATGAGATCTCCCCATGGTTCATAGGGAAGCAAGCAATCAAAGAGGATGTTCCTGAGAAGATAATCAAGTTAGATGACAATGCAGCATATATCGATTCCAATCTGAAGGTGGGTCTTCTTTATCAATCCAAGTTATTCGTTATGGCAAGAAAATCTTCAGCACACCATCTAATATTTTTTGAAAATTTTGAAGCCAAAAAGGAGTGATCTAGACATGAATCACCATGTCAACAATGTGAAGTACGTAAAGTGGATGCTCGAGGTATAGAAGAAACTCGAAACATTTCATTGTAAGCATATCCAAATAAGCTAAGACTGATTGATTGTTTTGGTTAACAGACGATTCCTGATCAATTCCTAGAGGCTCATCAACTCTCAAGTATTATATTAGAATACAGGAAGGAATGTGGCAGCTCTGACACAGTGCAATCTCTATGTGAACCTGATGAAAACTTCTTGATTTTGGAAGATAGAGATGATATAAACCTAATTAGAGGATTCAATCTAGGACCTGAGATTCATGAAGGGTTTTGGAAAAGGTTGCCATCAAGGTACACGCATCTCCTTCAAGTCAAAGGTGAGACGAAAAATGAAGAGATTGTTAGGGGGAGAACTACATGGAAGGAAAAAACTAATCCCCGACACGAAACCTTCTATTAATGGGGGGATGTTTGAAGGATGTTATAGTCCTTAAGTAGGTGGAAGTTCAAAGAGGATGGTGGATGTAATAACAGTATATATGTCCAAAGTGTATGATTTGCTTTCTTCTCATTTTTTTTTTCAAGTTTGGCAAGATCGATATTCTTGGATAAATGCTTTTATGGGAAGAGTATACAATGGAAGTTGTTCTTATAGGGTTCTTTGATCGAACTTGAACAACAACATTGAGTCCTCCCTTTGGATATGTACAATTTTTGGTTTCTTTCAATAAAGGGATTGTTTATTCATGTTTCTTAGTAGTGTTTTTTAATCTATATCTATACAAGTATACTAAGTATACGCTAGAAGTGTGTGTAATTGGACTCTTACATCTAATCACGTAATTGATGGTAATTATTATGCTCTGACAAGATATATGAGGCTTCCAATAGATAACAATATTAAGGTATAACATACGTGTTGCACGTGCTTATAATCTAGTATATCTCTAATCTCTAATATTATAATGGGAGAAGGCCTTAGTGTCATTTGTCATTTTCTCATTCTACCAACATGTGCAACGCACGTACATAACTAATATAAAGGAGGTTTCCGGTTCAAATCCTCCCTACGTCAAAATTATTGTTTTTATTTTTTGAAATTATTAAAACGTGCATCGCACGTGTAAATTACTAGTTATAATAATGTGCTTACAACTCACCAGATTACTGAGTTTTAGAGGCTAAATCCAATCCGGTTAAAACAACACTGTTATAATTTTGTCAACCTTTCACTCAAAGTAGAACTATATCTCATAAAAGGTAATGATTAAGAAATAACCAATGTTTAAGAGATTTAATACACAAGATTATCCCACATTTCATAAAGTCTGACACAAGTTTTTGTTCTATTATTTTGAAGACAATAATTCAAGAAAACAGCGAGAAATTAAGCTTCAACGAACAGCAGAACAAGATAGCCGAACAAATGGAAATCTATTAAAACTCATTTGAGAAAAGGTTCACTTACAAGCTCAAAACGATAAGAATTTAATCAAAGCAAACTAAATATTATACTTTTAACAGATGGAATTCATGGAGGTGAACATGCCACTTTTAAGCAATTAGATTATTGTCACCAAATAAAAACAATGTTGCAAGCTCCTCACTACCCTAAAATACATAGATACCATGTTTTCTCAAACTTATTAGCAAACTTGAACTTGCCTGAGCTGCATCTCCACGAAGTAAATTATCTCTTGTCACGACGACGAATCAATGGTTTTATCTCATCCACCACCCTATAGATATGCACCTTGAGATTGTTCGGCTTGATGAGCTCAAATAGGCAAACATCGAATTTTTCCAAATTATTGGCATAAGAGAACTTCCCCCATCCTCCGCTCAAAGCACCATGGCGGGAATAAGAGATGTAATTTACTGGCCACGACTTTCCATATGGATCCCATAATGTGAGCTCTGTGTTCTCTTCTGGAAGATATTTTTTTGCGAACCATGTAGGAACGCACTGAAAAGGTTCAATTGTTACAAGTTTACAGTCAGAACAAGAGATAATAGAAGCAATTGGAATAAATAATGCATAGCCTTCATCTTACTGGATAAAATGAAATTTGTGAAGTTAAATGTTATATTGGGTTGGGAAATATTACAAGAGAGATCATGGGTTCATCAAACAATGCTCTAGCCAGTACAGAGAGGAAATTATTTGCATGATTAGAGGAGGTAACAGATTAAGATTAATCAGAACAGCTTGTAAAAGAACTAAGTAATATCCTCAACGAGGATGCAAATATAAACGAAAGGCACTATTAAGTATGGAAAAAAGTCCACAAACTTCTGCTGTTTTCCCTGAATACATGCTAAATATTAGTATCAACATTTTAAAGCATCGGCCTATTCGTATTCTTTAATGCAACTTACAGGTAGCATGGCACTACCTGCTCTTGAAGATGCAGTAGAAAATAACAATGGTTTTTTTCGGCATTGAAATACTTAGGTCCTACCTCCTAAAAAGCTTCCAAACAAACTAATAGTAGGATAACAAAGGTATTATAGATGCCCCACATACCTCTGTTCCAAAAAGGGCCTACAGGATATGATCATGTGAGAACTTCTTCGGTGGGAACCAAGTGCGAACCTTTTTTTGAGATATAAATTGAAAAATCCGAACCGTTCATTTTGATTCACGCATCTAAATTATTTTTTTTTTGGCGCGGGGGGGGGGGGGGGGGGGGGGGGGGGCGGGGAATGGTTTTTTAGGGAAAAATATGTTTTGGGAGGGTGAACCGAAGGGGAGCCACTTGATAGCTTTCTTTGTGTTTTATTGTATATATATATATATATATATATATATATATATATATATATATATATATATGGCAATGCTCCATAACAAACGGGTCCGTGCAAACGGGTATGCAAACCACTGAAGCCGTTGTTCCCTACAACGACTTCAGTAGTTTGCAATGGAGCATTGCTTATATATCTATATAATAAAACACAAAGAAAGCTATCAAGTGGCTCTCTTTCAATCCCCCAAAAATCTAAGGCCCAGATCTAATCTCACAAAACACATTTTCCCTCCAAAAGTTTTCCTCCAAAACTCAAATTCAAATCCCTCCCAAAACAACTCCTTTATTTATTTAATTATTTCTCTCCCTCTCTCTATATATCTATCTATATATCTATCTATCTATATCTATATAATAAAACACAAAGAAAGCTATCAAGTGGCTCTCCTTCAATCCCCCCAAAATCAAAGGCCCAGATCTAATCTCAAAAAACATATTTTCTACCAAAAGTTTTCCCCCAAAATTCAAATTTAAATCCCCCACCCAAAAACAACTCCTTTATTTATTTAATTATTTCTTTCTCTCTCTCTCTCTCTCTCTCTCTCTCTCTTCTATTCAAAAAATACAGAAAATAAAAATTTTAATTTTTTTAAAAAAAAAATTAAAACAACATTTTTTTTAAATTTTACACTTTAAAAATAATTCAAAAAAATCAAAAACTTATAAAAAAATTTAAAATATTATTTTTTTAATTTAAAAATATTAATTTAAAATTTTTAAAAAAATTATTTTTTTTTTAATTTTTTGAAATTTTAGAAATAAACTTTAAAATTTTTAAATTAAAATTTAAAAAATAAATGTTTAGATTATTAGTATTGTAGATATCTGCACTTGCGTTACCATTGTATTTAGACATACTCATAGTGGTTATGGGATTAGAGTAAGCTCTATAAAACCTATATGATAATATCCTTGCATAACTATTACAAGCATCTAAAATTGATGCTGAAGTTAAAAAAAACTCTATGCAGTGTTTCTAACAAACTATATGTATTTCAGGTAAGTTCAAGCTAATGATCAGGAAGACGATAATTGAGCTTAAAGGTAGATATACTGTTTCCTCATATAATATGTTTACTACTTCAATTAATTTGCTGGACCTCCAAAACTATTTTATATAATCAAACCAAGTGCATCATTCCGAAGACGTGCCGTAGGCACGTGTCAACGGGCAAACCTAGTCTATATAATAAATTACAAAGAAAGCTATCAAGTGGCTCTCATTCAATCTCCCCTAAAATCAATGGCCTAGATTGATTCTCATAAAACATATTTTTCCGCCCAAAATTTCAAATCCCAAAATTAAATTCCCCCCCCCCCCGAAAAAAAACTAAAAAACTCATTACTTTATTACTATCTCTCTTCTCTCTTCACTTTTGCATATTTCTCTCTCTCTCTCTCTCTCTCTCTCATTCTTTCTTTATTTACTTAGAAATTTAGATTTTAAGATTTCAAGTTTGTAAAAATTTTCAAAATTTTTATGCATTTTTTATTACACATGTTATATTGAAAATAGCAAATATCTCTTCGACAGTTAAATTTCATCATTTTCCAGACTTAAAGTTCTAAGAAGTTGGATTTTATACCCTCATTTATAATTATTTTTTAGGTAATAGAAACATGGACTTTTATTTACAACTAATTATTATCATACTGTTCAAACTTGAACTACATAATTGCAAACTTGAACTACATAATTGTTGTTTTACTGTTTACAGGGCTTTTCATGTGTTGTATCGTTCCGAAAACGTGCCGTAGGCACGTGCCCACGGGCAAATCTAGTATATATAATAAAACACAAAGAAAGCTATCAAGTGGCTCTCCTTCAATCCCCCAAAATCAAAGGCCCAGATCTAACCTCACAAAACACATTCTCCCCCCCCCCCCCCAAAAGTTTCCCCCAAAAACTCAAATTCAAATCCCCCACCCAAAACAACTCCATTATTTATTTAATTATTTCTCTCTCTCTCCTATTCAACAAATTAAGAATTTTTTTTTAAAACTACAAAAATTTAAATTTTAAAAACTCTAAAAATATTTCAAAAAAAAATTCACAAAAATAAAAAACTTTTAAAAAATTATAAAAAATAAATAAATTTATAAAAATTTTGAAAATTCTAAAAATTTTGAAAATTCTATAAAAAATAAATAAATAAATTTTAAAATTTTAAAAATTAAAAAAAATTAAATTTTGAAAAAATGAAAATTTTGAAATTTTGAAATTTTGAAATTTTGAAATTTTGAAATTTTGAAATTCTCAAAGCAAATCCAAATTCAATGTCGAAACCCATTAAGAGGTCGTCGCCGATATCTGATCCGCTGCTGATTCCGTATCGGTGACTCCCCTCCACCAAATCAAGCGTGAATATCAAGCGACTCTGTATCAGCGACTCCCCTCCACCGAATCGAGAGCCTCTATATGCAATGCGACGACTCTAATTTCATCTCATTAACCGAATTCTCATTCTAATTTTAAATTTTTTGTGTGCAGGGATTACTCGGTTTTTTGCTGACTCGAATTTTGTGTATGCATGGAATTTAAGTTCAGAGAGATATGATTGTTTTATTTTCGGGTTTAAATTTTTTTAATCTGGTGATTTATTTGATGACTTTTTTATTGATTTTGAATTAAGGTATACGCAAGTGAGAGATGGATTATTTGGCGGCCTCAATTTGGGTTTTCAAACCATAGCAGGATAGGTAAGCTGCTAACAACCTAAAATAACTTGGCAAATATGCAACCTTAATTTCTTTATTACAAGAGAAAATACTATCGTGAAGTGTTCCCTTCACTGATTATTAGAAACCATGGATAACATAACATATAAGAAGTTTTAGTGTATGTTTGGATATATAGGATTGAGATGACTGAAGTTTACCAGTGAAGGGTGCAAACTCTCCACTCAAGAAATACAGCTAAAGTAAATTTGTTATTTATCCATTTTGATTTTTTTTTTATAAAGGTGCAATGGGAAGACAAAGTGGAGATTTAAAAAAATGATTAGCTTGGATTAGAGTTTTGAGAACTTCATGTATTTCATTTTGGTTGAAATAATAATAAGAGGTATTTCAATTGCAAATTGAGTCTCAAACAAACAAATGTTTAGATTATTGATATTGTAGATACCTTCACACATGCACTTGCGTTATCATTGTATTTAGACATACTCATAGTGATTATGAGACTAGAGTATGCTCTATAACACCTATAAGATAATGTCCTTGCATAATTATTACAAACATCTAAAAGTAATACTGAAGTTAAAAAAAACTCTATACAATGTTTCTAACAAACTATATGCATTCCAGGTAAGTTCAAGCTAATGATCAAGAAGGCGATGGTTGAGTTTAAAGGTAGATATACTGCTTTCTCATATAATATGTTTGCTACTTCAATTAATTTGTTGGACCTCCAAATATATATATATATATACATACTAGGTTTGCCTGTTGACACGTGCCTACGGCACGTCTTCGGAACGGTGTACCTTGTTTGATTATATAAAATAGTTTTGGAGATCCAGCAAATTAATTGAAGCAGCAAACATATTATACAAGAAACTTTTGGGGGTCCAGCTAAAAACATATTATATGATTTTTTGATTTTTTAAATTTTTTTTAAAATTTTAATTTTTTTTATTTTCTTAATTTTTTGAATAGAAGAGGGAGGGAGAGAGAAAAAAAAATAAAAATAAATATAGAAGTTGTTTTGGGTGGAGGATTTGAATTTGAGTTTTTGGGAGAAACTTTTAGGGAAAAAATATGTTTTGTGAGGTTAGATCTGGGCCTTTGATTTTTTTGGGATTGAAGGAGAGCCACTTGATAGCTTTCTTTGTGTTTTATTATTATTATTATTATTATTATTATTATTATTATTATTATTATTATTATATATATATATATATCACAAGGCAATTTGAAAAAATTTTATCAAGTGATTCACCTTTAATTGAAACAAAATCAATGGCTCACATTCAAAGATTTTCATATTTCAGGTGTGTAAATTTCTGTATTTTTCAGATTTTTATGCTTAGTTGATTTTTCAGATTTTCATTTTTCATGTTCTATATAGATGTTTTGACTGGAGCCTTGATAACTCTTTCCGCATGATAATAAAAAATAAGAATTTAGAGATGCCTATGTGATTGTTTTACGACATTTTAATTATTTTTTATAACTTATCGTGAAGTTTCTAGCTCGGTAGTATATAAATGTTGATATCTATGTGATTTGTTAGTCAAACATAATTGCATATATTTTACTGTTTAAAAGGCTTTTCATATCCTACATCATTCTGAAGACGTGTCGCAAGCACGTGCCCATAAGCAAATCTAGTGTATGTATGTATGTATATATATATATATATATATATATATATATGGGAAAAAGGGGTATGAGCAACTTGCTCATTTGGTAAATAAGCAATTGATGATGTGGCATACATGTGATTGGAAAATCATTAAAAGGGTTAGTTGTCCAATGTATCACATGCATGCCACATAATTAATTGCTCATTTACTAAATGAGCAAGTTGCCTATGTATATATATATATATACTAGATTTGCCCGTGGGCACGTGCCTACGGCACGTCTTCGGAATGATACAAAACATGAAAAGCCATGTAAACAGTAAAACAATAATTATTTAGCTCAAGTTTGAATAGTATGACAATAATTAGTTATAAATAAAAATCTATGTTTCCATTAGTATATGTTGAAAAATAATTATAAATGGGGGTATAAAATCTAACTTATTAGAACTTTAAGTGTGGAAAATAATGAAATTTAATTGTTGAAGAGATATTTGCTATTAAAAATTCTGAAAATTTACAAAACCGAAATCTTAAAATCTAAATTTCTAAGTAAATAAAGAAAGGAGGATAGAGAAATAGAGAGAAAGAGAGAAATATGAAAAAGTAAAGAGAGGAGAGAGATAGTAATAAAGTAATGACTTTTTAGGGGGGAAAATTTGGTTTTGGGGTTTGAAATTTTGGAGGGAAAATGTGTTTTGTGAGGTTTGATATGGGTCTTTGATTTTGGGGGAATTGATTGTGAACCATTTATTATATATATATATATATATATATATATATATATATATATATATATATATATATATATATATATATTAGTAACAAATTTAATGGTGATATTTAGAAGAAACTATGATGTTCCTAATATTCAAATTTTCAGCAATCCAATTCCCAATATCAGTAACAAATTTAATGGTGATATTTAAAAGAAACTATGATGTTCCTAATATTCAATTTTTTCAGCAATCCAATTCCCAACAATAACAGAAGAAAAGGTATGTAATTAGCAAGAAGATTAATTATTGATAGCAACTTACCATGAAAAAACTGGTGTAAACATACGACTCCTGCATAACTGTTATCACAAATGGATTCTTAGACTCAAATGATGAAGCCCTTTCAAGAGCCCTTTCTACTTCCTTCTCTGTGACAGGTCGTCGCTGTGATGTGAGAGCTTTCGTTCTAAGAATACCTACTTGAAATAAAACATTCAGGGATGAGAAAATCTTCAAATAATTTTTCTTTTTGTAAAAAAGATATAATTATTAACAGTAATTGTTTAGAGAAGCACCCCTCGGGCCCCTTGGACGATCAACCTCATTACACTTCACCCAATCGATGCCTTTATTAGAATTCTTCGGTGTGCTCTTTATAATTGCAACTGGCAAAAACAGAACAAATATTAGTCACCCACATTAATAAGTAATCAGGAATGAATTTGTCTTATTCATTAGATAAACCAATTATAGGAGAGAGAGAACCAAGTCACCTTCATCATTATGATATTCTGTCTTCATAATTTTATTGAGTGCAGGAGAAGTTGCAGAATTTTTATAGATGCTTTTGCCATTTCTCTTTGCCTTTGGGCCTCCACTAGAGTTACCAGAACTCGACGATGAATATGATATGCATTCTTCTTTTGGGGTAACCAAACCTCCAGAGGCTGGACTAAGATCAGCTACAAAACACACACACACACACACACACACACACACAAAGGTAAAATTAAAATTAAAATACTAAAAGTTTAGGCAAGAAAAACAGAATGAAACAGGTGTTAGCTGTAGGCATAGAAATAGGATGGACTAACATAGTAGAGAAAGACATTATGCAGATAAGGCATACTAGAGAAAGACAAACAGCATAAAGACAGAGTAGAGTGCTTCAAATAAGGCATACTGAAGAAAGACAAAGTTGAGTAAATACTTTAAAAAGTGTCATACTATTTACATACATGAGTTTTTAACTTTAAACATTTTGGAGAAGAAAAACATCATATTTTATGAAAGTTGGACATTTTGGAGAAACAAAGCATCATACTTGAACATTAATACCTATCTTATCATTTTAACTGACTCATTCCAAGTCTGCTTTAGTCTACCTCTAGTTTCTGCTCTGGTCTACCTCTAGTTTCTGCCCAGTCAATTACAATCCTATCGCTTCCTAATTAGTGCTAATTGGTCGCTGCTCACATAATCACATGCACCAAACCACAAATTAAATGAATATGTTCTCCCTTCTTTATGCTCAATTGTAGCTACTTCTAATTGTTAGGAATTTCCTGAAATTAGCTCGATCCCAACAAACTCACTCGTCTTGTAGAACCCGGTAAAATAATACAAAGTTGCAAAAGTGTTTTAAAAAGCGGCCTAGGCGGCCGCCTAGGCGCTAGGCGGCCCCCCAACGCCTCGACTAGGGCCTAGGCGTTTATGAAAATCGGAAATGGGTTCTAGGTGGCTAAAATCGGATCTAGGCGGCATTTAATCAGTCTAGGCGGGTTTAGGCGGACTAGACCCGCTTAGGCCTTAAAGTAAATTTTTTTTTAAAAAAAAACCACCGCTCTCACTTTCTCCTCCTAATAAAAATAAATAAAAAACCCTAAATCGCGCTCTTCACTTTCACCCCCAAATTGCGCTCTTCACTTTCACCCCAAATCACAGCTCCTCTTCCTCCGCCTCCCTCCTCCTTCGCTGTCTTCCTCCGCCTCCCTCCTCCTCTGCTGTCCTCCTCCGCCTCCCTCCTACTTCGCCAGTTCGCCGTCCTCGTCCGCCTCCCTCCTACTTCGCCAGTTCGCCGTCCTCGTCCGCCTCCCTCCTCCTTCGCCGTCCTCCTCCTTCGCCTCCCTCCGACGTCCTCCTCTTCTCTCTCAAAGTTCACAGCTCCTCGGACGTCTTCCCTCTGTCTGCCTCCCTCCGAATCGCAGCTCCTCCGACGTCCTCCTCGGAAGTCCTCCTCCGCCTCCCTCCGACGTCCTCCGACAATATATGCAAAGCTTCTAAGTTCTAATAGTGACCTCGATAAATCTCCAAATATATTGGTAATTGGTTATCTTATCTTTCCTTCCCTTTCACATTCTTTTGCGTGCTCTTAGTACAGCTTCTTATGTTTTTGTGGATTCTGATATTGTAAGTTATTAGTGCTGATGTTTTCTTTGTTATTTATGCTACTAGTGTTCACATCTTTTTCTTGATAATTTTAATGGTATACTTTTGTTCTGTCAGTCGACAGTATGTATGTTCAGTTCACCGGCCTTTTACTCAACAAGCTAATGTAGTTTCTTATTTTGATTATTATTTTATGCTCTAGTCAGTTAGCTAATGTAGTTCACTAACAAATACAAAGGGCTGCTCAAGATACAATGAGGCTGTATTCATGGATCAATTTCTATTTATAGGAGGCATACTTTGAGAATAAGTATTTGTATGAAGTATAGGAATGGTCCAAATGGATTTTCATACATAATTTGTAAGACAAAAGAACAATAATACACCAATTCGACTATGTGAAGCCCATCCTACAATTGCAAGGAGAAAAAGTTCAATAGTAAGAAACTAAGAATGAGTAGCAATAAAGAGTAAAAAGGGGTAACAACAAAACAAACCCAAAAGATCGATAAATAAATAAATAAATAAATTTAAAAAACCGCCTAGCGCCTAGCCGCTTAATCCCCAATTACAAGGTCTAGGCGCTAGGCCCCCATCGGCCGCCAGACTACCGCCTAGCGCTTTTTGGAACATTCAAATACAAAAAAAAAAATTAGTAAAGAAGAAGAAAATTTACAAGATTATGTCTCATACACGTATCAAACACTTGGTACTCTCTCTCTCTCTCTCTCTCTCTCTCTCTCTCTCTCTCTCTCTAAACCGTAAAGCATAGTTGATGGATCAGTTGTCTTAAAAAAATTTCATTTAATTTTAGGGGTATGTTTGTGATCTAATAGTGAAAATAAAAAAGAGAAACAAATTAAGAAGTATTCAACATCGCCTACCATTCAGGCTCTACTTAAATCCCTTGTAACTTGTGTTTGTGATCTAATAGTGAAAATAAAAAAGAGAAACAAATTAAGAAGTATTCAACATCGCCTACCCTTCAGGCTCTACTTAAATCCCTTGTAACTTGTGCAACAGAACAGGTAAGACACTTCACAAGTCCTGATCTTTAGACCAAGTCATGCTAGGAGCATTATGATTGTCCATAATTAGATACCTATGTGGCATAGGCACGGACACATCTATTTCGCAGTCGTGTCTTGTCGAACACACAAATCCGATATGACACTCGATATTTTAGGGTATATTTCCGTGTCAGTGTGTCGTGTCGCATTGTATCCATGTTAGCGTGTCCGTGTCCATGCTTCTTAGTTAGCTACAATTAACTATACCCCAGATAAACTATCCATACCATAAATGCAAAGAAATGAATAACCCTTAACAGAAGAGAAGAAAACATAGAATTTTTCCACTCCTGTTTAGCTGAACACAATTTATTTTGCGTGGGATAAAATGTTCATAATGCTACAAGCATCTAGAAAATTAGCAGTATAAACAAACATTAAATTGAATTCCAAATAGATCATACCCTTCTTATCAGCTGATTTCTTCGACGACCCACTTCCTGCAGATAAACTATTAGTCCCTCTCTTCCTCTTGAACTTCCCTTCAACTCTCTTCTTGAACAGCGCCAACGGCTTGTTCTCATCATCCTCTTCTTCCTTCACCTCCTTCACCTCCTCCACCTCCTCCTCCTCTCCCACCTTCACCTCCTCACTCTCCTCCACATCCTGCACCTCCACCACCACCCTCGGCTTCGCAACAAAAGCATTCTTCTTCTCACACGCAGTCGAATCAAACACAAACACCCGAAACCTCAACCCCCCATCGTACCGGAAAAACAAAAAATCCCCAACAACCAACCCATGATCCCCAATAAACTCCTTCCACCCCCCTTCGAAAAACAGCCCATTCTTCTTCTTCACCAAATGCACCTTCCAAATGTTCTTACTCGGGCCCTTCAGCAACACTCTCGAGCTCGACTCCACCTCAATGTGCTCCCCAAAAGCAGGGGGTAGTTTCTGAGATCACCACAAAACACACACACCCCGATAAACGAAATTGAGCACAAACCCATTACCAAAATCGCAGATTTAAGATAAGCCCTAAGAAATCGGAGCGAAATTGGTTACCAGTTGGTCGGTGGAGCTATCGGGGAAGAAGACCTTGAAGAAGTAGTGAGGCTTCGATTTCGCCATTGTTGAATAACAAATTTAGGGTTTTTGATTTTGGGATTAAACCCCCAAAAACCCTCTGCAGCGAAAGAGGGAATCTGGATGGAGGTCGTATTTATAACGGGCAACGGTGGTAGGAATTGGACACGTGTCCAGGTAACTGATAATAGACACGTGGCGGATTATGGTGGTTGGTTTAGAGGTTTGGTGCGTGGGGAAAGTGGAGGGGATCTTGTTATGATGATGCGTTTTTTACCGGATTGGTTGGTGTATTTTCTGCAAAAGATTCTGTCCAAATTTGCAAATTGGGAAATTGTTCTGTACGCTTTTGATTGGTAATAAATAGTAAATGTTTAAATTTGGGACTGCTTTGGGTAATATTTGAATGTTCCCCACATGCAATTCTGTAAATTCTGAATCTGAAAGCAAATCTGTTTAGTTGTTACTTTAAGCAAAGAATATTATGTCATAAACAGGAAAGAATATTTGGTGTTCACTACTCTACAGACTAAAGTGAACTAAATTGCACACTTTTCATTTTGTTTACCTATAAAAGCTATTGCTTTTTATGGCCCATTTTTTCTTCCCTTTAAATTTTCACATTTTCGCTTCTTAACCGTATTACGGAAAAAGTTAACCGATAAATATACCTTTTATGTTTAATCTCATTATCTCTTGATTTATTATGCAAAACCAATCGGTCAAATGACATCTATATAATAAAACACAAAGAAAGCTATCAAGTGGCTCTCCTTCAATCTCCCCCAAAATCAAAGGCCCGGATCTAACCTTGAAAAACATATTTTCCCTCCTAAAGTTTCCCCCCAAAATTCAAATTTAAATCCCCACCCAAAACAACTCCTTTATTTATTTAATTATTTCTTTCTTTCTCTCTATCTCTTTCTTTCTCTCTCTCTTTTATTCAAAAAATACAGAAAATAAAAATTTTAATTTTAAAAAAAAATTTAAAACCAAAAAAATTAAAAATTTAAAAACTTTAAAAAAAATTCAAAAAAAATTAAAAAAATCAAAAGCTTATCAAAAAATTTAAAAAATATTAATTTTTTAAAATTTAAAAATATTAATTTAAAATTTTTAAAAAAATTTAAATTTTTTTGAAATTTTAGAAATAAAATATTAAAATTTTAAAAATAAATGTTTAGATTATTGGTATTGTAGATACCTTCACACCTGCGCTTGCGTTACCATTGTATTTAGACATACTCATAGTGGTTATGGAATTAGAGTAAGCTCTATAAAACCTACATGATAATGTCATTGCATAGCTATTACAAGTATCTAAAATTGATGCTGAAGTTAAAAAAAACTCTAAGCAGTGTTTCTAACAAACTATATGCATTTCAGGTAAGTTTAAGCTAATGAACAGGAAGACGATAATTGAGCTTAAAGGTAGATCTACTGTTTTCTCATATAATATGTTTACTACTTCAATTAATTTGCTGGACCTTCAAAACTATTATATAAAATCAAACCAGGTGCACCGTTCCGAAGACGTGCCGTAGGCACGTGTCAACGGGCAAACCTAGTCCTCTAATATAAACCTACGTTATTTTTCTCCTATATCATTTTATGCAAAAAAAAAAAGACAAATATGAAGAAAAAAGGGGAAAAAAAGTAAAGGGATAGGCATTTGGATATAGAAGGGTAAACTTTTCTTTTCCATTGAGGTATTTAAAAACAAAATTAGTTTTACAGTGCATAAAAAAGACATGGTTAAATCATCCAAATCATGTGAAATCCACAAATTTAAACTTCTGTTTCTTCGAAAGTAATTGGTTTTCTTTTTGCCAAGCTTAACAGGTTCATTTCATTAAACTTTACGCTCTGCAACGTGGAAGACAACGATACAAAATTGTCAGAAGCATGTGGAACAACTCACTTGCCTTTGTTATTTCCGGTGGATACAAAAGATTAATGGCTCTATTATGTGCAGATTTCTCGAGGAGAAACAACTTTTCTTTGTTGTCGAGCTTAACAACTTTGTGATCATTAAACTTTGTGTTCTACAGCGTGGAAGACGATAGCGAAACATTGTCAGAAATGCGTGTTAGTGCATTTGCCTCGGTAATTTTTCCTTGGTAGTTACAAAATAAAGTTATCAGAGAAAAAGTTGTTATAATCACATGAGACTCAATGTGAAGCCCAAAAATGATAGTTCAGCCCTGAAATTTGCAGGGGTAGTGAATTTTACCCGATTATAAATGCAAATAAGAGTAGTTCTTTAATGGGCTTCTCCTTGTTTGATGTACACATTTTTTTTGGGTTTTTACATAGATTTTTAAAATAGGTTATGATCTACAACAAAACTATAGGATCAGACCATCTATACTATTATTAAGCAAAGTCCTAATTTGGCGGCTTTTTATTATCATGCCCCCATAAACATAAAAGACTAAAAAAATATATAGGGTTAAAAATCTATATCTATACTATTATTAAGCAAAGCCCCAATTTGGCGGCTTTTTACTATCATGCCCTCATAAACATAAAAGACTAAAAAAAAATATAGGGATAAAAATCTATATCTATACTATTATTAAGCAAAACCCCAATTTGGCGGCTTTTTACTATCATGCCCCCATAAACATAAAAGACTAAAAAAATATATAGGTTTAAAAAATGTAATTTGCATGACTAATAAATTATAATTTTAAATTATGAATTCATACCTTTCATTTTAAATTATCTATCTATACTATTATTAAGCAAAGTCCTAATTTGGCGGCTTTTTAATATCATGCCCCCATAAACATAAAAGACTAAAAAAATATATAGGGTTAAAAATCTACATCTATACTATTATTAAGCAAATCTATGCTATTATTAAGCAAAGCCCCAATTTGGCGGCTTTTTACTATCATGCCCTCATAAACATAAAAGACTAAAAAAAATATAGGGATAAAAATCTATATCTATACTATTATTAAGCAAAACCCCAATTTGGCGGCTTTTTAATATCATGCCCCCATAAACATAAAAGACTAAAAAAATATATAGGTTTAAAAAATGTAATTTGCATGACTAATAAATTATAATTTTAAATTATGAATTCATACCTTTCATTTTAAATTATCTATCTATATTATTATTAAGCAAAACCCCGTTTGGCGGCTTTTTACTATCATGCCCCCATAAACATAAAAGACTAAAAATATATATAGGGTTAAAAAATATAATTTGCATGGCTAATAAATTATAATTTAAATTATGAATTCATACCCTTCATTTTAAATTATGAATGCATTATGCGATGCAGAGTAGTAGCATTTTGCATGCACAATTTAATTTACCTTGAATTCATCTTATCTCATAATTTGCCTTGAATTCATAATTTGCAAAAAAGGAAAGAATACAGAATGGAAATATCCAATCACTATATTTTTAATGCATGCATGCCGACCATTAATACCCTCCCATTCATACCCTTCATCTATACTATTATTAAGCAAAGCTCCAATTTGGTGGCTTTTTACTATCATGCGCCCCCATAAACATAAAAGACTAAAAATACACATAGGGTTAAAAAATATAATTTGCATGACTAATAAATTATAATTTTAAATTATGAATTCATACCCTTCATTTAAAATTATGAATGCATTATGCGATGCGGAGTAGTAGCATTTTGCATGCACAATTTAATTTGCCTTGAATTCATCTCATCTCATAATTTGCCTTGAATTCATAATTTCCAAAAAAGGAAAGAATGCAGAATGGAAATATCCAATTACTATATTTTTAATGCATGCATGCCGACCATTAATACCCTCCCATTCATACCCTTCATTTTAAATTATGAATGCATTATGTGATGCGGAGTGGTAGAATTTTGCATGCACAATTTAATTGCCTTGAATTCATCTCATCTCATAATTTGCCTTGAATTCATAATTTTCAAAAATTGAAAGAATACAGAATGAAAATATCCAATCACTATATTGTTAATGCATGCATGCCGACCATTAATTCCCATCATTAACAGAATGTGGAGTATAAAAATGCATAAGCTTAATTAATGCATATCCAATCACTATATTTTTAACTGTTATTTTTTTTTCCCTAATGATGGTTGTACTAGGAAAATTATGCGATCCAGATTAATTATTGCATAAGAGTAGTATACAAACGCATAATCTATACTATTATTAAGAAAAGCCTCATTTTGACGGCTTTTTACTGCCATACCCTCATAAACATAAAAGGCTAAAAAAATAGAAAGTTAATATCGGAGTTCGGAAATGTAATTTGCATGTATTGGAAAAATAATTAACATACATAGATTTGCATGTCTGACTGCATAGATTTGGAAAAATAATTAATAGTATAGATTTGCATGTACTTGCATGCACAATTTATTCATAAGAAAGTTTTATCCTATCATATAACACATGTATGCAAATATCAAAATGAATAAATTGTGCATGTCTGTCTGCATGCATGCATGCAACCTCTTCGGTGACCTGCCACTTCCTCAAAATCCTACACACCTTTATAGACGTGCATCACACGTGCATTATACTAGTTAATACTTAGTTTGGCTTCATTTCAGGTTAATTCAAAATGTATGGTTTAAGCGACTGTTTTTTTTTTCCTTCTTTTTCAAGCCCCTTTCCTGAGAGCATCTACAGTCGTTATTGTTAGAAAAATGCATAAATGCATATTTACATATAATATTTTTAGAGATTGATATATAATAATATCAGACGGAGTTGGCTTGGTTTGTTGCGTATTTGAGAAGTTATGCTCTTTTCACCTGCCGATTTGGCTTGGTTTTTGTCCTTTTGTTACTGGGCAGCTTTTGTATCTGTGCTGCTCGTTCGGGCTGTGTGATGGTTTTAGTTTGGAGCTAGCCTCCTCGGTTACTCATAGTGTTTCACTGCATCCCTATGAGTCTCTTCATGATGCTGATCTTGATTTGAGCCGATTAAGGAGCTGTTTTCTCGGCTTTGTTATAAGCGGAGGTTAGTCTTTTGGCTCCACTTTTATTTCGTGGCCAGCCCTCTATTTGGGGTTGTACACTGTCGGCGTACTGTTTGGGGTTTGATGGTCGGGCCTTTATTTCCCCAGCAATGGACCGGCATTTCTTTCCCTGTCTGTAGTTGTGTGCGGAGTTTTTCCACGCCGCTGGCGTTTTACTATTTGTCTGGCTAGCTGCCTTCTGACGTTCAGGATGCAGCGCTGTGGGTGTCTAGATCCCAGAGTACTCCCCTTACAGTACTGTCGTCTCGTTTCCTGATTTAGGGTGTGATCAGACGTTCATTTGCGGTTCAGCCCCAGGTCTCGACTGTAGGCCCGTTTGCTGTCGATTTTAGTCTGTCTGTTTAGCCATTGTAATTTTTTTAGTCATTGTTTCTTTATTACATTCTTCGGATGCTCGCTGTTCTTTGTTCTATGTCGTTTGATTTTACGACTTGTAAAATCTATTTTGTATCTCTTTAGTTTTAATTTAATTATTGTCTAGCTGGTGTCGTAAGACTCTATCCGTTTCATAAAAAAAATGTTTCGCCTATATTAAATTTGTTGGACATTAAAAATAATTTCGGCACTACAACCCCATAAGTTTTAAATAACAAGTTCATTTCACTATAAAAGCAATTATTTTACCCCCAAAGAAAATGACTGAAACAATCACTACTAAAAAGTTAGTTTACCAGCCAAATCATGAAAACTCACAATTGTCCGGTAAAATTTCCCCTATTTAGAGCACCTGTAGTCGTTTCCTATATTCTTAAATTTTGGAAAATATAGGGAACGAACTGTTGTCGCCGTTTCTTATATTTCCAAAATCTGGGGAAAAAAAAGTCTCCTATATTTGAGAGTCGATATATGAATTTATCAAATATAGAAATCGAAAGATCATATTGCGTCCATTCTACAAAGAAAATTCTCGGACGCAAGATGATCTTGCGTGTGATCAATATTTTAAAAAAAACATATCGGACGCAAGAATATGATCTTGCTTCCAATAATTTTTTGATAAAAAATGTGTCGGCTGCAAGATCATTTTGCGGCTGACCCAAAAAAAAAAATTTCAATAAAGAAATCGGATGTAATATCATTTTGCAACCGACGAAATTAAAATAAAATAAAAAGCAGAACGGACACAAGAAGGTCTTGCATCTGCGATTTTCCCCCAGTTGTTTTTTAAAAAAATTTCTATGGAATATAGCCGATATGATTTTATATGCATATAAGGTTAATTTGATATTGGTTAGAATTTTTTGATCAAGGGATAAAATGTAATGAGCCTATAGGAATTGTTATGTGTTCCAATGTGTTCATTTTTTAATTTATTTTACAAATGTGTTGGACTCGAAATTTATTTTTTCAATGGCTGAGATTCAATATTAAAATGATCATCCACCGTTAGACCAAATTTTGGAATTTAACGACTACAAATACAAATCAAAATTTATATTTCTAAAATCCAAATATGAAAATTTTGAATCTTAACGACAACAGATGCTCTAAAAGTAGTTCCTTAAGAGCATCCACAGTCGTTTTTCTCATTTGCTATAAAATGGCAGCTACAGTAATAGCAATTGGATGAGGATCGTGCAGTGGTGCTGTAACACCCCAAATTTTTTTTTTTTTTTTTTTTTTGAAAAAACTAAGTCTCCAAATTCAATTCTTTCAATTTCTATATCACTTTAATTATAAACTAAGAAAGTTATATTTCAGGAAAAATTTTGGCAGAGTCTCCCCTGTAAATTTTGCCCCGAAACACAAAAAGCTTACGGAATTCTGCTCAAAATTCCGTAGCTCACAAACCACATAATATTTTCATAGGCTCCCCAGGCCAAAATGAGCAGATACATACTGGCAATATAATATAATGCTCTGGGGGCCAAACTCATAACGGATTATCAAATATCAATTAAAAACTATGAATTTCTTTGAAAAACGAGGTAAAATCTTAGAAAAATCATTATAAAACTTACCACAGAGCCTGGTACTCCACGACGAGCTGGGTACGGGTCACCAACATACTACACCACCTCACACTATACTCATCATCGTCATATACAGGCTTATACACTCATAATACAATTTAAATCATAAATTTCACTATTCCTATAACTAAATAATACAAATTTTTAAAATAAAAAGTTATACTATCACTCCACGCCTCACCTCTGCACTGATGAGAACCTGCAACAGTAGGGGATCTAGGGTAGTCCTCAGACTCCCCTAACCCCCCAAACACTAAGGGGTTAGCCATTTCTGGTATGAGTATAGTTATTAATCTAATGACAATTTAAAATAGTATAAAGAAAATAATTTAAACTTACAAATACCACATTAAGATAATGCTACCCGAATCCTGAACACAACAACATCATCGATACGACGATATATCAAATGCTTTGCCAATCCTGCATTCAACTGTTCAATTATCCATAACTTCCCACATTTCATAATATACTTCACCTCAGCCTCGTACATATATAATATCCTTCACCTCGACCTAGTATATATATAACATACTTCACCTCAACCTCGTATATATATATTCTTATTTTCCATCCGCATAATACGAATACACATACAATCCATTACTTTTCAATTTATCTTCTCTAACTCAAATATTCATTCTTCCACAAGTATCGTCATAATAGCATTATATGAATATAACTACATAATGTTATTACTCCTTTCATTAATAACCCTTTATGGGAATACAACTCATAATACAACATACACTCTTAATAACCATTTTTATAACCAGTCTCATAATACAGGTATTTATTTTATTAAAATACAACAAGTATCACTTCTTTCCTATATGCTTCTATTCTCATAATGCCACATTCATTCAAGTCTCATAACGCAAATATAACATCTTAATGCTTATTGCAATGCTCTCACATTTCATCGCATCAATAACACCTCATTAATAGAATACTTATACTGGTTACATCAAACCATGTTTTATAACTCATTCACATCTCATTACTCCACTTAGTAATTCTCATTCTTATAAGGATTATATTTCTTATTATCATTTTCACTTAATCCCCAAACACACTCTGGGGCCACCACATATCACATCCCATAGCCGATAGCTTGGGTAATAATCACCGTACCTCAAACACACAATTTGGGTAATATCACATTACATCTCAAGCCGATAGCTTGATTATTAATTTCACTTCAATCACTTATCATCTTTACTTCACTTTATTTCTCATTTCTATTAATCATTACCACTATTATATCCACTCACCCTGCGAATTATGCCAAGGCAGGTAGTTCCCACAATTTCCACTGAAATTGCGGGCAGGTAGTTCCTTGACACAATTCCAAGGTACAACTCATATCAACTGTATTTTACTTTAATGATCACACACATAATACAATTACTCCGTATTATTCATGATAACACATCTCTTTTATTATTTTCATCTTAAATTAATCACAAGCTGCATTTATCACTTCTTTTCATATATTAACTCATAGTACGTTCACTTTCACATTTACTTCATTCACACACTTTCTTTTCCACACACAGTTCACATTTTACTATCCACTTTCGTTTCCACGCACAATACACATTTTACTATCCACTTTCTTTTACTACCACATTTATTATTAACACTCATTTATTTTATTAGTTCGTCGACCAGTGAGCCACAGTATCCCAACATACTGAAAGCCGACAGCCCAGTAAACACGCGGCCCGATGCTCACACAGAGTCTTACTCGTCCGAGGCTACGTCTTCCTCCTAGCCGAACTAGCGAGGGAACCACTTACCCCAAGTAGAACTTGGGTACGTCCTCGCGACATCTGTCATCGAGGGAAAAACCACTTACCCCAGATAAACTGGGTACGTCCTCGCGACATCTGTCATCGAGGGAAAAACCACTTACCCCAGATAAACTGGGTACGTCCTCGCGACATCTGTCATCGAGGGAAAAACCACTTACCCCAGATAAACTGGGTACGTCCTCGCGACAGCTGTCATCGAGGGAAACCGGGCCTCAAGCCGATAGCTTGGGCGATAAAATCCACTTACCCCAAACATAGTTTGGGTCCACTTACCCCAAGCCGGTCCTTGGGTGTTAGGAGGTCTAGCCCAAACCCCCAGGATTGCTGTAGGTACTGGTCAACAAGCCATCTGTTATTAGCATTAATCATTGCATCTTTCCACTTTACTTTATCAACATAAAGCATCACAGCTTTTAATTCAACAATAGCCACATCTTTGACTTTAATCACAAGAATAATAACACATTTTATTAACACTTACCATCTCACCTTTTTCTTGCGTTTGATGCACATCTGATGTCCACGATATTTATTATCATCTCGTTGTATCATATATATATATGCATATCCCATGTCATTTAACATAGAAACCATCATGTTATTTAACCTACCATAACATCACCCATCATGAATACCATGCTATTCGCTACTTCATTAAATCCCATATAAACATACACCAAGTCATTTATCATATAAACCAACATGTCATATTATTTCCCATTAATTCATTTCAAACATAATTAAAATGTAAACATGCACCCACTTATTTAATTTCGTCAATTATTGCATCACACATCATAATCATTTATATATATATTACAAATAAACATCACACATGCGGGTTTCCCATCATAAGGGGCCAAAACCACTTATTTCCTCTAATTAAGTCTTATAATATCTAATTATAGCATACTAGCTCACACATCATGTTTCATATAGATAAAATCACCTCTAAGGGCTTATATGCCCCAAAACATGCACAAAACGGGCACTATAATTACACAGATCTTCAAAATATGATCACAATCACTAATTTCATCTAATTACACCTTATAGCATCCGTCCATAGCAGGCTAGCCCATACACCAGGCTCCGCATATACCCGATTGCCTATATCGGCCTACATACCCCAAAAACATGCACAAAACATGCACGGGGTAAAAATACGCATAAACGAGTTAATATATCTAATTTTTATACTTCAACACGTCACATTAATCCATAATATAGGTTTTATACACTTAAAATAGTTAATTTCACCACATATCACAAAAATCCATTTTCGAGCTCCAAAAATCCGTATTTTCATTGAGAATCAATTTTTAGCATAACTTCTATAAAATATATCACAAGACCACGAAATTTGGCCACAATATAAAATATTTATAAATACAACATACTCACCTGACGGATCGAGCAAACGATGTCCCATGTCCGCCCAGCAGCCAGTCGAAGTTCGACTTTTTCCACCTAAATAGGAAATTATAGGACCGATTAGCTTAAAACTCAAATCTCGGCCTCCGAACCTCCAAACTCGAATCCGTCTTCGCCCACACGTTACAAATGACCTAAGTAGCCGAGCTACATCGACGGATTTCGAATTCGGGTCCCAATACAAACATTCCCTTATTGGTCGGAGGCTTTCTAATAAGAACAATTCATATTTTCTAATTTCTTTAACCCTCTTTTCCCTAATCTCACCTATTAAGGTTAATAATAATAATGAAACTCAACTACACCTCCGAACCCATAAATTCTCACCTCTATATCGCTCAGGCATTTCACCGAATACCCGGCGTGCACAAAACTTATATTTTCATTCTCCATCTTTTCCATTAACTTCTAAGTCTACAAAATCCATTCTAAATTCATATTAATACTCTCACACTACTCCACAACCTCCCATACAATTTCTAAACTCGCTAGAAGCAAGTTTCTTACTCCACTTCACATATTCTAAAATTTGGCTTTATGCCAAAATTAGAACTTCATGATTTCACCATGATATGCACCAATCCTAAATTCTAATGTGTTCTATATACTCTCTTTTACCAACCCCAAACCCTAATTTATTAACAACTTGCAATTTATCTAACAATCCACTAATTCCTCAAATCTACCACTTCCAACATCTCTAAATCACTCTTCCATAATAATCCTACTCAATAAAACTAAACACACTAAATTTTATACGAATAAATAAAATATGGTATACCTTTTCGGAATCCTTTCGAAAATCCGATGCTACCACGTTGTAGAGAACCCTTCAATTAATATACCCCTCAGTTTAATTTAAAAACAATGGAGAAATGGAAGAGATTTGGGAGGGGGAAATGGCAACCGAATGGGTTCGGTCCCAGGTTACGATCGGGAATGAAAAGAACCGAGAAGAAGAAGAAGAATGGGGGGGGGATTATAAGAAAATAATTTCCGAACTGATCCACTGTGAAAAATATTTACCAAACTGATCCATTTTCGAAAATATTTACCCAAAGTTAGTCCATAACTGGTCCACTTTCGAAAATATTTGGGTTGAGGACAAATTACACTAAGGTGTTCTCCCATTATAATAGTAGAGATAAAATTATAATAATAATAATATTTTTATAAATGGATATTTACAAATAGACCCCTAGACCTCCAAAATATTTCAAGTAAACCCCAACTCTTTTCTCTAATAGCACCAACAATACAAAATACATTGCAATTATCTCGCAATAATCCTTCAAAATTATAAAATAAAATAAACAATAATTATTCACATAAAATCTCAACTCACGGCTTCAATATATAGCAATAATACCAATCTACCATAAATATCCATACCGATATCAATATTTAAATAAAATATATCAAAAATAATTTTCACCACTCAAAATATATAAAAACAAACATTTTCGATATTTTAAAAATTCGAGGTGTTACAGGTGCTTTGCTAAAATTTTCTCATTTGGATTAGAGACGGGATCGGGATATGATATCCCGTCCCTCTCTTTTGGTGTGAGAAGACCATAATACCCCCATGACTTTCAAGAAGAAGAATACCCCGGAGGGCAATTTAGGAGAAAAAAAAAATTGAATTAAATCTCCAAAGACGGGGAATGATACCCTGGACGGGGTATGTTTCCCGTCTGAGGGGAGATTTAAAAAAAAAAAAAAAAGAAATTGGGAGGGACGGGGTTTGATACCCGGCCGGGGTATCATTCCCCGTCTGAGGGATTATTAAAAAAAAAAAAATTAAAATTATTAAGACGGTATATGTTCTTCCCTCTCAATCGATTAAACAAGAATAGAACGTTTGCCATAAAATGGCAAAATGAGAAACGATTGCAAAGGTTCGTTTGCTGTAATATGGCAAAATGGCATTTATAGAAAACGACTCTGGATGCTCTTATTAACGGGCCCTTCCTTCTTTAGTTCTTTCCAGTTTTTACCCAATACGAGATCGGATTCGGAGCTGCAAAAAGTTGTCGCATCCGGCCCATTAATACTCAAATCACCTATAATCAATTCAAAAATTAGAATCAATTCAAAAATTAGGGCTTTAGCATTTTAGGGGTTTTCATTTTCCCTACCAAAACTCCACCACCAAATCAATGGCGGTAACACTAAAACCAACCACGACGCCCGTCCATCGACGGAGGTGCCGGCAACCACGTGAGGTGATTGTGATTGTTAACGAATCCCGACGGCGAGCCACTCGGCGATCGACTCGGTAATGACGTCATCTGCCTTTCCCAAAACGTGGGCCCTCGTCAGCTTCAACAACTCGTCAACCATTTCCTCAACGATGTAAGAATTTGAAGTAATTTTAATGAAATTTCGACTCTTTGTTTCAATTGTTGAGGAAAAAGATCGTATTTTGACCATTTGTTTTTTATAGGAGAAGTTGCCGTATGCGTTTTACGTATCGGATCAGGAGCTTGTTGATCAGTTTGGTGATTACTTGCGGAAGAGTAAAGGTGAAATTTAATCGAATTTAGTCTTAAAATGGGTTCTTGTTTTGGATGGGTGAAATTCGTTTTTTTTGGGGGGGGGGGGGGGGGGTGTTTTTGTTGTTGATGATTCTGTGCTGTGAAGTAACGATGGAGGAGGCGCTTCGTATAGTGTTACGTGTACCAGCCTCAAGCAATTTTTCAGATACGGTCAACTGGTGCTCGGCAACTAGAGCAGGTAGTTTGCCTTTGAACTCATTTGTTGAGTACATTACAATGGCTAGCTTGTCTACCAATGAGTAGCTAATGCATTAAAAAGTTTCAATTAGGACAATATGATTATCTTGTAGACATTCATTGTAGCAGTTGATTAGATTTGCAGAAGGGATTTTTTTCCTCATAAAAAAGGTGAGGGTTTAAAATCTTTGGTTTCCATTAAAAAGGTTTTAACGAAACAATACAACCAAGGGTATTTGGAATGAAGTTCATCTATCTGAACAGGTTGGGAGCATGAAACTCTCGCCCAAAATTAAAACCCGAACATCCCAAAATACATTTGTACATACCCTTAGCAACTCAAAAAATAAGGGTTACGTGCACAAACAACAAAATACATTAATAAAAGCTCGGAGAACCACCAAAAAACCATTCCAAGAGTGACAGAGCCTGTGCAACAGCAAGAGATCATTCCTCAAGGTTTCTATCATAACCCTCATTGGACTCGACTTCGGAGGTAGAAGTAGCTATTTCTGCAAACAACTCCTTCGCCTTCTTTTTAGTATTCTCCCTAGCTGCGGTAGACCAGAAGATGATATGAACCTTGATGATATAGAATACTTGATGCAAATGCAAATGTTTATTTCTAAATTTGTTTTTAAGTCTTTCTAACTAAATATCCCAACATGTAGATGCAATCCAACATTCTACAATGCGATGCGCAAACTGTTATCGACCTCCATGAACCCCAAAGGAACTCAACTGAGTCCGAAATGGGGCTAGAGATTTTGAATCTATCACAGAGTGTCGTCCAAATAGATCGAGAGGGTGTTTGTGTTGTGTTGTGCAGTATCGATGGAGGAGTCACTTCGTATAATGTACTGCCTCTAGCATTTTTTCGAATACAATCGGTCAACCGGTGCTCGGCAACTATAGCAGGTAGTTTGCCTTTGAACTCATTTGTTGAGTACATTACCATGGCTAGCTTGTATATGAATGTGTACCTAATGCATTAAAAAGTGTAAATTAGGACAATATGTTTATCCTGTAGACCTTCAATGTAGGAGTCGATTAGATTTGCAGAAGGGATTTAAAAATAAAAAAAATTCAAATTTGTTCTTAATAAAAAATGGTGAGGGTATAACCTCCATGGTTTCCTTAAAAAAAAAGTTAAAAACGTTTTAATGAAACAATACAACCAAAGGTATTTGGAATGAAGTTCATCCATCCCAACAGGCTGGGAGCATGAACTCATTCCCCAACTAAAAGTAAAACCCAAACACCTCAAAATGTGGCCAAAGCCTTGAAATCTCACGAAAGTGGCCAAAAACTGCGGACAAGCCCACGAAATATTGTCAAAACAGAGAAATATGAAATTTCACGAAAGTTGTCAAAAACTGTGGATTATAGCCTACAAAATAAGGTCAAAACAGTAAGATATACGAAAGTGGCAAAAAACTGTGGACTTGTACTCCACAAAATTAGGCCAAAACAATGAAATATGAATTTTTATGAAAGTGACCGAAAATTGTAGACTAGCCCACAAAATAAAACCGAAACAGTGAAATACGAAATTTTACGAAATAGCAAAAAACAATGAACTATAGTCCAACAAATCAGGTCAAAAGAGTTAAATACGAAATTTCACGAAATTGGCCGAAAAATATGGACTATAGCCCCACAAAATAAAGTCAAACCCATGAAATACGAAAATTCACGAAACTGGAAAAAACTGTGGACATATTCACAAAATATGGCTAAAATAGAGAAACACAAAATTTCACAAAAGTAGACGAACATTGTGGACGATACCCACAAAATGAGGTCAAAATTGTGAAATACAATATTTGAACAGTAACCCATAAAATGAGGCAAAAACAGTAAAATACGAAAATGATCGAAAACTGTGGATGATAACTCAGAAAATGAGGCCAAAATAGTGAAATTCGAAATTTCATGAAAGTGGCTGAAAACTGTAGCCCATAACAATGAAATACGATATTTGTCGAAAATGACCGAAAATTGCGGACTGTAGCTCACAAAATGAAGCCAGAACAGTGAAATACAAAATTTCACGAAAATGGTCAAAAATTGTGAATTAAATAGCCCACAATATCAGGTCAAAACGGGGAAATACAAAATTTAATAAGTGGTCGAAAACTGTGGACTGGATCTCATAAAACTAGGCCATAATAATCAAATATAAAATTTGACGAAAATGGCAAAAACATGTGAACTTTAACGCTCGAAATGAGGCCAAACAAGTGAAATACTAAATTTTCCGAAATTAGCTGAAAACTATAGACTATAGTCGACAAAATGAGACGATAACAATGAAATATGAAATTTTACGAAAGTGACCGAAAACTGTGGACTAAGGCCCACTATCACGCCCCGCTTTCCAATCTGCAGAATCATGGGCACACAATTAAGGTCCAGCGAATGATACAAGTATTCTAACGTACATCATCCATAAGCTGTACAGTCAGAAGCTCAACAATAAAGCATATCCACTCAGATAATAATAATGATCACATGAATCGAAATAGAAACTACGCTACGTAAATAACCGTCATCAAATATACATAAACTTTAGGTTAAATGCTTGAGAATATAATAAATTGAAAATAATGCAATGCAATAAACGATTCACTATGACTAGCTAGATAATGTAGCGACTGGAAAAGATAACACGAGTAACTCTATCTTGGTCGTATAGAAAGTCTGTTCATCAAGTCACTCCGGTATCTCATCATCTGTGCCTGCATAAACGTCATTTGGGGTGGTTGAATGTCCGTTAGAGTAAGATTCGGATAGCAAGTAGCATCAAACAGTATGATAATAAAGTAGTAAAATATAATGTGGAAGGAAATAATGAATAGCAATGTAAGAACTGAAACTGTATGATTATGCACAATGCAAATGCTTACTTGGTGACTGTAAGAACATGAAATCATCATTATAAAGTATAATCAATCGGTAATTTGTAATGCAGTGATCGGTAATCAATAATCGATAATCGGAATTACTGTCAATTCTATAAACTCTGTCTATCAGTTTTTATTAATCTATCTAATGCACTCAGTCCTGTGTCCCATACCACAGGTTCGAGTACATAACAATCAAGTGAATGCTTGGACTTAAATAGTGAAGTCTACATGATCATGTACTTAGGTCTTCTAGTGACAGTAATCGGTAATCAGTAATACGGGAAATACGGGCTCCCTTCCGAGTGCACTATGCCTGTAGCGCCCCAAATTTCTAATATGAGAGCTTAGAAAATAAGTGCCGAAATCCCAGCAATCCACTTCAATAGAACAATAAACACCAACAACACCACTAAAATTTTCTTTCTTTTATTACAACAAACTTTTCAATTACAGCGGAAGTCTAAACATCTCAACACAAATTAATCTTTTATTTACAACTCAATAATGATTCAAATATATCTTAACAATTTTACACCAACACTAAATAATCCAATTGTCACAAACTGCCCACTCAAGCATCCAACCTCCAATCTAAGCAATAACCTGCAACATGTGAGGCTAGAGTTGAACCCTAACCCCCAAACTAAAGGGGTCAGCCATCAAAATGGTGTGAGTGGCAACAAATCAAACCAATAGAATAAATGAACTTAAAACATAATATCCAACAGATAATAATCAAACACTAAAGTATGAAGTACGACAAAAGAACAATGGGTGATACCAAAACCAAAAGCCAAGTGTGTGTAAAAACAGGAAATCCGAATGCATAAAAGTGATTCAAGAAAACATCATGACTACATGCTGACAACGATGACTACTAAGAGATGAAGATAAACTGTGATAATTTGCCCATGCTTGATCATTCCGGAGATTGATCCCACATCACAGGTACTTTTCCCTGGATAATTCAGGAGATCATCCCACATCTAAACATAGACTCATAATCACAAGAATACCCCAAAAGCGTCGCCTCGACTCCGATCATTCCGTAGTTCAATCCCACATCTCAAGATAATTACTTGGATAATTCAGGAGATATACCTCACATCACAGGCTAACTACCTGGATAATTCCGGAGATAAATCACACATCACAAGTTAACTACTTGGATAATTCAGGAGACTAATCCTACATCAAAAGCCATACTGAGGTGCATAACTCAAGTTCTCATTCGTCATGACACTACTAATGCCTGTCCTTATTAGTTTGGGTTACTGAACAAATCTCCTAGAGTAGTGTACCCTACCAGACTAAAAATCTGATTACTGAAAAATGTGCCTCGATGGGCCTCAACAAATAACTGAACAACACTGGTATACTAGGGTCACTTACCTCTAGAGACTCAAAAACAAATATCTGAACAAATTCCCACTAAACAAGTGGCTCAACAAAATATCTCAAAATCATGTTCTTATCTGAACATCTCAAAATCAAATACTGAACAAATATCTCAGAATCAAGTACTGAACAAATGTCTCAAAATCAAACACTAAACGAAATATCCAAATCAAATACAAAGTTCCTACAGGACCAGTCGACCGCATAAGGGATCAGTCGACTGTCCAGAGGACATATCCCAACATTTTACAAAAACAATCTAAGGCATGACCAGTCGACTTGACAAGTCATCAGTCGACTGCCCCGAGAAAAATTCAAATAATCCTCATCAAAATAATCTAAGTACGTGAGTCGACTGAAAGGTCATAGGTCGACTGTCCCGAAAGGACTGAACAAAATACGAACAGAGGTCCAGTCGACTGACCATCGGTCTAGGTCGACTGTCCCGAACAAAACTCAAAGACTACAAGTACATCAGTAGGCTCGAACCAGTCGGCTGCTCTACATGCCAGTCGACCGTCGGCTACAGGTTTCCAAACAAAATAGATCTGAACACAAATCAAAACTAGAGTTTTCTAAAGATTTACTGATCACAAAACTAACTTGTATCCAGGCAGTTAAACAACTCTCAATAATCTCCATCATGGATACATTTCTCAATCAATCAAATACTCAAATCTCGTCTCCTCATGATCTAAACTCTTAATCCTTTGATTAGGGTTTTCTCAACAAAACTAAATGTCTTCTTCAACACATAAACCAGATTGGTTTACAATCACTAGGTCCAAATGTGTAATATCTGATCACAACATGATCAGTTCTTAATTTGCTTTCTAACAACAAGATCTCATAAATCAACATATCCTCAACAATCCTAAATCTTTTCTCATCATGGTCCAAATATCAATTAAAAGTTCTAATCATCCATATCAAATAAAGGATCCATATCATATATACAATGAGATTAACAAAACAATAGCATGACGATCACAACAATCATAACAAAGGTCTCATGTCCTTCATTAATCAAGCAAATAAAGTAAACAAACAAACAAACAAACAAAACAAACAACCACTCACATTGTTCCTGAAGAAAAATCCACAAAAAGCTTCCTCCTTTTGCTAGATCCAAGAATCCTCTTCTTGTTCCTCAAACAAACTCAAAATCTGAATATTGTAAATGACGGCTGGGAATGGGAAAATCCCTTATATATGCCGGATTAAAATATTAGGGTTTTCACCCAATTTGCAAAATAATCCTTTTAAGAGTACATCTTACATATATAATTGTATTCTTGAAAACTAAATCAAATATCATTTAAATTAGGATCTAATAGAAAAATATATTTTCAACCCTCAATAAGTACTGATCGGAAAGTCCAGAAAACACATTTTGCATTTTAATCCCTCAAAATGTCAGTTTTGCAAATAAGTCCCTCTTTTCTCAAAAATTGCAGATAGTACCAATTAATTTCAGAAAATTTTGGAAAAATAATAGATAATTCTCAAATAATAAATAATGATTTTTCATAAAGAAAACTTAATTTTCCAAACTTCTAAAAGTCATTTGCACGTGTTTTGCACTTGTACAAAAGATAAATTTCTTAGAAAATATTTATCAAATACTCAAAATCATTTAAAGTTCATTTTCAAATAATTAAATAATATTTGAAAATACGGGGTTCTACATCACTCCCTCCTTAGAAGAGTTCTGTCCTCAGAACTACTACTAATGAGTTCAAACACCTACCAACAAAAGGAAATAATACTTCATAAATAGATCATAATCCAAATAATTTCATATAACATCACCATCAAATTAAAGATTACATCATGTATCAATCAATAGTTCAATCATTCAAAGAATTCCATTCACATACAAGGAATACATTCATTCAAACAATTCAGGAAAATCATTCAGCATGCGATCCTCTGGCTCCCAAGTAGCCTCCTCAAACTGTTGATTCCTCCACAATACCTTGATCATAGGTATCACCTTGCTTCTAAGGACTTTCTCCCTACGATCAATGATCTCAACAGGCTGTTCCTTGTAACTCAAGTTCACCTGTAGATCTTCGGGAACTTCTACCAACTGATGCTTCTGATCGGCCACATACTTCCTCAGTAATGATACATGAAACACATCATGAACCTGAGCCAACTCCTCTGGAAGCTTCAATCTGTATGCTGTCTTACCAATCCTCTCCACAATCCTGTACGGACCAATGTACCTTGGCGCCAACTTGCCACCCTTACCAAATCTGATTACTCCTTTGGTCGGAGAAACCTTGAGAAAAACTGCATCCCCAACCTCAAATTCCAAATCTCTCCGTCGAGTGTCAGCATAACTCTTCTGCCGACTCTGAGCTTCAACTAATCTCTTGCAAATCAGCTCAATCTGCTCTGACGTCTGCTGCACGATCTCAGGACCATACATCTGCCTCTCGCCAACCTCATACCAACATACAGGTATCCTGCACCTCCGCCCATACAAAGCCTCATACGGTGCCATCCTAATACTTGCATGGTAACTGTTGTTATAAGCAAACTCAACCAATGCCAAGTATCTCTCCTAACTACCACCGAAATCCATAACACAAGCTCTCAACATGTCTTCCAGCACTCGATTCACCCTCTCCGTCTGACCATCTGTCTGTGGATGAAAAGCCGTACTGAAATCAGTCCTGGTGCCCAAAGCTGCTTGTAGGCTCTTCCAAAACCTTGATGTAAACCTCGGATCTCTGTCAGACACAATCGAAACAGGAACTCCATGAAGTCTCACAATCTCTTCAATGTATAACTCAGCCAATTTCTCCATCGACCAAGTAATCTTCATGGCTAGAAAATGTGCCGACTTAGTCAATCGGTCCACAACAACCCAAATCGAGTCATTGCCCTTCGAACTCCTCGGCAAACCCGTAATAAAGTCCATGCTGATATTCTCCCACTTCCACTCCGGAATGGGTAAAGGCTGCAACAAACCTCCAGGTCTCTGATTCTCCGCCTTGATCTGCTGACAAGTCAGACACCTTGCCACAAAATCTGCTACATCTCGCTTCATGCCAGACCACCAAAAGTGGGGTTTGATATCCCTGTACATCTTCGTACCTCCTGGATGAACTGATAACAATGTGCTGTGTGCCTCCTACAAGATACTCTCTCTCAACTCTGCATCATCTGGAACACACAACCTCTCACCTAACCAAAGAACTCCATCTTGGACACGAAATTCTGATAATTTGCCTTCTGAAACCTGCTGCAACATCTTCTGGATCTCTGAATCTGATCTCTGACCTTCCACAATCTTCTCTCTCAAAGACGGCTGCAGCCTCAACTGAGCCAAAGATGCCCCTAAACCTCGCAGTATCACCTCGATACCTGCCTGATCGATCTCTGCTGCCAACTCTCTTCGAGTAGTGATCAACCTCGACAAACTACTCTTCCTGCTAAGTCCATCAGCCACTACATTCGCCTTGCCCGGATGATACTTGATCTCAGGACGAATGTCTTCCAATACCTCCAACCATCTTCTCTGACGAAGATTCAAATCCCTCTGCTGATAGATATACTTCAAGCTCTTGTGGTCAGTGTACATATTGACCTTCTCACCATAGACATAATGCCTCCATAGCTTCAAGGCATATATAATAGCTGCTAACTCCAAGTCATGCGTCGGATAATTCCTCTCATGCGGACGTAACTGCCTCGAACCATACGCAATGACCTTGCCTTCTTGCATCAAGACACAACCCAAACCTCTGAGAGATGCATCACTGTAGATGTCATAATCCTTCCCTGCTTGCGGCAATGCTAGTATGGGTGCAGTAGTCAGCCTTTCCTTTAACTCAAGGAAACTCTCCTCGCACTTATCTGTCCACACAAAAGCCACACTCTTCCGGGTCAATCCTGTCAATGGAACTGCAATCTGAGAATACCCCTGAATAAACCTCCGGTAGTAACCAGCTAATCCCAAGAAGCTTCTGACTTCCTTCACTGACGTCGGCCTGGGCCAATCCTTCACTGCTTCCACTTTCTGAGGATCAGTAGCCACTCCCTCCTTAGAAAGAAAGTGACCAAGGAAAGCTACCTCAGACTTCCAAAATTCACACTTCGACAATTTGGCATACAAGCTGTGCTCCTGCAATGTCTGTAATACCGCTGTCAAGTGCTTAGAATGATCCTCCTCCGACTTCGAATACACCAAGATATCATCGATGAAGACCACCACGAAGGAATCAATGAATGGCCTCAACACCCGATTCATCATGTCCATGAAAACTGCCGGCGCATTCGTCAACCCGAATGGCATCACCAAAAATTCATACAACCCATGACGAGTCCTGAAAGCTGTCTTGCTCACATCTTCCTCCTTGACTCGCACCTGATGATATCCTGACCTCAAGTCAATCTTCGAAAACACCGCTGCTCCTCGAAGCCTGTCGAACAAATCATAAATTCGCGGCAGTGGGTACTTGTTCTGAATAGTCACCCTATTCAACTCCCTGTAGTCAATGCACATCTTCATCGACCCATCCTTCTTCTTGACTAACAGCACTGGTGCTCCCCACGGAGATGAACTCGGTCTGATAAGCCCTTTGCTCAAAAGCTCTTCAATCTGCTTCTTCACTTCATCCTGCTCTACAGGTGCTATCCTGTACGGAGCCTTGGAAATCGGCGCACTCCCCGGCTGAACGTTGATGCAAAACTCCACATCTCTCTGCGGCGGTAATCCTGGAAAATCATCCAAGAACACCTGAGGAAACTTTCGAACTACCGGAATGCCCTTAACTTCATCTGCAATAGACTTCTTAGATACCATTGCAGCCACCTGCGGAATCTTCTTCCTCCCTTGGAAAGTTACTGCAGGTCCACCTGGTGCTTTCACCCGAACCATCTTTCTTCAGTTGTGGACAATGGGGCTTTGAGTGTCCAGTCTGCCCACACTGAGAACAAACATGCTCTGCCAACTTCGGACATGCTGACCTGTAATGTCCTACTTCCTTGCAGTAGTGGCAGGTCACTCCCTGAGCTCCAGATGCCTTCTGCACCGGTCCACTGAACTTCGCCTGCTTCGCGGGGAATCCCTTCCCACTCTGGCCTGATGCTGGCCTCTTGTTCCGGTTCCATGTATCCTGCTTCTTCTGAAACAGTTCCATATCTTCCTCAGTCATCGCTGCCCTCCTGACCAGCTTCTCAAATCTCCTGATACCCAACGGAACCATCCTTGACCTCAAGTTCGGCCTTAAGCCCTGCTCAAACTTTTTGGCCTTCTTTGCTTCATCCATGACCAATTCTGGTGCATACCTCGAAAGTTGAGCAAATTTCGTCTCATACTCCCGAACAGTCATGCTCCCCTGCTGAAGGTTCATGAACTCAGTCGCCTTCTTCTCCTGAACATCAAGAGGAAAGAAGCGATCTCTGAATTCCTCCAGAAAAGCTTCCCATGTCAAAGGCTGATCTCCCAGAGTCCTCTTTAGTGACTCCCACCAGACACCAGCGTCTTTCTCAAGTTGCATAGAAGCCAACTTCACCTTACTGGCTGTTGGAGTCTCCGACACTTCGAAGATCGTCTCCATCTTCCGAATCCAATCGTCTGCTGCTGTTGGATCAGCTTGCCCCTCAAAGACTGGCGGCCTCATCCTCTTAAAGGATTCAATCTGCTTTATGGGGTCGGCATTCACCAATCCATGCCCAGCTCCATGATTCGGTGGCGGGTTCTGCTGCGCTGCTGCGCCACATTGAGTGCCATCGATGTGTTCAAGGTCTGATAAACCTTAGCAAACTCAGCCTCTAGGTCAATTCCCGCTCCTCGAGAACTACCCGAACCATCCTCATTGTTGCCACCATTTCTACCTCTGGGTGCAACCATTTTGAATACTGCAAAACGAGGGTAAAGTTAGAGCACACATACAATTCAAACTCAAATCATTACCCTATGGCGAAGCCATAACCATACCCCAAACCATAATTTCAAACCAAACATCATAATTTAATTCTATGTGATACTCACACTCTGATGTCCACACCTAGGTACTCACTCTCTAGTGTCCACACCTAGGTTGGTTGTCATACTATGTCTATTATTACATTGAAGCGGAGCTCTGATACCAATCTCTGTAGCGCCCCAAATTTCTAATATGAGAGCTTAGAAAATAAGTGGCGAAATCCCAGCAATCCACTTCAATAGAACAATAAACACCAACAACACCACTAAAATTTTCTTTCTTTTATTACAACAAACTTTTCAATTACAGCGGAAGTCTAAACATCTCAACACAAATTAATCTTTTATTTACAACTCAATAATGATTCAAATATATCTTAACAATTTTACACCAACACTAAATAATCCAATTGTCACAAACTGCCCACTCAAGCATCCAACCTCCAATCTAAGCAATAACCTGCAACATGTGAGGCTAGAGTTGAACCCTAACCCCCAAAACTACGGGGTCAGCCATAAATGGTGTGAGTGGTAACAAATCAAACCAATAGAATAAATGAACTTAAAACATAATATCCAACAGATAATAATCAAACACTAAAGTATGAAGTACGACAAAAGAACAATTGGTGATACCAAAACCAAAAGCCAAGTGTGTGTAAAAACAGGAAATCCGAATGCATAAAAGTGATTCAAGAAAACATCATGACTACATGCTGACAACGATGACTACTAAGAGATGAAGATAAACCATGATAACTTGCCCATGCTTGATCATTCCGGAGATTGATCCCACATCACAGGTACTTTCCCTGGATAATTCAGGAGACCATCCTACATCTAAACATAGACTCAGCATCACAATAATACCCCAAAAGCGTCGCCTCGACTCCGATCATTCCGTAGTTCAATCCCACATCTCAAGATAATTACTTGGATAATTCAGGAGATATACCTCACATCACAGGCTAACTACCTGGATAATTCCGGAGATAAATCACACATCACAAGTTAACTACTTGGATAATTCAGGAGACTAATCCTACATCAAAAGCCATACTGAGGTGCATAACTCAAGTTCTCATTCGTCATGACACTACTAATGCCTGTCCTTATTAGTTTGGGTTACTGAACAAATCTCCTAGAGTAGTGTACCCTACCAGACTAAAAATCTGATACTGAAAAATGTGCCTCGATGGGCCTCAACAAATAACTGAACAACACTGGTATACTAGGGTCACTTACCTCTAGAGACTCAAAAACAAATATCTGAACAAATTCCCACTAAACAAGTGGCTCAACAAAATATCTCAAAATCATGTTCTTAACTGAACATCTCAAAATCAAATACTGAACAAATATCTCAGAATCAAGTACTGAACAAATGTCTCAAAATCAAACACTAAACGAAATATCCAAATCAAATACAAAGTTCCTACAGGACCAGTCGACCGCATAAGGGATCAGTCGACTGTCCAGAGGACATATCCCAACATTTTACAAAAAACAATCTAAGGCATGACCAGTCGACTTGACAAGTCATCAGTCGACTGCCCCGAGACAAATTCAAATAATCCTCATCAAAATAATCTAAGTACGTGAGTCGACTGAAAGGTCATAGGTCGACTGTCCCGAAAGGACTGAACAACATACGAACAGAGGTCCAGTCGACTGACCATCGGTCTAGGTTGACTGTCCCGAACAAAACTCAAAGACTACAAGTACATCAGTAGGCTCGAACCAGTCGGCTGCTCTACATGCCAGTCGACCGTCGGCTACAGGTTTCCAAACAAAATAGATCTGAACACAAATCAAAACTAGAGTTTTCTAAAGATTTACTGATCACAAAACTAACTTGTATCCAGGCAGTTAAACAACTCTCAATAATCTCCATCATGGATACATTTCTCAATCAATCAAATACTCAAATCTCGTCTCCTCATGATCTAAACTCTTAATCCTTTGATTAGGGTTTTCTTAACAAAACTAAATGTCTTCTTCAACACATAAACCAGATTGGTTTACAATCACTAGGTCCAAATGTGTAATATCTGATCACAACATGATCAGTTCTTAATTTGCTTTCTAACAACAAGATCTCATAAATCAACATATCCTCAACAATCCTAAATCTTTTCTCATCATGGTCCAACTATCAATTAAAAGTTCTAATCATCCATATCAAATAAAGGATCCATATCATATATACAATGAGATTAACAAAACAATAGCATGACGATCCCAACAATCATAACAAAGGTCTCATGTCCTTCATTAATCAAGCAAATAAAGTAAACAAACAAACAAACAAACAAAACAAACAACCACTCACATTGTTCTTGAAGAAAAATCCACAAAAAGCTTCCTCCTTTTGCTAGATCCAAGAATCCTCTTCTTGTTCCTCAAACAAACTCAAAATCTGAATATTGTAAATGACGGCTGGGAATGGGAAAATCCCTTATATATGCCGGATTAAAATATTAGGGTTTTCACCCAATTTGCAAAATAATCCTTTTAAGAGTACATCTTACATATATAATTGTATTCTTGAAAACTAAATCAAATATCATTTAAATTAGGATCTAATAGAAAAATATATTTTCAACCCTCAATAAGTACTGATCGGAAAGTCCAGAAAACTCATTTTGCATTTTAATCCCTCAAAATGTCAGTTTTGCAAATAAGTCCCTCTTTTCTCAAAAATTGCAAATAGTACCAATTAATTTCAGAAAATTCTGGAAAAATACTAGATAATTCTCAAATAATAAATAATGATTTTTCATAAAGAAAACTAAATTTTCCAAACTTCTAAAAGTCATTTGCACGTGTTTTGCACTTGTACAAAAGATAAATTTCTTAGAAAATATTTATCAAATACTCAAAATCATTTAAAGTTCATTTTCAAATAATTAAAATAATATTTGAAAATACGGGGTTCTACAATGCCACTATCATATATTGTTCACTACTAAGTCGTATCCTTTATGACACCAGCTTGTCATTCTTTTATTATAATTAATCATGATTATACTTACTTTTCAATTGCTACGAGAATGTAAATCTAATTCCGTCAGATGTCCTCCTCTCAACGAATTATAAGTTCAGTAGCTCTGCCTATCAATCTGTTCTTTACAGGTCCAATGCACATGTAGCAGTATAGCGTTATATTCTATTGCTTACAAATTCATTGCAATATCATTATTAATTCTTACAATCATAATAATATGACCTCTAATGATGTCGAGTAACACTCAGATTTTTCTTTGATCAAAATTTCACAAAGAGTTTATCGTTTCATGTGATTTACCGGGAAACTACTTTTAACCAGCAATATGAAAATTTAGATGCACTTGCACCAAACTCTCAATATCTCACAAGCTACAACTTAGTTTGCAAAACCGTAAAAAGTTTTGGATTCTACACTCGAAAAGCTATAGTATGCATATATATAAGTCTAAGTTTGGTCACAGAAAGCCCAGTCTAATGTCAGTACAAAATCAGTGAGCTGTTGGGTAGAAAATCGGAAGTACAATACATATATCTAGGAAAAATCCTTATTTACAAATATAAATTTATAAAGTTCAAACATGCAATAATTATAACAACGCGCATCAATACATTCTAAGATAAATTCTATGACATAATATTAATCTAGATTCGTGGTTATAAGCTTCTGTATGCAATATGATAATCATGGGAAAAAAACGATTGTAGAGATTTTCTAATCCGATTTAAGAGAGAAATCAATAAGGAATGATTCAACACATGAATATACCACTCGGTTCATGATTTGAATAGATTAACATGGTACGAAAAGAAATAGAATTCGACAAAACGATAGTTTGAAATATCATTGAGGAACTACTTGCAATGAGTCAAGAAAAGAAAGATAGGATGCTTGCCTTGTTTCGACAATACCTTTCATGTGTGTAGAAACTCCACTGCTCGTCGCTTGTGCTATGATTCGTGCTCGATCTTGTGCTCCGCTTTCGGCAAAAGAGGACAACAACAACGGTGGCAAGAACGTCAGATTGGATTGAGTTTGGATTGGAGTTGGTGTCGAGTTTGAGTTTGCAGATGGAGGTAGCGGAGTTCGGTGTTCGAGATTGATGGTGGAGTTTGGTTGTGGTGGTGGAGTGTGGGATGGTGAGGCTGTTCGGGTGGTGCTCAAGATTGAATGGAAGCAAGGAGTTCGGGATTGAATGAGGCAGTGGAGTTCTAGTTTGACGGAGTTGGAGTTCGGGTTTGAATGGGGTTCGAGATGGAGGTGATGAGGTTGTTGATGAGGTTGGTGCTGGTGGTGTTTGAAGTGTTCGGGAATGTAGGTGAAAGGAGTTGGCAATGGGGTTTGGTTGAGGGTGGAGTTTGGGTTTGAGATGAGTTGGAGGTGATTAAGGATTAAATAAAGGCAGTAAGGAGGAGAGGAGACTGTTTTTGTTAGTGGGGAGTGGGAGTGAGTTTAGTGGATAGTTAGGGGAGTGGAGTGAGTTAGTGAAGGGCTAGGATTACATTGGGTTAGGTTTTTGGAATTGAATGGTTGAGATTAAATCACAAATTTTACTCAATAATTTAGAGTGGGCTGGGCTAAAGAATCTGGGCTTTCACATAGTTTATTAAATAACTAGATAATAATAATTTTGAATGGGCTAAAGAATATGAGCCTTTACATGAACTAATAATTAACTAGATGATATAGTGCATGCTAATAAGTTAAAAAAAAGTGATAATCGAATAAAGGAAATACGCATAAAATACGTACAATTGAATCAAAGGGTTACAATCTGACCAACCTAATAAAAAAATTTCGTCCTCGAAATTACTCTATCTGAAGAGATAAGGGTACTTCTTTTGGATCTACTCCTTGATCTCCCATGTCGACTCACCTGGTGAGTGAGAATTCCAAGAAACTCGTACAAGCTTGATGACCTCGTTCTTCAGCACCTTCTCATGCTTGTCTAGGACAGAAATTGGCTGGGCCTTGCAAGACAAGCTTGGTCGTAAGGACAACTCTGAGTAGTCGATGATATGTCTATCGTCTCTGATATACTATAGCCCCCCAAATGTGGTAAAAATAGTCAAATATGAAAATTCATGAAAATGACAAAAACTGTGGACTAAAACAGATAAATGCAAAATTTCATGAAAGTAGCACTATACCCACAAAATAAGGACGAAACTGTGAAATATAATATTTGATGAAAATGGCAAAAAAATATGGACTACCATAAAATAAGGAAAAAACAGTGAAATATAAAATTTAACAAAAGTGGCCGAAAACTGTGAACTAACCCAGCAATAATAGTAAAATATAAAACATGTGGACTAGCCTACAAAATGCGGCCAAAACAGTGAAATATAAAATTCCAGAAAAATAATCGAAAATTGTAGGCTAACCCGCAAAATGATGTCGAAACAGTGAAATATGAAATTTTCGTGAAAAATAATCGAAAATTGTAGGCTAACCCGCAAAATGATGTCGAAACAGTGAAATATGAAATTTCACGAAAATGATCGAAAACTGTACACTATAGCTCACAAAATGAGGCCAAAACAGTGAAATATGAAATTTCACGAAAGTGGCCAAACACTGTGGACTCTAGCCCATAAAATGTGGCTAAAACAGTGAAATAAGAAATCTTACGATTATGGCCGAAAGCAGTGGACTGTAGCACAAAAAATATGGCCAAAACAGTGCAATACAAAATTTCACAAAAATGTCCTAAAACTGTGGACTATAACCCACTAAATGAGGGCAGAAAAGTGAAATACGAAATCTCACGAAAATAGCCAAAATTGTGGACTATAGTCCATAAAATATTGACAAAACAGAGAAATACGAAATTTCATGAAAGTGATCGAAAACTTTAGACTATAACTTACAATGTCAAAACAGTGAGAGATGAAATTTCACGGAAGAGGCCAAGAACTGTGGACTATAGTCCGCAAAATATGGCCAAAACAAAGAAATACGAAATTTCAAGACAGTGGTCTAAAACTGAGTATAACTTACAAAATTAAGCAAAAACAATGAAATTCGAAATATTACAAAAGTGGCCGAAAACTGTGGACTATAACTATAAAATTGTCCAAAACGGTCAAATATGAAATTTAGCGAAAATGACTGATAACTGTGGACTATATAGTCCACAAAATATGGTCAAAACAGAGAAATATGAAATTTTATTAAAGTGGTATAAAACTGTGGCCTGTCTACAAAATAAGGTTAAAACAGTGAAATACGAAATTTCACGAAAATGACCGAAAACTGTTGCCCACAAAATGTGATCAAATCAGTGAAATACAAAATTTAATGACAGTGGTCGAAAACTGTGGACTGTAGCCCACCAAATGATGCCATAACAGTGAAATACGAAATTTGACAAAAATGGCCGAAACCCACAGAATTATGCCAAAACTGTGAAATATGAAAATTCAATAAAGTGCTCGAAAATTGTAGACTAGTCCACAATATCATGCCAAAACGGTGAAATTCATTATTTTACGAAAGTGGCCGAAAACTATGGACTATGTAGATTATACCCCACAAAATGAGTCCAAAACAACGAAATACGAAATTTGTTGAAAATAGCCGAAATCATTGGACTGGTAGCCCACAAAATCAGGCTAAAACGGTGAAATACGAAATTTAACGAAAGTGTCCGATAACTATGGACTATAGCCCACAAAATGAAGTCATAACAGTGAAATTCAATTTTTTTCGAAAATTGACGAAAACTGTGGACTATAGCCGACGAAATGAGGCCAAAACAGCGAAATACGAAATTTTATGAAAGTAGCTGAAAATTGTGGACTATATCCTACACAAGGGTAAATTACGAAAAATACCCCATAACTATGAAGTCAAAGCAGAAAATCCCCTATTCAATCGGCCAACGCGATAAACTCCAACTACGAATCGCAGTCAACTCCTGTACGGAAACCCAATTCAGCCACATTTGGATTTGGATTCAGGAGAGACAGATAGTGTTTTTTTTAATGGTGTATTAATATAAGGGCAATTTGGACATTTCACATATTTTGAGGGTTTGCATATAGGGGTTGACTGTGATTCGTAGTTAGGGGGTTTTCTACTTTGACCCTATTGTTCAGGGCTAATTTTTTTCAATTTACCATACAAAATATGGTCAAAACAGTAAAATACAAATTTCTAAAAAATGACTGAAAATTGTGGACTATAGCCCACAAATATATGTAAAACATTGAAATGCGAAATTTTACGGAAGAGCTGACAATTGTGGACCGTAACACAATGAGGGAAAAACTGTGAAATACGAAATTTCACGAAAGTGGGAGAATTTGTGGACTGTAACTCACTAATAAGGTGAAAACAGTGAAACATGAAATTTCACTAAAACAGCTGAAAACTGTGGACTAGAGGCCTCAAAATGAGACCAAATACATGACATACGAAATTTAACGGAAGTGGTCGAAAACTGTGGACTAGCCCACAAAATGGGGCAAAAATAATGAAATATGAAATCTCACTGAAGTGGCTAAAAACTGTATTCTATAGCCCATAAAATGAGGTCAAAATAGTGATACGAAATTTAACAAATGTGACCGAAAACTGTGGACTATAGCTCACAAAGTCAGGCCAAAACAGTAAAATACGGAATTCACGAAATTGTAGACTATCACCCAAAAATATGGTCAAAATAGAGAAATGCAAAATGGACTATAATAGCCTAAAAATTGAGACCAAAACATTGAAATATGAAATTTCACGAAAATAATCGAAAATTGTGGACTATAATCCTCAAAATGAGACAAAAATTGTGAAATATGAAATTTCTCGGATGTTGTCAAAAGCTGCGTACTATAGGCCTCAAAATAAAGGCCAAAAACGTGAACAACGAAATTTTATGAAAGTGGTGGAATATTGCGGACTGTAGTCCATAAAATGGTGTCGTAATTGCGAAATATGAAATTTGCCGGAAATGGACGAAATTGTGGACTAATAGCTCACAGAATATTGTTTAAACAGGGAAATATAAAATTTCATGAAATTGGTTGAATACTGTGGACTTACCCACAAAATCAGGCCCAAACAATGAAATACGAAATTTCACATAAGTGGTTGAAAACTGTGGTTCTATAGCCCACCAAATGAAGCAAAAAGAGTTAAATAAAAAATTTCACAAAATTTGCCAAAAATCGTAGACTATACCCACAAAATATGGCCAAAACAGGAAACTACAAAATTTAAATATGGTTCAAATCTGTAGACTACCCACAAAATATGGTTGAAAACTGTGGACTATAGCCCACCAAATGAATAAAAAAGAGTTAAATAAAAAATTCACAAAATTTGCCCAAAACTGTAGACGAAATGTGGCCAAAACAGAAAAATAATTTTTTTTAACAAAGTAGTCGAAAACTGTGGACTATATATAACTCACAAAATGTGGTCATAACAGTGAAAACGAAATTTGATGAAAATGGCCGAAACCTGTGGACTATATACCACAAAATGTGTCCAAAAAGTGATCGAAAATTATGGACTCTAGTTCACAAAATTAGGTCAAAATAGTGAAATACGAATTTGATGAAAATGGTCGAAAACTGTGGTCGCCTCAAAATATAGCTAAAACACCGAATTGCGAAATTTCACGAAAGTTGCCGACTATTATTGACCACATAACCCACAAAATGAGGTTAAAACAAGGATATACATTTTTTTTTTCAAAAATGGCCCAAAACTGTGGACTAGCCACAAAATAAGGTTAAACAGTGAAATACGAAATCTTGCCAAAATGGCCGAAAACTGTGGAATATTGGCCACCAAACAAGACCAAGCGAGGCCAAAAGAGTTAAATATGAAATTTCACGAAAATTGTCAAAAACTGCGGACTATAGGCCTCAAAATAATGTCAAAAACGTGAAATAAGAAATTTCAAGAAAGTGCCCTAAAACTATGTATTATAACCAATAAAATGAGGCCAAAACGGTTATTATAAAATTTTACGATAGCGATTGAATACTATGGACTATATCCCCCAAATTGAGGCTAACATAGTGAGATATGAAATTACACGAAACTGGTCGAAAACTGTGGACTGTAGTCCACAAATTGTGGCCAAAGCAGTGAAATTCAATTTTTCATGAAATTAGTTGAAAATTGTGGAATATAGCCCAAAAAATAAGGCTAAAATATTGAAATGCGAAATTTCACGCAAGTTGCCGTAAATTGTGGACTATAGCCCATCAAATAAGGCCAAAACAGCGAAATACTAAATTTCACTAAAGTTGCCGGAAACTATGGATTATAGCCCATAAAATGAGGTCAAAACAGTGAAATTCGAAAGTTCAAGAAACTAGTCTGAAACTGTGAGCCCACAAAATATGCCAAAAATCGAGACTAAATTTCATGAAATTGAGTGGCTGGAAAATGTCCACAAATTGTGGCCAAGGCAGTGAAATACGTATTTTCATGAAATTAGCTGAAAATTGTGGAATATAGTCCAAAATAAGGCCAAAATATTGAAATGCAAAATTTCACACAAGTTGCCGTAAAGTGTGGACTATAGCCCATCAAATGAGGCCAAAACAGCGAAATACTAAATTTCACTAAATTTGCTGAAAACTATGGACTATAGCCCACAAAATGTAGTCAAAACAGTGAAATTCGAAATTTCGAGAAACTAGTCGGAAATTGTGAGCCCACAAAATATGCCAATTACAGAGAAATACGAAATTTCATGAAATTAAGTGGCTGAAAAATGTGGACTATAAGCCTCAAAATGAAGCCAAAAACGTGAATTAAGAAATTCCACGATGCGGCCAGAAACTGTGGAGCCCACAAAACAAGGGAGCAATAGTAAAATACGAAATTTGATAAAAATGACCGAAAACTATGAACTATAACCCACAAAATGATGTTAAAACAATGAAAGACGAAAATTTACGAACTGGTTGAAAACTATGGACTACAATTCAAATAAGGCAAAAACAGTGAAATACGAGATTTCATGAAGAAGCTGGAAATGATGTTATAACCCACAAAATGATGTTAAAACAATGAAAGACGAAAATTTACGAACTGGTTGAAAACTATGGACTACAATTCAAATAAGGCAAAAACAGTGAAATACGAGATTTCATGAAGAAGCTGGAAATTGTGGACCCACCAACTGAGGCCAAAAGAGTTAAATACAAAATTTCGAAATTTTTTCGAAAACTATGGATTATGTAGCCCACAAAATGAGGTTAAAGCAGTAAAATGCGAAATTTCACGAAAGTCATCAAAAACTGTGAACAAAATATTGGGAAAACAAATAAAAACGAAATTTTGCGAAAGTGGCTAAAAACTGTGAAACATACCCGCAAAGTAAGGTGAAAACATTGAACTACAATATTTGATGAAATTTGCCGAAAACTGTGGACTATATAAGGCATTTCACAATTTTCATCCACCACCTACAATAAGGGCCCAGAAATGCAAAACCTGCAACAAACAGGCCAATCAAGCTGAACAGGAAAGGAACCACCAGTAAAGACCAAGAAGTTGCCTCAAATATTTATTTATCTTATAATAATTTAGATTTTTTCTTAATATAAGTAAAAAAATTTACATATATTTTGGATGGAGGGAAGTAATTAATAGCATCATAATTTCTAATTGAGACAGCAGATTAGCCTCTGATTTGGGTACCTCCGGAAGAGTAAAATATGTCTGCACCAAACAAAATACAGTTTATAACTGTATAAACGTCAAAATTAACAATCAACCTTTATTCCTCAAAATACGCAATTTAACAAAGAGAAAACAAACAAAACACAGACAAAAATGATATGAGGATAGAATGAAAACCAGTTTTAATTAGCAGAAACTAAAAGAGAAGGCAAGGGGGAGGTAGAGGAGGGGCTGTGGGTGGGTTGTGGAATTTGAAACCCTTTCTGTTCTCAAACTTCCACAGGCTCTTCCTTACAGGTAAACAAAGTAAATTCAATCAATATTTAATTATACTCAATGAAATTCCGTGTCTAATTTGTGGTTTGATTAGATGCACTTATAATTTTTCTAATGTGTTTCAAGATTCTTCTTTTCACAAACATATAAAATTCTGTCTAGGCTGTTTTGGGTTTATGGTTTTTTTTCCTTCTTTTTTTTGAATTTTTTTTATTTTGGGTTTGGATTCTGATTCATCCGTTAATTTCTCTGGTAATTATTTATGTTCTTTATTGATTTAATTTTCATGGGCTGTTTGTTTTATAATTGAACATTTTATTTGTCAATAGAAATATAAGTTATTTTTGCTCCGCACAGAATCAGGTACTCGGTAAATGCATCGCCTTGGCTTCTGCTTCTCCTTTTGCTTTACGGACTCCGATGTCATCCCCTTCTCTATATCAAAAGATCCAGCCCTTGTTCATTTCTTCTTCAGCTCTAGCTTTCACTAGAACGAATGCTAGTTTGCAAAGTAATACAAATTTGGTTCGGAAGTGTCGACATTTATAGCTGGAGCCAAGTATTGGATTCTTTTCTTCGTTTTTGCCAAATCAAGTACTGAATTCTTGTGCCAGTAAAAAAAACAAAGTAATGATTTCTTGCTTAGTGTTTAGTTCACTCTTTCTTTTTAATCAACAGAGAGAAGGTGGTGGTCATGGTGGTTGCTTCATGCATGCTAGGAGAATATTGTTGTTTCGGCTGTGCAATCAACTTGGTAGTAATTGCAAGTGCCCCACTATGACCTAGTTATAAGCTCCAGAGGTAAATTTATATTCGTCAATTTTGTGAGTGCAAATTATCTATACATGTGTCCCTTTGACTTAAACTTAAACTTGGACACCTGCCTCCATGAGCTCAGATATTGTTGCTGAATTATCTACTCTCCCGAGGCTGGACTTGAATAGAAACTATACTCACCATTGTAATAATATTCGTACTGCACTAAATGGAGCATGGGGTGGGCTTTAGCGTTGTCATTGATATAGTCGGGATAACAATGTGACACATTTTTGAACAGTTCCTGCATGTGTAAAATGATAAGCAAAATTGTCTTCAGCAAATTGATGACAATGATGATTCTTCCGGAATGAACCATGATTCACTTAATTTATCAGGATGAAAAAACTGAAAAATCAATTTACATCTTAGCTTAGCGCACTCTCAATAAACATATATGTGCTTGATAAGATCAAGAGACAAACATACATATGATCAATATTGTTGGAATTATTTGCAAACTAGATTTATTTACATGCACAAAAAACAAAATTGGTATACAGATGATGAGGACATCGGTTCCAGACGATTTGGGCGTTTCTATCAGCGCAGGCATCGTCTTCATCAGCTGTTTTATTCAGTTTAGGACTTTTATTTTATTTCCATTTTTATGTAATCTTTTTTGTAATTTTTGGATTCTGAGAATATTTTGGAGATGTGTTTCAAGATGTAATTGAGCCTATTTAAAGGCCCTGAGATGAATGAGAAAGGCATGCCATTATTGATAAAAAAAAACCCTGTGTTGAGTTTTGCTCTTCATTTTTTCTCCTTGTGTGATACAATCGAGATACAAATTAGGGTTTGTGATAAATCCTAATCTAATTTTAGAATTAGTGATTAGTTCTAAAATTTATCCCCAATCATAATCCCCTAATCAAAAAAAACCCCCAATTATCCAAACCCTCACACTCCAGCCGCCACCCCAACGCCTCCTTCTTCCTTCCTCCTTCTTCGTTTTTACCCAAACCCACTAACTCCCAAACCGATCTCCAAATCCAACAGAACCCCTCTTTCCCCATCGACTGCCTCTTCTTCTTCCTCATCCCACCACTTGCACCCATCACCACCTCCGCCAGCCGCCCTCCCTCCAACCACGCCAGCACCATCCGAAGCCCCCCACAACCGCCTCCACATCCCGACTTCTTCTTCCACCACCAGGCCAAGCACCACGCCCTCGTCCCCTTCCTCCACTCCCGACCTCGGCCCCTTCCCCAAACGCCTAGACCCCACCTTCCCTGTGCTCGTCGTCATCGCCGCTAGCGACGCCCAGGTCAGCAGGTCGTCGCCGTCCGCCGCCCCCCCTTGGGCACGTGCTTCTCGTGCTGCATCGCGTCTCTTGCTTGCTGCCATTGCCGCTCTTCTATTGTGCTGCGTTGCTGAGATTCTAGTCGCTGTCCAACTTCGAGATCGTCGCTGGTTGTCTACGCATTCGGTATACTCTTTCCATTCTTACATATTTATGTTTTACTGCCTTATCATCTAGTTTATTATCTGATTTATCTGTCGACCACAAAATAATTGAGATTGAGTGATCCACATGCTAGATTAGAGTACGAATTGATATTGGACTTATTACTTGCTAACATATAGGGATTTAATTATTGATTGAGGTTGAATTATTAATTGGAATTGTTAGCATAATTCAGTTCTTGAAAATCCATCAAATCCGCTAACTGTTTTAAATTTCTAATTTAGATCAGAACTTTCATGTTGGTAAAATTAACCTATTAAAATTCTTGGAAAATTCTCTATTTTAGGGTTGGTTTTACATCATTTTGGTATCAGAGCAAAGGTTCTTAAAACCTTAGTTCTTGCATCGTAGGCATCATTTTTGCATTCATTTAGTATCGTGTAGTCTTTTATTTTATTTTTATTTTATTTTAGTTTAGTCCAGAATCATTTAAAAAAAAAAAAAAAAAAAATTAGGACACACACGGCCCCTAGCTTCCACTTTTGGTGAATGCGTCTTCGCAGCACCATCACAGACCCTGAAGAGCCTTTTCTATCCCTTCCCAATCACCCAATTAGGAACCCTAGACTCCCCAGACCTGAAATGGACAACCCTGATATCTCCACTACCCTAGCTGCCATCCAAGCAACTCTTGCCAATATCAATGAGAGGCTTGAGAAGGTGGAGCTAAATCAAAACATTGTCCCTGAGCTTCATGGCCATCGTCAGATCCCTCAAGGGAATGTTCATGACGATCGACGTCAAGAACGTGACCCTGACGAACAATATAAAAAGAACGTTAAGGCTGACGTTCCCCAATTTGAAGGCCACATGGAACCCCAAGCTTACCTTAATTGGGTCCGTGCCATGGACCACTATTTTGTGTGGTTCGACATGAGCGAAGCCCTTAAAGTTAAATTTGCAATTATGAAATTAACGGGTAAAGCTCAACAGCATTGGACCAATCTTGAACATGCCCGCAGAGGCCGAGGCCTGGCACCCATAGCCACTTGGGAGGCCATGAAAGAGAAGCTCACTGAGAGGTATGTACCGTTATCGTTCCACACCCGATTGTTAGATTCGTGGAACCAATTGTATCAAGGAAGTAAATCCACACAAGAATACATTGATAAATTCGATGACTTCCTTATTCGGTGCAATGCGCTAGGTAAAGAGAGTGAAGAACAAACTCTCTCTAGGTTCAGAGCTGGACTACGAGCTGACCTTAGGAACGAGCTAATCTATAGAAACGTGGACTCAATAGCGGCAGCCTACGCCCTAGTCCTCGACATAGATTCACTTAAAGCTAGTTCTCATTCTAGGTCCAGCGACTCGAGAGATCATTCATCTAGAATGACCTTTACTGACCCACCTAGACCTAAGCCTCCCTCTCAGCACCCCAACAAATCTTACCCCAACAAACCTAATTCAAACTTTAATTCACATAGAGACGAACATAAGGGTAAGAACACTGGAAAAGATTACAGTAAGATTGACCCTCTCACTAAGTGCTATAAGTGTAAGGGCTATGGTCATGTTGCTAGCAACTGTCCCAGTCTTAGTAGGATAAACATAGTAGAGGGTACCGCTGTCATTGCTGACGACTCAGACAATGAGTTTTCTTATGAGCCTATCGAAGGCGATGACTTCGGTGAAGAAGAGGATGACCAGTATCTCCACTGTATTCGGTCTATCCAATCACCTCACTTGAATGTAGTTAGATGTGCTTTGTCCCAACCAAAAGAGGAAGATGATTGGAAGCGCACTGCTATATTCCACACCTTTACGACTATAGGTGGCAAAAACTGCAAGGTGATTGTTGACAGTGGGAGCTGCGTCAACGCTGTCTCTTCTGCGGTCTTAGCAAAGACCGGACTTAAGGCTGAACCCCATCCACGCCCATACAAAGTATCTTGGATTGATGCAACAGTACTCCAAGTAACACATCGATGCTTAGTCCCTGTGGACTTCAAAGCTTACAAAGAGGAAATTTGGTGTGATGTGCTTAAAATGGATGTGGGTCAAGTCATTTTAGGGAGACCTTGGTTATACGATCACGATGTGACTATATATGGTCGATCCAACCAATGTGTGTTCCAGCACGATGGACTAAAAATAAAGCTCATTCCCGTGAGGCCACGAACTAGTCCAGCTGAAACAACACCGGCTCCCTCGAGAAAGGGCAAGGAGGTAACGTATATGGGTGAAAAGGAACTTACAAATGAAATTGAAAAGGGGGCTACCATTCTTTTACTCACAGCGAGAGAAGTCCCTAAAGATTCTAAGTCACTCATCCCGCCCCAAGTTACTCCTGTCCTTCAGGAATTTGCAGATGTGTTTCCTGCTGACCTCCCCAACCAGTTGCCCCCATTGCGTGACATCCAACACGCTATTGATCTGGTTCCGGGAGCGAGTCTTCCCAACTTGCCACATTATCGGATGAATCCGACAGAGCATGCTGAGTTGAAACGGCAAGTTGATGAGTTATTGGCAAAGGGCTTCATCAGAGAAAGTTTAAGTCCTTGTGCTGTTCCTGCTTTATTGACGCCAAAGAAAGATGGAACTTGGCGTATGTGTGTGGACAGCCGTGCCATAAACAAGATCACGGTGAAATACCGTTTTCCCATTCCTCGTTTGGATGACATGTTGGACATGATGTCTGGTGCCACAATCTTTTCCAAGATTGATCTTAAAAGTGGCTACCACCAAATACGTGTTCGTCCTGGTGATGAGTGGAAGACCGCCTTCAAGACGAAGGATGGCCTGTACGAGTGGATGGTCATGCCATTTGGAATGACAAATGCCCCGAGCACGTTTATGAGAATCATGACGCAAGTACTCCGTCCCTTTATGGGCAAGTTCCTTGTGGTGTACTTTGATGATATTCTCATTTACAGCCGATCCGTTGGGCAACATCTTGACCATTTGAGACAGGTCTGCGGTGTTTTGAGGAAGGAACAGCTTTATGCTAATCCTACCAAATGTACCTTCCTCTCCGATCAGACTATCTTTCTGGGATTTATTGTGTCTGCCAGAGGAGTATCTGCTGACCCAGAAAAGATACGAGCTATTACAGAGTGGCCTGAGCCCCGCAATATTCGTGATGTGCGGAGTTTTCACGGCCTTGCCACCTTTTATCGTCGGTTCGTGCGAGGATTTAGCACGATCATGGCTCCGATAACCGACTGTTTGAAGAAATGTGAGTTTGTCTGGTGGAAAGAAGCCACGAATGCCTTCGAAGAGATCAAGAAGAGAATGACTCAGACACCTGTCATGAGGTTGCCTGATTTCACTAAAGTCTTCGAAGTAACATGTGATGCTTCTGGTATTGGTATAGGTGGAGTCCTCAGTCAAGAGAGTCATCCTGTTGCTTATTTCAGTGAAAAGCTGAATGAGGCAAGACAAAAATACTCCACCTATGACAAGGAGTTCTATGCGGTCATTCAGTCACTTCGCTATTGGCGACATTATCTCCTACCGCAAGAATTCGTTATCTTCTCAGACCATGAGGCCTTAAGATTCCTTAATTCTCAACAAAAGTTGAATCCGAGACATGCTAGATGGGTAGAGTTCCTATAGGAATATTCATATACCATTAGGCATACGAAAGGGATTGATAATAAGGCCGCGGATGCGCTAAGTCGTTGTTACATGATCTTGTCTGCTCTGCGCACCGAAATTATTGGTTTTGAGAGATTGAGAGATGAGTATGCCTCCTGCCCAGATTTTCACGAGATCTACACCTCTTTGAAGGAAGGCATAACTCGAGTGATAGATGATTATTTCTTGAAAGATGATTATCTCTTCTTTCGCTCCAAACTGTGCATTCCTAGTACATCCTTACGAGAGTATCTTGTTTGGTAATTGCACGCTGGTGGCCTTGCTGGACATTTTGGGCATAGCAAGACCATTGATGCTGTGGAACATAGGTTTTACTGGCCGAAGCTAAAGAGAGACGTTGTGAGACTTGTTAACAGATGTCACACCTGTCAACTTGCCAAGCAACAAAAACAGAACACAGGCCTGTACACTCCCCTACCTGTTCCCAGCCGCCCTTGGGAAGACGTGAGTATGGATTTCGTGTTAGGCTTACCGAAAACACAAAAGAAACACGACTCCATTCTTGTCGTCGTGGACCGTTTTTCTAAAATGGCCCACTTCCTCCCGTGCTCGAAAACTTTTGATGCATCCCGCGTGGCTCAGATCTTCTTTGATAATATTGTGAAGCTACACGGGTTGCCAAAAACCATTGTGTCTGATAGGGATGTGAAATTCACGAGTTATTTTTGGAAGACCCTATGGCACAAGTTAGGTACAAAATTAAAGTTTTCGTCAGCGTTCCACCCACAGACAGATGGACAGACTGAGGTTGTCAATCGGAGTCTTGGCAATCTCTTACGTACTCTTGTGGGAGAGAACTTGGGAACATGGGATTTGAAATTAACGGTTGCTGAATTTGCATATAACACATCTAGGAATAGAACCACTGGCATGAGTCCACACGAAGTTGTACACGGTTATCGTCCTAGGCAGCCTATAGATCTTGTCCCCATGTTAGAACATCACCGAGTCTCTGAGTCTGCATCTGCATTTGCATCCCGCATTCATGACTTACATAGAGAAATTTTCAAGAAAATTAATGAAAATAATTTTAACTACAAGTTAAGAGCTGATATTAGAAGGAAATTTAAAACTTTTAATGTGGGTGACGAAGTGATGGTTCGGATTCGTCCGGAACGGTTCCCAGCGGGATCCGTTAAGAAATTGAACGCACGTGCTGCAGGTCCATTTAAAATTCTTCATAAAATCAATGACAATGCCTATGTTGTTGACCTCCCCGAAGGCTTTGGCATCAGTAAAACTTTCAATATTGAGGATTTAGTACCCTATGAAGGCCCAGAATTTAACCCTAGAAATCCTCTTATAGATGAGCCTACCCTGCAGCCTACTGGTGAGATTCCCCCATTACCTCCACTACCAGATACTAACCCATCGACAGAAGAGTTAGATAATATTTTAGATGATCAGATAATCTCTACTAGAGATGGTGGTATTCATAGATATTTGGTAAGTTGGAAAAACAAGCCGGAGTCGGAGAACACTTGGATAGATCGCGAAGAGCTCCAGCGCTTGGATCCAAACCTCTTGGAGCACTATGACAGGAGGACTGGTTTTGACTCGACTGGGTCGAGCCTTCTCCCACCCGGGGAGAATGATGAGGACATCGGTTCCAGACGATTTGGGCATTTCTATCAGCGCAGGCATCGTCTTCATCAGCTGTTTTATTCAGTTTAGGACTTTTATTTTATTTCCATTTTTATGTAATCTTTTTTGTAATTTTTGGATTCTGAGAATATTTTGGAGATGTGTTTCAAGATGTAATTGAGCCTATTTAAAGGCCCTGAGATGAATGAGAAAGGCATGCCATTATTGATAAAAAAAAAAACCTGTGTTGAGTTTTGCTCTTCATTTTTTCTCCTTGTGTGATACAATCGAGATACAAATTAGGGTTTGTGATAAATCCTAATCTAATTTTAGAATTAGTGATTAGTTCTAAAATTTATCCCCAATCATAATCCCCTAATCAAACCCTAATCCCAAATAAAAAAAACCCCCAAATATCCAAACCCTCACACTCCAGCCGCCACCCCAACGCCTCCTTCTTCCTTCCTCCTTCTTCGTTTTTACCCAAACCCACTAACTCCCAAACCGATCTCCAAATCCAACAGAACCCCTCTTTCCCCATCGACTGCCTCTTCTTCTTCCTCATCCCACCACTTGCACCCATCACCACCTCCGCCAGCCGCCCTCCCTCCAACCACGCCAGCACCATCCGAAGCCCCCCACAACCGCCTCCACATCCCGACTTCTTCTTCCACCACCAGGCCAAGCACCACGCCCTCGTCCCCTTCCTCCACTCCCGACCTCGGCCCCTTCCCCAAACGCCTAGACCCCACCTTCCCTGTGCTCGTCGTCATCGCCGCTAGCGACGCCCAGGCCAGCAGGCCGTCGCCGTCCGCCGCCCCCCCTTGGGCACGTGCTTCTCGTGCTGCATCGCGTCTCTTGCTTGCTGCCATTGCCGCTCTTCTATTGTGCTGCGTTGCTGAGATTCTAGTCGCTGTCCAACTTCGAGATCGTCGCTGGTTGTCTACGCATTCGGTATACTCTTTCCATTCTTACATATTTATGTTTTACTGCCTTATCATCTAATTTATTATCTGATTTATCTGTCGACCACAAAATAATTGAGATTGAGTGATCCACATGCTAGATTAGAGTACGAATTGATATTGGACTTATTACTTGCTAACATATAGAGATTTAATTATTGATTGAGGTTGAATTATTAATTGGAATTGTTAGCATAATTCAGTTCTTGAAAATCCATCAAATCCGCTAACTGTTTTAAATTTCTAACTTAGATCAGAACTTTCATGTTGGTAAAATTAACCTATTAAAATTCTTGGAAAATTCTCTATTTTAGGGTTGGTTTTACATCAACAGAATGTTCTTATGTAGAATATTGTTTAAGCCTATGTTTTGCATGATCAATGGTTCTATAACTTGGGATGGAATATGAGTTTCCACTGCATTGTCTTTATGAAATCAGAAGAGCTAATATTGGATTGCTCTAACTCCATCTTAATTATTACTAGAATCACTGCTTCTTTACATGGAATGTTTTATATCAATTACCTTGGCTCCCTGTAGTTTCTCCAACATATCCAGGACGCGAAAAGGTATTTGGGTTTCAAGCATAATTAGGTCGCCCTGGATTGGGGTGTGCACAGAGAATCAGTCTCCTGAATCACATCTAGATGTAGTTCTGCACATCTAGAAGTAGTTCTGCTGGATCTGCACGGTTTTTCACAAACGGCACTAATATGATGTTGCTATTTTTCGAGTGCGGGTGCAATAAATAGTGAGTTCGATTTATGAGGGGGAAGAATAGATCTCAGCCGTAGATCTGGATCTGAGGTGAGGTTGGAAAAGTTGTTCGGTGAGGTTGGAGAAGTTGTTTTGTTGGTGGTCACCCCTGTCGTTGGCTGCTGAGACCATGCACAAAACATTAGGAGTTTTTCCGGTGGTGGACCCTCCGATGATCAAGCCAGTGACTGGAAAAGTGGGATTACGGTTTTTCACAGACGACACTAATATGATGTTGCTATTTTTCGAGTGCGGGAGCAATAAATAGTGAGTTCGATTTATGAGGGGAAGAATAGATCTCAGTCGTAGATCGGGATCCCAGGTGTGGTTGGAGAAGTTGATCTGTTGGTGGTCACCCTTGTTGTTGGCCGCTGAGACTCTGAACAAAACATTAGGAGTTTTTTCGGTGGTGGACCCTCTGACGATCAAGCCAGTGACTGAAAAAGTGGGATTAAGGTTTTGGAGGCTAGTTCATTACCTCATCATAGTGGAGAGGGTAATAGGCAGGAAGGGAACCCTAGTGGACCAGATTGACCCTTTCTTGTGGGTCGGATAGGTGTAGTGGCTAGCGGCCCATAGAGCATGCAGGCCTGCTATAGTGGATTTCTCGATCTTGATGGGATCAGACGGCTCGGGTGAGGTCAGATTTTTACCACATCAATCACTACACTATCATATGGAGGTTCTTCCATTTATTCATTTTCTTCAAGATATTGCCTATATGTTGTTATAAGACTAGTTATAGATCTACTAAATTCTCCATTTTTAAGGAATAATAAAGATCTTTCATGAAAAGTTAGGTTATCAATTATTTGAATATTTATATGTGATAAGGATTTGACTGGTAATGTGGCCGAGGGCATCAAAGAGTTCGCACGTGAGTTTCTCAAACCGTGCAACTCGATACTCGAAGAGCTTGGTGAGAGAGCGATGCTTGATGCTATGTTAAAAGCTCTGGTTCCGCCTACGGTAGACGTAAACAGGTGGTGAGGTAATCCAGGCTTGACAAGCACACACGACGAGAGGAGCTGCCACACAGAGCTGCAACAGGAAGAGCCATTGCACAAAGAGCCGCAACAAAAATTGCCGCCACACGAAAAGCTGCACCAAGAAGTTGTGCCACCCGAAATGGAGGAATTCGACGAAAATACCCCATCTCACAGTTCACATAGGTAGGTACAAGTCGGCAAAAGATTTGCCAGAAGATGAGGAAGCCCAACCTATACACACTTTGTTAGGTCGGTCACCATATCTTTTGTAATTATTTTTTAATTATGTTAATACAGTGACTTGTGATTATTTGGACTTATGTTATTCTTAATTTTGACTTGTGACTTATGTTATATTTTGACTTATCATGCGATTGTGAGGTATTGTGAAATATTGTGAAAGTGTGTTATATCTGTGAAGTTTGTGATGGGAAATTGACTCTAATTTGTTATTTATTGTGATATCTATGATGTTGGAAAGTAGTGATTTGATGTGATAGTTGTGATGTTGGAAATTTGTGAGATGTTGAGAAAGTTATATGTATCTTGAATGTTTCGAACTGTAAACAGGAAAACAATGACATGTGTTATTCAGATATCGGTGTTTCAACTGAGGCCGCAGTTCAATCATACTTCTTGCCTGTCTAACTTGCTCGCCGAATCAAAGTGAAGAATTATTTGGATTCAATTGAGACTGCAAATAGTAACTACGGCCTAAACATAGGTAGGTCGCTGTTCCCACATACGGTTACAATTGAATCCAACTTCTCAATCTTCTTGTTGCTCTCTGATCCAGAGAGCAAAATTTACATATAGTCTAAACTGCAGCCTAAACTTAAAGAGGCTGTAGTTGGGAACTGTGACATCTCTTTCATGTAAATTTTGCAGAGACTTGTTGCTCTCTGAAAAAATTACATTAAAGATAAACCATAGTTCCCAACTACGACCTCAGACCTCTCTTTAACAAAAAAAGAATTAGAGATTTTTCTCTGTCTCCACCACTTGGCTCTCTACATCTCACATATTGTCGACTTTTCACTATCATAGCAGTTGGAAACTGAGGCGTTTAAAATTTTTTAAAGAAGAAACCATAGTTGGGAATTTTGCATTCAAAATAGCTGTAGTCGTAGCTCCCAACTATCGTTATAGCTGACGTGGCGAAGGGTTGCTTACTCGAAAAAATAGTTTGGAAAGTTGCTTACAAAAATGGTGAAATATGAAAATGGTCGAACACTGTAGCGCACAAAATGAGGTTATAACAGGGAAGTACAAAATTCAACGAAAGTGACAAAAAACTGTGACCAAAATAGATAATTACAAAATTTCACGAAAGTAGTCGTAAACCGTTAACTATAGCTCAAAAAATTAAGTGAAAAGAGTGATTAGAAGTTCACGAAAGTGGTCGAATACTATGGACTAGCGCACAAAATATGCCCAAAATAAAGAAATACAAAATTTCATGAAAGTGGCATAAAAATGTGGACTATAGCTCCACAAAATAGGGTCAAAACAATGAGATACAAAATTTCGAAATAATAACTGAAAGCTAGAGGTGTTCATGGGTTGGGTTGGTTTGGGTTTAGGCTCAACCTAAACCCAACCCAAGAATTTGTTTATACTCTACAACCCAAACCAACCCAAATTCCAAGACTTATGACCTAACCAAATTAAACCATGAAAAGGCGGTTTGGGTTGGGTTGATTTCTCGGTTTTAGATAAAGTTATGTAAAAATTCTCAAAATATTGAATTAATTGAAGGCAACTGAAGATGGAATGAAAATAGTATTTATAGAAGAGTTGAAGAAGATAATAGAAGATGGAAAAATTTATTAAGATTAACTGAAATCAAAGACTCATAATTAAAAGAGATTGATATTTTAAATTCTAATTTTATGGTATGTCCATTAGCCGGTTGTAGACTTTTCAAATTCGGTAAATGACTGACATACTGTAGACTTCAAAATAATCCAGTCAAAGAGGCATTGTCCCTCACCATAAAATTTACTATTTTTTGCTAACCCAAACCTAACCCAACCTAATATTTACTAAAATATTCCAACCCAACACAACCCATATAAAAATTTAACCCAAAGAAATCCATCTGTGTGGTTTGGGTTGATCGGTTTGGTCGGGTTGGTTTCGGTTTTGAACAACCCTGCTGAAACGGTTGACTGTAGCCCTCAAAATGAGGTCAAAACGGTGAAATATGAAATTTAACGAAAGTGGCCGAAACCTGTGAACTGTAGCCCCACAAAATGAGGTCATAATAGTGAAATACAAAATTTGAAAAAATTACCAAATTTGTGGACTATAGCATACAAAATGATGTCAGAATAGTGAAATGCGAAATTTTATGTGACAAAAAATTGTGGACTATAGCCCACAAATAAGGTCAAAATTGTGGACTATAGCCCAAAAAATGAGGCCAGAGCAATTGAAATACGAAATATGATGAAAATGGATTAAAACTATGGGCTGACCCAAGAAAATATGATCAAAATAAAGAAATATGAAATTTCACGAAAGTGATAGAAAATCGTAAACTACATAGCCCATTAAATGAAACAAAAACAATAAAATACAAAATTTCACAAAAGTTGATGTAAACCGTGGACTAGCCCACAGAATAAGGGCGAAACAATGAAATACGAAATTTCACCAAAGTGGCCGAAAACTTTGGACTATAACCCACCGAATGAGGTCAAAACTGTGAAATCGAAAAAGTGGCATAAAACTGTTGACTATACCCACAAAACATGGTCAAAACAAAGAAATATGAAATTTCACGAAAGTAGGAAAATTTGTGGATTGTACCCACAAAAATGAGGCTAAAACTGTGAAATACAATATTTGATGAAAATGGTCGAAACCTGTGGACTATAATTAGATACGAAATACGAAATTTCACAAAATGAGGTTAAACAACGAAATACGAAATTTCACGATACTGGTCGAAAACTGTGGAATATAATTAGATACGAATTTTCTCGAAAATGGCCGAAAATTATAGACTATATATCTCACAAAATAAGGCCAACACAGTGAAATACGAAATTTCATGAAATTAGCTGAAACTGTGGATTATGCCTGCCAAATGAAGCTAAAAGAGTTAAATAAGAAATTTAACAAAATTTGCTCAAAAGTTTGGATTATATATCCGAGAAAATGAGGTCAAAATAGTGAAATAAGAAATTCCACAAAAATGGAAAAAAAACCATGGACTATACCCACAATATATTTCCAGAGCAGAGAAATAAAAAATTTCACTAAAGTAGCAAAAAACTGTGAACTATACCGACAAAATAAGGCAAAGACCGTGAAATAGATATCTGACAGAATTGGTTGAAAACAGTGGACTATATATACCCCACCAAATAAGGCCAAAACAGTGAAATACAAAAATCGTAAAAATAACCTAAAATTGTGGACATAGCCCACACAATGAGGCTAAAACGGTAAAATACGAAAATTAACGAAATTGACAGCAAATTGTGGATTATATAGCCCACAAAATGAGGCCATAACAGTGAAATACATATTTGGCAAAAATGTCGAAACTTGGGGACAATAGACCACAAAATGAGACCAAAACAATGATATACAAAATTCTACGAAAAATGTCAAAAACTTTTGACTAGCAAACAAAATAAGGTCAAAACAGTAAAATACGAATTTCATGAAAATGTCATGAAAGTGGCCAAAAAATATGGATTGTAATAGTGAAATTTCGTATTTCACTGTTACAGGCTGAAAACTATGGATTATAACCCAAAAAATGAGACTATAGTGGCGAAATACAAAATTTAACAAAAGTTGCCGAAAACTGTCAAAAATCACTAAAAACTGTGAATTTTAGCCCATAAAATAAGGCTAAAACAATGGCTAAAATAATGAAATGCAAAATTTTATGAAAATAGCCGGAAAATGTAAACTATATCTCACTAAATGATGCCATAACAGTGAAATACGAAATTTCATGAAAGTTGCCAAAGATTGTGGACTATAGCCTAGAAAATACTAAATTTCATGAAAGTGAAAAACAAAATTTCACGATAATGACCGAAAACTGTGTAGTAGCCCACAAAACACTATCTAAAAAGAACAATACAAAATTCAAGAAAGTGGTTTAAAACTGTGCACTATAGCCCACAAAATAATGTCAAAACAGTGAGACGAAATTTTTGTAAATTGGTCAAAAACCATGGACTATGGGCCACAAAATATGGTCAAAACTGTGAAATACGCAATCTCACGAAAAATGGTCGGAAATTATGGACTATATGCCTCAAAATAAGGCCAAAACAATGAAATGCAAAATTTCACGAAAGTGGCATAAAAACTGTGGACTATAGCCCCACAAAATAAGGTCAAAATAGTGAGATACAAAGTTTTACTAAAGTGACTGAAAACTGTGGACTGTAGCCCACTAAAAGAGGTTAAATTTGTTAAATACAAAATTTAACGAAAGTAGCTAAAAACTACTGACTATAGCAAAAAATTATGCCAAAATTGTTAAATATGAATTTTCACGTAAGTGATAAAAACTATGGACAGAAAAATATGAAATTTCACAAAATTGGCCGAAAACTATGGATTATACTGACAAATTTAAGCCAAAACAATTAAAAACGAAATTAGACGAAAATAGCCGAAACCTGTGGATTATAGCCCCAAAAATGAGGCCAAACCAGTGAGATATAAAATTTATTAAAAATTGTCGAGAACCGTGGACTGTAGCCTACAAAACATGGCTAAAACAGTGAAATAGAAAATTTCATGAAAATGGTCGAAAATTGTGGACTATATAGCTCCACAAAATGAGACCAAAATTGTGAAATGCGAAATTTCACGAAAGTGACCGAAAACTATAGACTAGCCAACAAATAAGGCTAAAATAGTGATATACAAAATTTCACTAAAGTGGTCAAACATTGTAAACAGTGAAATACGAAACCTCACGATAATAGCCAAAAATTGTGAACTACCCCACAAAGTATGGCCAAAATAGAAACAATACGAAATTTCATGAAAGTGGCTGAAAACTGTAGACTATTTACCCACAAAATATGGACATACTAGTGAAATACGAAATTGGACAAAATGGTCGAAACATGGGGACTATAACTCACAAAATGATGTCATAACAGTAAAATACCAAAATTTCATGAAAATGGTCAAAAACAATAAAGTATATCCCACAAAATAAGACCAAAACTGCGAAATACAAATTTTATGAAAATAACAAAAACTGTGGACTATAGCCTAAAACATTATAGTGTATCCCACAAAATATAGTTAAAACATTGAAATACGAAATTTCACGAAACTAGTTAAACATTGTGGACTATAGCTCACAAAATAAGGCAAAAACAGTTAAATATGTAATTTCATGAAAATGACCGAAAATTATAGACTATAGCCTAAAAAACGATGAAATACGAAAAATGGTCAAAAACATTAGCCCACAAAATGAGTTCATAACAGTGAAATACGAAATTTCACGAAAGCAGCAAAAAATTGTAAACTATAGCCCAAAAAATAAGTCCAAAAGAGTGAAATACAAAATCTTGCAAAAATGGCCGAAAACTGTGCCCACAAAATATGGCAAAAGCAGAGAAATACCAAATTTCACGAAAATGGCTGAAAACTAAGGATTATAGCTCACAAAATTAAGCGAAAACAGTGAAATTCGAAATTTCACTGAAGTAGCCGAAAACATTGAACTGTAACCCATAAAATGACTCTAAAACAGTAAAATACAAAATCTCACGAAAATTGCTTTAAATTGTGGACAATATGGGCCAAAACAGAGAAATACAAAATTTCCCAAAAATGACAAAAAATTGTGGCCTATAGCCCCACAAAATAAGGTCAAAACAATGTGATAAGAAATTTTACGAAAGTGACCGAAAACTGTGAACTGCATCTCACAAAATGAGGTCAAAATACGAAATTTAATGAAAGTGTCTGAAAAATGTGGACATCCCAAAAAATGAGACCATAGCAGTGAAATATACATTTTGACGAAAATAATCAAAACCTGTAGACTTATAGCCCACAAAATGTGGGGAAAAAACAAAATTTCACGAAAGTGATAAAAACTGTGGGCTATATAGCCCACAAATAAGGTCAAAACAATGGACCATATCCCACATTGGGCTGCAAACGAGCCGAGTCGAGCTGAGTATCTTGAGACTCAAGCTCGGCTCGTTAACATTATCGAACTCACTTTCAAGCTCGAGCTCGACACGAGTTGAGTTTTGACCGAGCTCGAGCCGAGTACTCACGAGCTTCTGCTTAACAACCTAAGTGCTATGAGGCTCAAGATCGGCTCGTCCACGTTATCAAGCTCTCTTTCGAGCTCGACACGAGCCAAGCTTTGACTGAGCTCGAGCCGAATAGCTCGGTTCGTTTGCAGCCCTAATCCCACAAATTCATGCCAAAGCATTAAATTTGAAATCTAACAAAATGGCAAAAAACTGGAACTAGCCCACAAAATAATGGCGAAACATTCAGATACAAAATTTCACGAAACTGATCTAAACCCGGACTATAGCCCACAAAATATAGCCGAAACTTTGAATTACAAAACCTTGCGAAACTAGCCTAAAACTGAGACTGTAGGCCTTAAAAATAAAGTCGAAACAATGAAATAGAAAATTTCACAAAGTGGCTGAAAACGATACACCAACCCACAAAATAAGATCAAATTAGTGAAATACGAAATTAACCAGAAATTTACCAAATATTGTGGACTATATCCCACCAAATGAGGCCAAAAGTGTTAAAAACATATTTTCACCAAATTGGTTGAGAACTACGAACCATAGCCTGGTCAAAACAATGAAATATGAAATTTTACGAAAGTGGAAAAAAAACTATGCACTAGTAAGATCTATTCCTTGATGAAAGATTTTATCTTTTGATCAAAAACCAATTCCAATCAACTTTCAGCCTCAGTTACATTTAGTAATACAGAACAAAAAGGTGAATATGACAGGTTTACAAACAATTAAAATAACCGAGTGAAGGCCCTCATGCTAGCACGGTCTAGTGAGCAAATTAGCTCCAGAAATCCAAGAGGACTCGTTTTTAACGAGTAATAATGGCGTACATGTAAAACCACAACAGGAAACTGATTGGGAAAAGGGGTTACTATTACAATAAAGTCGGAATGAAGGAGCAAAGCCCTTCCTCTGCCATGCACAACACTGATCGGGATGGATAAAATCATCTATTGCCACCAGCCTCTTTCCTAATATACAGGAAACTATGACGATGACTTCTAATCTTCTTCTTGATAGTCTTCGTCTTTATCTTGGTCGTCATCTTCATCTGCTTCTTCATCTTCTTCTTCAGCTGTTCTCAGCCACTGTAACCAAATAAAAACCAAAATTATGTATGTTAAAACTTTTACTTGGCTATATTAACAAAAGCCAATATATTTTACAGGAACTATAATTATCATTGTAGCAAATGCAGACAAGGGTAATAGAATTGTTAAATACAAAAGGGAAAAAAATAAATAAAATTCAAATGAACACAAACCAAATATATAGAGCAAGGTTATCCTATAGTCAAATCTGTATATTAAATTTACATTAGCTGAAATAATCAAATTCATTTTGGGGCAAAGGATCCAAGAGGGACCGGATGATGACATGGCATGTGTTTATTGGATGGGGCTACTAAGTTGTATATTATGCCAGATTGAGGAGCGGATTTACATGAACTTAGTAAACCAAAACCATAAATGCATTGCACATCAGCATTCCTCTATTTAACTTCCAAGCGGATCCCTCAACGATCCTTTTACCTATACATACATACAACATATGTACATATGTACTCGCTCCGTCTCAAAATGTATGTCATTTTAGCCTTTTTTTTCTTCCAATGTACGTCGCTTAAGGATTCCAAGACAATGCCTTAAAATTTTTACATGTGCATTAATGAACAATTTTAGTAAAAGACCAAATAATACCATTGAGGAATACATTAGAGAAAGAAAACTTTTCAGTTTTCAAGAAACAAAAGAGATATAAAGGAGGGAACTTGTGGAAATATACAGCTAGATCCTTTAATTGCGTTAATTAGAAAGAATGTTTACTCCTTTTATTCCATACTAGATTGTTTCTTCGTATGTGTGTAGAAACCTCAAACAACATACATCTCTCTCTGTATGTCTGTGTAATGGAGATACAAAGTAATCTTCACAGAAGCAAAACAAAACCGATCTTTATGTGTATCAATAATTTCTCACTCTAATATTAAATAACATAACACTTCAGTTGTTTTCAAAGAAAACACCACACTTCAAGTTAACATACCGTGATAAATCTGTCTGCCTCCTTCAAACAGATCTTGTCAGCTTCATCCCCCCCTTCTTTTTCATTTGCCCAGGTGAAGATCGCATCTTCCGTTACAATATCATTCTCATAGAGGCAAAATAAAATCTAAAAGAAAGAAAAACACAAAACACAAAACACAAAAATATTCATTTTATAATCTCTTGAACTTGCACTGAACACTTTTCTAAGCTCTGTGGTTCCATTACTATTATCTTGTACACCAATTATGTTTTACAGTGGTACATTTTAAGCCCAAATAATCAACAGGTAACATGTAGTTCACCAAAACCTCCAAAATTCTCATACATGGGACCAAAAAATTACTTACACTATTGATATGAGGAAAAAACCCTTTGGCACTCTCCAAGCACATCTCCTCAAACTTCATTATCACCTCAATCTATAATAAACATAAAATGAAACAGTAAAATTAATGATATAATCATCAAGATTGATATTAATGCAAGGTGGCACAAAAGTAAAGCAGAACAGAAAACATGACACAAGACGGATGGTTAGAAAAATATTATTCACAACATCTAATGAAAGTTGTAAAAAAACCCCTGCCACTACACCAAAACTTCAAAATTGCAGGAAGGGTTGAGGGAATTGCTCTTATATTCTAACACGCCCCTGCAGGTTGAGCACACATTTTTAATAGGCCAAATAAACGAGCCAAATGCGCAACAAATTGTGGCCAGCACCTGGATGCGCAGCAATATAACATTTTTTTTAAAAATTTCATAAATAAATAAAGTGCACCCAGCAAGACTCGAACACGGCTGCTCTTAAACCATGTGAAAGACCTTGCCACTACACCAAAACTTTGAAGTTGTAAGAAGAGTTGAGGGAATTGCACTTATATTCTAACAAAAGCTAATAAAATTACAAGGGCATGATGGTCAATAAGAACAATATGCCATTATGGAGATTGAAAAGGAAGTAATGTACACTAATAGATAAAGTCAAAACTAATTTTTATGTACTTCAATCTTGAACTCGTGCATAATGAACCTAATATTTGTAGGCGTACATGCAGTAGATTCCTGAAGGGTGTGTGCAGGTAGATACCTGATGATCATAAACATAAATGTCTAAAACTTAGCTTTTCTACAAAAAGAATTACATCCCATAGGCGAATTTTAACACAGGCATATTGGAACCTATGATACATGGGCAGGTAACACATCTATAAACATGGTAAATTTCAGAAAATTATAATATGCAGACTAGGCTTAAGCATACATTCAGAATAATATATGTGCCGTTTTCCAACCTCATTGGATGAACATACATGGTACATAACCTTCTATCTGGAAAAATAATACAAAATTATATGCAGTAGAGAGCTTTTGAATAGAGTTGCAATTTGACTTCAACAAGAAGGCGACTTTGTTCCCAGAAGTGCAAATTTAAAAGGAAATTTTGGATGCAGGTCATTGACCTCCACAAGCTATGTATTTTATTAGCAATATGTAAAAGAAAGTCTTCAATCAGGAACATACGACTGACTGCATGTTGCTCTAAAAACAGGTGGTTGTGATTTTGAATGCTAATTAACTGAGAGGTAAGATGATAATCTGGTAAGCAAAAAAGCAAGCACAAATTTATACAACCAGTTGAGTCAGATTATGGAGAATATAGAAGCAGCAGCACAGGGAGTTACTTTTGCCCCACGAAATAAACTAAGAAGTCAATACTTATTATATGCATATGGCTTACTTAAATTATATAATAAAGGGTAAATAGCGAAAAACACCCCGATCTATGGGATCAAAGCAATAAACCCCCTAAACTATCGACCAACACTATAAACTCCCCCAACTAGGAATCGCAGTCAACAACTATAAACAAACCCTAAAAAAAAACTATGTCAAATGTCCAAATTGCCCTTATATTAATACACCATTTTTAAAAATACAAAAAAACCAAAAATTTCACTCACTCCCCTAAAATCGTCAGCCCCGACCACCACCACTGACAGCCCCGACCTCCACCACTGTCATCTTCTTCGTCGTCAGACATCTTATTAAACCCATCAAACCCAACAATCCGAAAATTAGGGTTTTCTCACATAATAAAAAATTCTTTAAATTTGTTTTAATTCCAAGAATTCAAACAAACGATGAACATAAATATTGGATTTTGGATTTTATATTTTGATTTTGATTTTGATTTTAGATGGGGCTGAAGTCGGAGATGATGGTGGTGGTGGAAGTCAGGGCTGACGATTTTGGGAGAGAGAGAGTGAGTGGAATTTGGGTTTTTTTTTTAAATGGTGTATTAATATAAGGGGCAATTTGGGCATTTCAAATAGTTTTTTAGGATTTTCGTGGAGTAGTTGACTGCGATTCGTAGTTGCAGATTTATCGCATTGCCCGATAGTTTAAGGGGTTTATTGCTTCGACCTCATAGATAATGGGTGTTTTTCGCTATTTACCCTATAATGAATAACTGGTATGGAGTTTTTAGATTATACGGCATGAACCTTAAATTCAATAGACCTATTTTAAACATTGGAGATGTGTTATATGTGTTTTGGCCTTCAGCGATCGTAATTTACTAGACAACATACCCTTAAATTCAATAGACTTAATTTATATGTTGGAGAAGTGTTACATTATGTGTCTTGGCCCTCACCGATTGTAATTCACTAGACAACATACCCTTCAATTCAATAGACCTATTTTAAACGTTGGAGAAGTGTTACATTATGTGTTGTGGCCTTTAGGGATCGTAATTCACTAGACAAAACAGCATTCAGTTTAGGAGAAATCATGTGCTGTTCTTCAATCAAACAACTGATACAGTATGTTTTTCATAGCTATAAGTGGCCTTTTGACTCTCAGTCAAGCCGAGCCCCACTACTATAAAATTTCCATTCCTGCTAATCTATGATGAAAATTGTATGTTCATGATTTAGACAAATCAAAATCATATTAAAATTTGAAAGGATTAGTTCTTGTAGAATGACAGTAAACACAAGTCTACTTCAATTTAGGGATAAAGGCATTGTTGCTGTTGTTGTTGAATCACTATTACTGTTAAAAAGATTCCAAAAATGTTCTATACACTTATTTCCTAAACCTTGACACAACGAATATTCAATTAAAGTATCACCCAGATGTTGATTTCAAACAGTTTAGTAAGTTAAATAGAAGGAAAACACTTAAACAGGGTCAGGGCCGGCCCTGAGTTCCCGGGGGCCCTAGGCGAACTTCCGAAATGGGGGCCCCTAATAACATATATTTTTTTACGCGCAAAATACGTGCCTATATTTACAAGGGAAGTTCAAATTTGGGGCCCCTAAAATCGTGAAATCTCCGGGGGCCTAAGGCGGCCGCCTTACCCGCCTCTAGGGTGGGGCCGGCCCTGAACTGGGTAATAATTGAAGGAAATTATACTAGTTGCCTTCAATGGAAATAAACAATAGTCTACAGAGAAAACCAAAGAAATAATAAAATTAAAACATAGCACCATACCTCCTCATCTTCGGTTTTAAGATAATTCTTCAGAAGGTCCTTCCACTTCTTAATAGCCTTTGATGTATTTGCCAATAAGTCGTCTAGAGTAGAGAATAATTCCATAACGATTAATTTCAATCAAAGCAGAAAAAAGAATTAACAGATGTAAGTTGAAAATTAGTTTAAAATGAATCCTATCAAGTGGTAAAATGAAAACTCATCAAAAGGAATTTTGAAAACATATGGTGATTCTTAAATCAAGTGATTTCAAAAACAAATCATGATGATTACACAATACGTGTGACTTTCATGGTGATTCTCAAATACACTATTTAGTGTCAGATTGAAATCACCAAACATGAATTTAATGTAATTCATTTAGAATTTTATTATTATAGAAACATTAAAGTTAACAAGTTTGTCATTCTATCATGATTTGAGAATCACAGGGTAAGATGTGTAATAAGGATTTGAGGTCCATTCATAGTATAGTTCGATTATAAAGTCAAGGCAAGTAGGATCTCAATAAAATCACTGCATTCACTAACACCTAACTTTAAAATCTCACTTTAAAATTCTCTCCCATTAACAAATAACTTTGAAAACACAGAAATTCTCAAAGTGTGGTTTCGAAATCCTTTCCCATTAACACCCCCCTAAAGACTTGTTGAAATATAATTTCTATTAAAATCAGATATTGCATTCAGTCAAACAAGCTTTTGGGTCCAAATGATTGTTTTCATGTAGGGTACAATGAACATATCAGCACAGTAAATGCACTTTGAAAGAGGTGGACTAGCAGAACTACTCTAGAAAAGTAATAGTACATATACCTAGAAAGTCATTGCACGCAGATAGAAATTTACTACATATAATTGGAAATTTACCATGCAAAACTGGAAAGTTTCTACATTTGAAAAAATTGCCTTGCAATGTGTGTGGTCTCTCTAATTGAAGATATACACAAATGCACTGCATTTAATTCGTGCCGTGTGGACCTGTGGTCTTAAATTTCGGATTTCGGACTCTTCTTAGCTAGAGGTTTCTTACCTTGGAAAGGAGATATGAGAGGATACTTGGATTGGGATCATTCGCAGCATTCATATCGGACAGTAAATAAACATTTAAAAAATGCACGATTTGCTAGTTTCCACCTTATCTCAAACATATTTCTTCAGTGTAGAAGCTTTGCAGTTATATGTAGTCATGTTGTAGCTAAGTTAACTTCTCAGTTATCTGTAGTAAAAAATATTGTAGTGGTAGATTGGTAAATCAATCTCTTCAGAAATGCAGCCAGAACAATTCTGCCAGGAGAGCCAAGAAAAAATCTTATGGCTATATATAGATATATAGGAATTTTTTTTCATAATTGTGTGTGTTGGGGGGAGGGGAGCCCCTGCTAATGCAGGGTTAGTATTCAGTTTGTGAACAACAAAAGGAGGCTAGAGAGGAATGATTTTGATGAGGGGCTTTGAATAAACTGAAAAGGTATAGGGGTTTATAAATAACTCAAGTTTTTCTAGACTTTCTGGAGAAAAAAAATCGTTTATATAATATTAACTAGGCAGTTAAAATGTTTTTGGAATTAATCGGACTAGGCGCGATTAGCGTTTAATCGGTTAAACATAAAATAATCGGGGATTAAATCGGAAAAATCGTGTGTATATATATATATATATAGTCCACTTCCGTTGTGCACTAGCCTCCATGTGCGCTCTCCCTTCAGCCTTTGTATCGATGATCTGAACCGTTCACATTGATCTACACGTCTAAATTAGTCTAAATATGTAAAATCAAGTCATTTGAAATTCATTTTCCCATCCAACATGTCATTATATATAAAAAAAAATGATATTCGGCCATTCAATTTTGTAACACTTCAATGAATGGGCAAATAAATTTTGAATGACTTGATTTTACATATTTATACTAATTTAGATATGTACATCAATGTGAACGGTTCAGATCGTCGATACGAAGGCCCGATGGACGAGTGCACACGGAGGCAAGTGCACGACGGAACATTCATATATTCATCATGGCTAGTGCACAATGGAAGATTCAAATATAATGCACTAGCATCCGTGTGCACTCGGCCTTCCGGCCTTCGTATCAACGATCCAAACCGTTCACATTGATCTACACATCTAAATTAGTCTAAATATGTAAAATCAAGTCATTTGAAATTCATTTACCTATCCATCATGTCATTATAAAAAATAACAATATTCAGTAATACCCCTAGTATGCATGGTTAATAACATTTGTTTTTCTTCTATTTAAAATAAAAATATACATATACATTGTTTTATATATATATATATATATATATATATATATATATATATATATATATATATGCATTGACATTGTTATTTTTTTTATCATACACTACACTATTATTTCTATGTTTGTTTTGTTTAGCATATCTATATGGTTAATTTTTTAAAGCCTAATATGTTTTCTTTTTAAAAGGCCCAACTTTTCTTTTCTTAAGGCCCAATCCAACATGGCTATTTAGGGGGTTAAGTGAAATTACATTAAAGACTAAGGGTGTATATGTAAAAAGATGAGGACATCTACGCCTTTCTACACCTTTCCACCAATTCCTACACTTCACTATCTCTCTCTTTTTCACTCTTTGCAACCGGTAGGCCCCTTTCCCCCTTTCTCTATATATATGAGAACTACTTCTACTACTACTACTGCCTACTTCTACTACTACTGCTACTGCTTACTACTACTACTACTGCCTACTTTTACTACTACTACTACTACTTCTACTACTACTGCTACTGCTTACAACTACTACTACTACTGCCTACTTCTACTTCTATTACTTCTACTACTACTACTGCCTACTACTACCACTAAACTACTTTACTACTACTACTATTATACTACTACTATTGGATTGGAGCAAGAAGTCAAGCAAGCTAAAGGAGGAGAAGATAGCAACTTAAAGCAACCAATAGATTGAAGCTTACAAACAAATCAAAGTGGGTATTCTTCATACCTCATGTGTTATTATTATTTTATTTTTCTTTATATATGGAGTGAATGATTGATGCTTGCTAGAAATTATAGTGAGTGTTTTTCTTCTTATGTGAATTTTATACGCATAAATATACTAGTGAATAAATAAAGATTCAATCTTTGTGTTAAAAAATGGTAATATAAGTATGAAAGAGTGAATCTTTTATGCATAATCATGAATAAAAACCATGTCTTGGGCATGATAGATTGCAAGGTTAATTATTAAACATAAAGTTGTGATTTTGTGATGTCTTGTGTGGTAGTTGTCTAATCAATAAATTGTTTTAATTAAACTTTTCATGCTTGAATGTTTAAAGTCTTTTTATTAGCAAGTTAGCAAACTAATAGTTTTGTGTTAGTAAGCTACTAACATTGTATTAGTAAGCTACTAATAAGTTAGTAAGCTTAATGTGTGTTAGTAAGCTCCAATGTGTAGTTGAGAACTATATAAGGATTTTCTTGTATAAGTAGTGATCATGTTAGTAAGTTAGTAAGTTAAATAGGTTGATCATGTTAGTAAGTTTAATTGGTTAGTATGGTAGTAAATTAGTAAAGTAAAAATGCTAGAATGCCTTGTTAATGAGAAGTTAGGAAGTTGGCAATATAGACTTGGTCTTGTTCGTAACCTAATTGCTAACCAATTGTTTATGGTTAGTAAACATAGCTTATGTTAGGTGCTAAGTGACCTGGAGTACTAACTTGTTAGTAAGAAAAAATCATGTTAATAGAATTATTCATGTTAGAATTGATATGCTAGTAAGCAAATTAAAGAAGTTAGTAAGTAAATTGAAGGAGTTAGTAAGCACCTAGTACTAATAAGGAAAATGCAAGTTTGGGATTAGTAAGTTGAAGCATGGTTGAATTAAGAATAGCTTCATAATAAATGTAATAACTTGAAAATATGGGAGTTAGTTGTACTAACTAAACGTGATTTTTAATTAGTGAGAGAACTTGATTTGTAGTAATGAAAGAACTTGTGAAGTTAGTATAGAGATGTAAGTGGTGATTAATGAAGGAATTAAGCGGATGAGAATTTGACCTAAATGGCATAAATTAGTAAAGGCATTAGTCCTAAGTAGTGTGACTCATGATTGGTAAGGACAGACACTAGTTGGGCGTGTGCTTACCTGTCAAGGGAACACGTGCGGCGTCGTCTCGTCTAAGACACGTGCGGCGTAGTCTCGACTGTTAATTTCTAGGATTTAGTGATAAGAACAGAATGCAGACGTAAGTCACAAGTCCGGTCGAAAATTAGGAGATGGATTCCTAAGTTTCCGTCTATATTCTGGGTTATCAATACAAACAAAGAGCAAGAGTGTAACTCTAAGTCTAGGGGTGGCTCTACGATACGCTTTATGTTCACGATAACTTTGGTAGGAGCAGGAGTAGAGAATGACCATGAATCCGACAGAGCTGATGATCACAGACCTGATCGGGAATGAAAATGGACCATAAACCTGTCGGTGTGGAGAAGGACCATGATCTGAACGAACAGAATGATCACTATCGTTCGGAGTGGAGAAGGACCACGATCTGACTGCAGGAGCGGGAATGGACCGCATGTACTACAGTCTGCAGACTCTACCAGTCGCTAAATAAATATCAGAAACAGAAAAGAGTACAAGAGTATGATGCATGGCGAGGGATTGAACCCTATCATCGGGAGAATACGAACTCGATTTGGAAAGTATGTAGTATGGGATGCATACATTTCCAAATCAAGTTTGCATTAGATTAAGAACATGTGTGCATATGAGTTGTGCATTAAATTCTAGGTCATGACATACACCGACATTTATGTTTGTATGACTTTCATGTTTCTTTTTTCCTACATCAAATATTGATTGTTGAGGATTTTGGAGATTGCGGGTTTCATCTGCATTGCGTCAGTTGTATGCAACTGACGTGCCCACAGTTGTTTAGTTGTAGGACTGTTCGCGTGAGCTGGAGATTCAAATTGTGGAACAGGAAACTCGAGCTGCGGAAAGCATCCAAGTGGAGGATATAGTTTCTTTGTGTAATGTAAGTTTCTAATTTCCTATGATTTCTGTGTTGTGTACTCATTGAAGTAAAGATTCTGGGCAAGTGTCGCGAGCTTCCAGTGTGTGGAACTCGGGGCGCTACACAGCCCTACAATTTTGTAACACTTCAATGGAAGGGCAAATGAATTTCCAATGACTTGATTTTACATATTTAGACTAATTTAGACATGTAGATCAATGTGAATGGTTCGGATCGTCGATACAAAGGTCCGAAGGCCGAGTGCACACGAAGGCTAGTGCACAACGGAAGGGGACTTATATATATATATATATATATATATATATATATATATATATAAGGTTTCTTTCATTGCAAACGCAAATATAGCGTTTGCAATTTGAAAACCACTTAACCCGTCATTAGCAATGACGGGTTAAGGCGAAACATAAAATTTTACCTTATGCCTTAACCCGTCATCGCCAATGACGGGTTAAGTGGTTTGCACACGTTTGCACAACATTTGCGTTTGCAATGGAAAAAAGCTCTATATATATATATATATATATATATATATATATATATATATATTCTCATCATGTAGCAACCATAAACCCTAACATAAAACTATTATAAGATTATCAAATAGGAACATATAGTTATAGAGAAAAAGAATATAGTACTCGGTTTGAGCTGAGTTTGAATTCTGGATGTGGATCAGATCGGGTTTGTTGGTCGATTTCAGCAAACAAAAAGAATCGGGGAGCAGCAGCATGAGTAGCAAGAGGAGGTGCAGCAGATGTGGGTCGGGTCAAGTTTGCTGCGGCGCAGGGAGAATGATGTCGGATCGGGTTAGGGTTTGCTCAAAGAAGAACAAGAGAATCAGTTTGGGTTTGGATTTGCGCAAGGACCATAATGGATTTGAATTTTGAGTTTGGATTTGAGTTTGGGCCGGATTGCAAGGTTGTTAACGGCATTAGGCGGTGGCGGTTCGGTCAAGGGGCGCCTAGCGCCTAGGCGGTTGAATTTATTTTGACGATTTAGTCAATTTCAGTCCTTATTCTTCAATCGTAAGTATAATTATGCAATCCAATTGCAAATATTCATCATGTTCTTGTGTAATATGTGTAATTAAAGGGTGTTTATACATAAAAAAGGCTTTTTCGTGCAATTAATGTGTAATATGTGCAATTAAAAAATTAATTGTCCAATTGTAATATGTGCAATATGCCAATATGTGTAATATGTGTAATATGTGCTATTTTAATGTGTAATAGGTGTAATATGTGCAATCTATTACCAATAATACTAAAAAAAGTAAAAACAATTTCACTACTATTAAAGATCCATACATAGTATAAAACAGATTAATAGATTAATAGTAGTTCTCTTTTTTTGTGTTATTTTATAGTATTTAAAATTTAAATAAATAGAAAACCCCTAGGCATTGGACATTGGGCGGACGCCTGATCGGCACCACAGACGCCTACTCAACAAAACGGCCGCCTAATCACCTCTGACCACCTAGACCACCGCCTATGGCAAAGGCGGTTCGTTCTCCTCAATCTGAGCGCCTAAGCGCCGCCTAGGCGTCCGAGGCGGTCACCATTTAGAACACTGCCAGATTGAGCCTAAATAATGTAAATGAGCATGAAAATTTAATTGGTTAATCGGCCACTTAAAATCAGCCGATTAAATACTAATCGGTCGATTATACCCGATTAAATTGCTAACTATTGAAATATTGAAAATCACTAAAAAAATAATCATTTAGTTTCTGATTAGCGATTAATCGGGGATTAATCAGGCAATTAATCGGATTTAACTGCTTAGAATTAGGGGTGTAAAATAATCAGGATGGTTCGTCGTCCGTCCGAGTCCGGCTCGAGAAATGGCCCGACCGTGGACCGTCCGAACTGTTATACGAACCGAACTTGAACAAATTATTAGGTCTGATGTTTCACTGAGCTCGAGCCGGACATAAGTCCGTCCGAGTATTATTGTAGTCAGATGCTTTACCGAACCGAGTCCGGACTATAAAAAATTTGTCCAATCTGGACCGAATCGGACATAAGCTCGTCCGAGTAAAATTTCTGTCGAAGCTTGAACATATGACTGTCCGGTCCGATTTACAGCCCTACTTAGAATATTAACCTAAATTTTAAACCAAATAATCAAAGGGGCTTCAAATAAATTAAAAGGATAAACAGGCTTGCGAAAACTCTGGGTTTTTTCGGGCACTTTTGGACATCTTTGTCTTTCATACATTAATCAATTTTCTCAAACAACTTTTATGAAGTGGGACTTTAAAATAAACCGAAATGGTAAAAAGGGGCATACAAATAAATCTGACTTTTGTTCTTGGGCTTTTAGAGATTTCCCTACAAAGCATGGATACAGGTACGGGTACCGACACATGGGTATAGATACGGGACACGTCAAAAGTGTAAATAGTAGGGTACAGGGACACAACTATAATATTATATAACATAACTTAATATTACTTCAATTATGTATACTTTAAATAACAATGGAGTTGGAACAATACAATTTGTTGCTCATAATCAAAATAAAAAATATATTGTCCATAGAATTACACCATAAAATTGGAGGTGTATGAAAGTAACTAGAGTTACTTATTAAAAGAAATATGCGTATGTATTTAAAATTTGTTAATTATGTGTTCTAACTTATAAGAAATGTTAGAGAAGTGTCTAAGAAGTGTCTAACATATAAGCGTCTAACCAAGTGTCCGAGTGTGACCGGTACAAGTACGGCTCCTTGCGAGAAGTACCAGTGCTACATAGGAATTTCCCCTTCTACAAGACATTAATCATCTTTTCCAACCAACATTGCCCATAGACATAATAAGTCAATTATTCTGCAATATTGAATCTACTTGTTGCAATGTGTAGTACGTAATCTCAATGGGCTTTATTATGCACACATCTACATCATATATAGGCTTGCATTGCGTATGTATGTACTTATATTTAGTAAAATGTGTGTAGTATGTGATATCAATGGGCTTTATTATGCACACATCTACATCATACATAGGTTTGCATCAAGTATGTACATATTTGGGAAAATGTAGTTCTACTAAATATAGATACATACGCTAGCTATTTGACTAGGCACCCATAATCAATGGCCACTGTGCTAGTGGAACATATGACTGTAGCAAGAAGAATCACATAAGTAATTACCTTTGGAAGAGTCATCATAAGCAGATTTCATGATAGAGTAGAACAATGCCCCAACACAATCTTTATACTCCACATTGAATGCCAACCTACATACATTTTAAAAGGGAAAATGACGACACCCAAAGTTTATCCTTATTCCCAAATAGCACCCAAACTTTTTATAATACTCAAATAGCATCCGATGTTTTCAAAATAGGACCAAAAAGCACATGCCATTAAATTTTCCGTTAAGTTAATGAAATATTTCCCAAATATACCTCTTGACAGGTTTAAACCCGTTAAGAAGAGTAAAATGTTGAAATTGCCCTCATCTCCTTATACAAATTACAAAATCCATCCTCATCTCCACCGCCGACCATCTCCAACCACCATCTCCATCATCTCCAACCACCATCACCATGACTGACCACCATCTCTCATCTCCATCAACCACCACCATCACCACCACCGACCACCATCTCCACCATCATCTCCACCACATCTCCAACCACCATCTCCACCATCTACCACCATCTCCACCTTCGAAACCCATCACCTTCATCTCCACCAAAAAAATTTTAAAAATAAAACAAGAAAAATTGAAAAAATGAAGATCTGAAAAGACAAGAGGAGAGACTGGGGTTATTTCTGTAATTTCACATTATTTCAGCTCAAAAATTAACATAAGTGGTTTTTGGTCATATTATACAAACTTCGAGTGTTATTTTGGTATTATAAAAACTTCGGGTGCGATTAGGGAATTAAGGTAAACTTTTGAGTGTTATTTCGTCCCTCCCCCATTTTAAAAATACAATTAATACAGATTGAATTTAGTTATAAAATAAATGAAACTTGGTGGATTACATATTAATGAATTGAAAATACCAGAAAAAGATTCACCTTAACGAATTAATTTCTATAATCACATTATCTTGATCTACACCATTAAGTGCCCGCCGAAAAGTTGCATCCACCTTCACTTGGAGATGACGAATCAAACTAGTATTACCAATATATGGGAAACCTTTCTCATGGGAAAATTCATTACTCTGTTACCTCTTCCTCAAAGTGGGCAGAATCTCTATAATCATCATCGGCATCATCTCCGTCATCAAAATCAGCACTTTCACAATCAGGAAGTAATTTGTCGGGAGCACGAAGAGGCTTGACATCTTGGCTTGATTCATCACAACCAGGAGGCAAATTGAGGAAGTATTCATTAAGTTTTTCAGCAGGAATAGGTGCAAACGAGTGCCTCCACTCTTCCTCAAGCCCTGTTTCACATGCTGCCCATATATAACCAACTCCAGAAATACCAACCTAGGAATAGAATATGGAAAACAGTAAATGCTAAGATAAGATGTAGCCTTGTAGGACATGTAAATGTTCATATGTTATGACATGTCCATAACAAAATACTGAAGAAATAAAATTCACTGAAGTTTTTTTAAAATTGTCTTCTCCAGGCAACAATGCAAAAGATGGATGTCAATTTTTTAGTTGTAACCTTAGACAAAACCACATCATAGGTCAATTTTCTTTTGAAAAAGTTTTCTACATTTATATGCAGCCTAAGTCCCACCATTTCTAACAAAAGCTATTCTCTTCTACCAGGGATTCAGCAATAACACAAACAGCCTGTAACAAAAGCCCAATGCACTATAAGTTCAGACAATTAAACAGCTTAAAATAAACAATTCAAAACTAATGGCTAACCTCAGATATCCCTAGGTCTTGTGCATTAGGGGTTAATTCTGCATTTTCATTCTTTGCCATACTTGTTATTGCTGCAGAATAAGTACTGTTACATAACAATTGACATAAGATCTGAAAATCCGATATCAATGAGCATAAAATATGAAAATTTAGAGTACAAAACATCCTACAAAATATGTAGGATAGATGTGAGATCAAGGACAAAAGAACTTGTATATGAGACATTCCACCACTGTTTGAGAACCCAACCCTATTGAAAGTGTGAGTACAGTTGTGATAAATATCGCACAGCCACTTTTTTAATATCTATAATAATGCCATTTTTTCTAGTAACATCATTGAATATGCCTTTCTCCCCAGATTAGAAACTTGTAACATGTATACACTTGTAAACATATAATACTATAACATACTTCATAAGAAACTTTTGATCACTTTTCCAAATAAAGAATATATTAGAAGATATCGACTATTAATTTAGTCAAACCAAATATATATATATATATATACTTATGCTACCAGTGAAATATTGTAGGGGAATTCTGAAGTTCGACGTAATTGTAACCTGGCTTGAAATTTGGATGCAAAGTTCAATCTGAATGTAATTTTAACTGGCTCGTGCTGTTAACCAAGTTTCTTGAATCAATCTCAATACAGATAAACAAACAGGTTATCAAACGAAACATATGACTACATCCTGCTTGTCACGTATGATTACGGTTCCTTTTTCTCTGTTAATAATATAATCGCACTCATTGCAGTGCATCAGAATTTCCAATATCATTAACATCTGCCGCAGACTATATAATTAAAACTAGTTGTCAAGTAACCAAGTACAGCATCAATTCTGCCTCCTTACCACCGACACTTTTAGCCCTAAGCCCAAAAGACAGCCATCAACATCTAAGGGTCGAGTTGCTCTAAGTAGGTCTACTCCTTTCTTCTCCTTTCATATATGTTGTTATTCTGTTGATTATAATTGATCATCAGATGAATCATGAGCCATGGCATGGGGTGATCAGTGTATGATAGATTGTCTTGGTAAGGGTGACTACGGGTAAGGGAAAACTCGTTTACCCTTGTCCGATTACCCATTGGCTTGGGTATGTGTTTGGCTGGAACTTTCTCTCCCGTGCGTAGGTTAAGGGTAAAAGTAAAAAAGATTTCCCTTACCAATGTACCCATCTATACAAGTTAAAGACTCATGCATATATACACTCACATACACATATATGATGCATATAAGAATACATTTTTTTCCTAGCCACAATACATACTAAGAGCATCCACAGTCGTTTGAGGTAAAAAATGGCAAAATGCATATTTTACCGATCCATTTTTGACGAAACGCTGCAGTCGTGAAAAAGGCAAAAAATGCATAAATCCGTTAAAAAAGAAACAGATGAAACATCCACAGTCGTTTGATGTTTCATCCGTGATTAAAAAATAATTTATATAGGCAGAAACTTAGAAAATATTAATTAAATATACAGGACGAAACATCACATATTTCGTCCAAAGCGGAAAAAAATTTGCAAAATAACCGGATGTTTCGACCAGGTTTAAAGGAGGTTTTTTTTTTGCATACAAAATTGCAAAAACATTTACAAAATTGCAAAAACAATTATAAATTTGCACAAAAAATGTAAATAATTGCACCCAGTAACCAATGATGGTAATTTGCAACAAAAAAAATTAGGAAATGGACCCAATGGCCTGGACGAAAGCCATTATAGGCATTTTATGGGGTTTTTTTCTTTTTTTTAATTTTTTTACTTCGGACGAAACATCATGTTTCGTCTGATTATTTAAAAATTTAATTAAATAATCGAGATGACACATGATGTTTCGTTTGGCAAAATATGCATTTTGCTATTTCGAATGCTATTTTTACCTTTCTATTGTAGCCAAATGACTAAAAAATGGCAAAATACCCAACGACTGTGTCGGCTACAGTACCCTACAATGCAAAAAATGGCAAACAAGCAACTGTGGGTGCACTAATGCACATATATATATTTCGTATATAGAGAGAGGATACGAGGGGTACTATGCCATAGGCACACTAAAAATTTCCTCCTATGGCGCACTAAAAATCCATTCTCCGTAACCGAAATTCACGATCTAGACCGTTGCACCGTTAAATTGATCTTCATATCATAAAACATGAAGTAAACTAAAACTACTAAATTTGAATATATTTTACCCATTCATCATGAGGTTACAAAATGAACGGATGTTCAGCAATAGAACTATTGCGATCATTAAATACATGGCCAAAACACATTAAACTTTGATAATATTCCATCCTCATATGCTTTATGACATGTTGAACACTTTGAATGGTGTAGATCATGCATTTAGGATGAGAGGGTAGGATTTTTTAAGGTGTCATAGGAGGAATCCTCCTATGCCACCATTCCTTCTGTTTCTCCTATATATATAAGACGAAAAGGAAGGTGGCGCATATACGAATAGGTATACTAAAGTGTGTGTGTGTGTGTGTGTGTGGAGAGAGAGAGAGCAATCTTCCATTGCAAACGCTAATGTAGTGTTTGCAAACGTGCAAACCACTTAACCCGTCGTTGCCAGTGCGGGCTAAGTGGTTTGCACACGTTTGCACAACATTTGCGCTTGCAATGGAAGATTGCTCGCTAGGCAGTTAAAATCGATTTTTGGAACTAATCAGTCTACGAGAGATTAGTGATTAATCGGTTAATCGAAAAATAGTCAGGGATTGAATCGAAAAATCGTGCATATATATAAATATATATAACTAAAAAATGATCTATCCTCATTATGTAGCAACAATAAATATTAATAAAACTATTATGAGATTATTGAATAGGAACATATAGTTATAGAGAAAAAAAAATAGTACTTGGTTTGAGCTGAGTTTGAATTCTGGATGTGAGTCGGATCAGATTTGTTGGTCGGTTCTAGCAAACAAAAACAATTGAGGAGGACGAGCACCAAGAGGAAGAGGTGCGGCAAATGCGGGTCGGGGTCAAGTTTGCGATGGCGCAGGTGAGCGGCGGCTGGTCAGATTTAGGTTTGCGCGAGGAAGAAGTGAGCGGTGGCGGATCGGGTTTGGGTTTGCGTACGAAAGAAGAGAGCAGCGACATTTCGGATTTGGGTTTGTGCGAAGACCATAAGGGTTTTGAATTTTGGATTTGAATTTGAGTTTGGGTCGGATTGAGCCTAAATAATGCAGCCGAGCATGAAAATTAAAGAAGAGAATTTAATCGGTCAATCGGTCATTTAAAATTGGTCAATTAACTACTAATTGGCCGATTATATCCGATTAAATCGCTAAGAGCATCTGTAGTCGTTATTGTTAAATTTATCCATATATCGATAAATAGAAATAGAAATTTGGATTTCGCTACACTCGTCGAAAGCTATATTATAGCAAACAATTATTTAATATTAAGCGACGGCATTTCATATGCCGTCGGAGGGCGAAAAAGCAAAAATTGGGCGCGGAATCGTCGGACGGCACACGAAGTGCCGTCCGTTTAAAAAAAAAAAAAAAATTGCACAGTGTGTCTAGGACGGCACATGAAGTGCCGTCCGACACACTTTTGGACACTAAGCATATTAAATGACCCATTATCTGACACTTTTGGACACTTTTGGACACTAAGCATATCGATAAATGACCCATTATCTATACTTAATACCTAATGACCCCTAATTATCTTTATAGCAGCAGATATTTTTTTTATTAAAGTTCGACGGACGGCACATCAAGTGCCGTCCGGGAAAAAAGGCTTTTATCGGATAAATTAGGATTTTTTCAAAACGGACGGCACTTCAAGTGCCGTCCGACGATTATAATAGTAATTTTTTTAGTGGGACGGCTCTTCGAACGCCGTCCCTCAGATATCGATAAAAGCTATATCGCTTCTCATTTATAGCAATCTACTGTAGCGATTTATCGATAATATCGATATATAGCAAACGACTGCAGCTGCTTTTTAACCTAAATATCGATATTATCGATAAATAGCAAACGACTACAGATGCTCTAACTATTGAAATATTGAAAATCGCTAAAAAATAATTGCTTAGCCTAACCAGGAGATTAATCGGATTTTCGGATTTAAACTGCTTAGATTGCTCATGTGTGTGTGTGTGTGTGTGTGTGTGTGTGTGTGTGTGTGAATGATAATATGAGAACTAGTTCTCACGATAAGCTTCGTGTGAACTCTTACATAACCATCACATGGATAATCTGAACCGTTCACATTGTTTAGAATGACAAGAATAGTCAAAAATATAAAATCAAGTCATTTGAAATTCATTTGTCCATCCATCATGTCATTATAAAAAATAACGATATTTAGCCATACAATTTGTAATACTTAAAAGCATGGACAAACAAATCTCAAATGACTTTGATTTATCATCCGTAGACTAATTTAGAAATGTAGATCAAAATAAACGGTTCGAATTTTTCAATTTATATCCCAAAAAAAAAGTTCGCACTTGGTTCTCACTTAAAGAATTCTCACATATGATCATAGCCCTATATATATATGGTTCTCACTTAAAGAATTCTCACATATGATCATAGCCCTATATATATATATATATATATATATATATATATATATATATATATATATAAACACTACCTTATCCTCCCAAATGCATGATTCACGCCGACATGTTATAAAACATTAGAGCAAAAATCTCAAATCTATTTCTCGCTCTCGTTTGCATCCAATCTCTCCCCTCGTGAGATGCTCTCTTTCACCAATCACCAATCACCACAACCCTTAGCCATGTTTTCCCTCTCTTCCTCCGCTAGTGACATCCAACTGCCACCGCCCACTGTAGTAACGCTTGTTCCCTCCTCTGTCGGTGATATCCAACCACCAATCACAATTGCCAACGAGATGCCACCGACTTGACCGCCATCAACGATAGCCTCCCTTTATCTCCCTCCCTATCTCTCCGAGATCTACCGCCATCTACGACCACCAACCTCTCGTTTTGTCTCCTCTCTATGAGGTCCACCATCGTCGTTTATGGTCCTTCCATCCTAGACGACCTTGACCGCCACCAACCGGCCTCTCACAGTGGTGGACATTGACCACCACCACTCAAGCATGCTGAAGGGAAGAGAGAGAGAGATAGATAGATAAGAAGAAAAAAAACTCCTAAAAGAAATCTACCTCACGATGCGTACCCAATCTAATCGAACGGATCGTGGAGATTTAAGGGGGTGTTTGGCAACACCAAAAAATATTGCAACTGGGCCTATTTTGTAACTGGGTTGCAAAATCAAGCTCAGTTCCAATATTTGGGTAAGCTACTTTATAGTTACAATTAAAACGCAAACTTGCTTTTTAGTTGCAAAAAAGCCCCACTTGCAATTCAACATGCATCCATTCTGGGTGTGAGTGAGTTACTAGCCAATTTGAGTAATATTTCATAAGGCTTCTTGCAATTACAATCAATCTTATAAACTGGCAAGTATTGCAATTGCAACAATAACTACAAGGCAACCAAATGCCCCCTTAGCAGTTTTGGATCACAAACTATGGGATTGCGGTCATCCGTATATAAGCATTCCACATGCGTATCAGTTTTTCATTTGTGTTTGGAAAAAGCCACGTACCATAATGCATTACACTATAAAATAACGGTATCTTGCATTATGGTCCTGTGTTGAAATAAACTGATGAAATTTGGTTTCAATCGATCTAGACAATCTTTTTTTTTGGCCCACTAAATTAAAGAAGACATTGCAATCGCCGGAAATACTAGGCCCACTAAATGGACAATAATAGAGGGCGAGTTAAAATCTGTGATAGAAGGTGAACCTCAATTTAATATATGTACCTATTATAAAGATATCTTATAATATATCGATTATAAACCATTATAAATGATATTTAAGTAATTATTAAGTGCAAGGAATGAGAACTAAATGAAGTGCATCTAATTTATACATGAATATATGATAATTTACTTTAAGAAATATCCATAGTTATTCACCCATCCTTATATTTTATTCTATCTTTCTACTAACCAAAAAAGTATGAAGCTTCATGAAATAAAATGAAAATTTATTATAAGTTGATAAATATGAGAAAACAAGGTGTTCGGCATAGGAGGAAAATTTCCTCCTTCAGCACACTAAAAGTCTAACCCTCTCTCCTAAATGCATGATCCACACCATTCAAAGTATTCAACATGTCATAAAGCATAAGAGGTTCAAATATCATCAAAGTTGAACGTGTTTCACTCATGCATTAAGTGGTCACAATTGTTATATTGTTGTGAAACCGTTCATTTTGCAACCTCCTGATGAATGTTAATAACATGTTCAAACGTAATGATTTTAACATCACTCTTTTATGGTATGGAAATAAACCTGAATGGTGTGCATCGTGAGGTTTGGTTGTGGAGATTGGATATTTAGCGTGCTATAAGAGGAAATTTTCTCCTATGCCACACACATGAGAAAACAGGGTGTCATATGGCATAGAAGAAAATTCTACCCCCTCATCCTAAATGTATGATCCACACCATCAAGTGTTCAACAAGTCATAAAACATATGAGGTTGATATATCATCAAAATTCAAACATGTTTTGAGCATGCATTACATGGTCGCAAGAGTTCTATTGTTGAAAAACCATTCAATTCGGTAAAACATGTTCAAGCGTAGTGATTTTACATCAGTCTGTGTTTTATGGAATGAAAATCAACTTGAACAGTGTGGATTGTGTATGGTTAGATTGGACTTTTAGCACGTCATAGGAGGAAATTTTCCTCCACTGCCACCTGACCTCCCGTATCCTCTATATACACATATGCACCACACATATTTACAGAAATATATCATCAATTTGAATGTTACTCTATCGTGTGTAATCCAAGAATTAAACTAGTGAGATATTTAATAGATCTAGTGAAGTGGATTGTGCAAGAGCAATCGTTCGATATTATTACTCCTATCTTATTTAAAAGGTTTGAGAGTGGCTTCAAATGTCTTTATTATATGAGGATATCATCACAAGTTTCAATTCAGTTAGTAAAAAAAAGAGCAAAACACTACATGAAAATCTGAATTCATCCATGGTTTGGTGTGCACAATCATGGAATGTGGAAATGGGTAAAATATAGATTATATGCCTCCATATAATTAAGTTGGATGAAAACTCAGATGAGGATAATTATTTTTCTTTCTCATTTTGCTGTAATAAGTTGATTTTAAATAAAAATTTTATAAAATAAAATATTTCTCGGGTAATTAATTTTCTAAAATGCAGCGGATTGGGCAATAGAAAGAGTAATGTAATTTTCTAAAATACCCATTAGGGTAAGGTTAAGAAAAATCCTTATCCAACTAGTTGACACCCCTATATCATAGTTCCTTCGATAATGGAAAGTGGAACACATAAAACAATTGTGTTTTTTTGTGAAAGATGTAAAACTTGAGACTGCAATTTAATATTTTATAACAATTTTTTGTGGTCTTTAAATTTGTTTCATTCAAATCTATTAAACGTTAAAAAGAAGAAATTTGATCATCCATCGGTACACAAGTGTGCTCAACTTCGGTACAAGTATTGAGGGGTAATGATAATGTGGCGCATCAAAGCAGTGAAGGAATTGTAGTAAATAAATGTAGTAATTTCATCTTTACCCTCACTACCTGAACAAGAGACCCAAGCTTCAAATTTAAAAATTCAATTTCTTTGTTTCAAATATCATCCATTATATTCTTGATGCTGACCAGAACACTAGGTGCAGAATCATTTTCTATGAGGAAAGTCAATAATATTTAACCTTGCTCAATAAATATTGAAAGGACTAGCACTTCAGAATGCAGATGTTTAAATTGTACTCGAACGTCAAACCGTAATCCTTAACCTAGCTCTATAAATATTGAAAGGAATTGAATTACCAAAAGCGCAAAGATTTTACATGGACTTTCAAAAACCCCACTATTGAAATCAGCATACTCGAGTTCCTCATCGCTGTCTTGTTTGGACGGTTGAGGATGTAAAGAAACTTTTGAGTGAGCAGGAACCACGAATTGTTTCCCAACTTGGACCTAAACCAATAAAGAGTCAAGACATCAGATACCTCCTACACTAGTGTAAACAAAATGTTTTCCAGTTCACTTTAACAAGGCTAATTTGAACAAAATGATCATTCGCAAAAAGCTTCTGACCAAAAAAACTTTTAAGATTATGATAGTCAAGCGCAGAACAAAACCAACAGTATTCACAGCGATTACAAATTATGAAAACACGAACATCATTAAAATGTCTACTAGGTTCCCATTATGAATTGTGATGAGGAAAGATAATGAAGGAAATTAAAACAGTAAGCAACAAAAGGAAAACTGTAATGAAAAATCGCTGAAATAGTGACACAAAATACTATGGATGGAAAAAACAATGAGAAATCTGATGGCAATTTCAGCTTCATCTCTAGTGCACTAAACCAAAAATATAGCTCAATGTCATTAGAACCAAGGAAATGTACAACTCATTGCATATTTCCATGCCTTGCAATTTAAGCAAAATCCTCACTACCAATCATTTTCACACCCGAAAGAAACAATAACCTAATATGATTCAAAACTCAGATAGAAAAAAATCCCGAATGCAACCTAAAGTATCAAAAACATAGAAAAGCAAACATCCATCCTACAAGATGACTGTGACACTAATTTTGATCCTAATAATGAACTGTTAGTAAAATCTTTGAATACGTAAAATGCATGACAGATTGCATCAAAAGGAGAGGGAAGAAACTGTGGGAGGAGTGCTACCATCCGCCACCTAAAAGAACACCTGAAAATTAACATTTTCAGAGTGGCCAAGAGAAGTTACAGATGGATCATGTCGGCCCATGGAAACAAGGTTCGGTCAGAATTAAGGTTGCAGAAAACAGAAAATAGGGGGAAAGGCAGGGTAGTAATTAGGTCCAACACCAGTTTAATACATGTTTCTTGAAATGGGCTTGTGACTGTTTCCATTTAATCAGTTCAGTTCCCATTGAATCCTAGTTTTTTCCATTTTTTAAAACGCTGGTACGAATTGCACAAACTTGCAGGTCCTATCGTTTAAAGACAAAAGAGTTTGAAATGATCAATGGAAAGCGAGAATTGAAGAGAGTCAAGTGTGATGGACGTGGCAAAGAGAGGTCATAGTTCAAAGCATTTACCAACTAAGATATTGAAAGAAATTTACGCCCCACGCTCGGAGAAAGGTGGAATGAAAAATAAGTGCCTGATATGCCTTACAAACTTAGTAGCACACATTTTCCTTATCAATGAAACGGAAACCTCAAAAGAAGCATCAATAGTTTTCTGGGAGTTAATTATCTAATAAATGTACCAATTTTTTATTTTTGTATGTTATAAATACAGTAACCTGTCCCACAACAAGTCTTCCTCCCTAAGTTATAAGAACAACTTGAGCAAAGAGCCTGACCTTCGATGAAAGAAAGGAAAATTTATGTTAAGCCCCTTGACTGACCACAATTCCCCCCCCCCCCACCCCCCAAAATAAAAATAAAAATAATAATAGATAAAATATAATTATGTACAAGTAATCCACTTTTTTTTCTATTTTGATAGGACTCCTCACAATCTTGTTATATATCCATCACCAGCACAACTGAGAGACACATCTTAGAAGGAAGTTGGTGATCAATGTATGCCTTCCATTTTATATAACAATTTATGCTCATATACCCAAGGAACGTGTTTCCAAATTACTAAGATCGAGATAAGGAGGTAAATGATAAGATTAAGAATGAAGATTCCACACAGAAGGTAAGATGATATGATTGCTCTTATCTCAATGTACTAGTAACCTGAAGAACATAACGACATTGATATCAAGTTAACTGAACTAAATATACTTTCAGCAACAAATATAGCAATATATGCAGATTTTTCATTGAAAATGTGAATAAAAGAGAGAGACCTTAAAATGAAATCGAGAGACAGTTGGTTCAGACAATGAAAACGTAGTTTCTCATGACAAGTGCAATAACTGTACCTTAAAAGATAAAACCACACCAGGCTCGAGTACCACTCCTGTGCTTAAATGAACGTCATCACAAACTAATGCATAATTTATTATGCAATTATCTTCTATGGTGACATTATCCCATATGTAAGAGCCATGGATAAAAACATTGCGCCCAATAGTGCAACCTTGCCCAATTACAGAATTGAAGATACAACTGTGATCACCAACAGTGGTTCCATTGCCAACCAAGGAAAATGGACCAATATGTGCAGAGCGTGATTGGATTACCTCTTAAACAAGAACGTTTAGTTAGTTATACGACAAAATACAACAAATATAAGTAGACGAGATAGAAGCTAAGTACGAATGGTTAACAATATTAAATGAAAACAATACTTCCAGCACCCAAAATACATATGTTATTTAAAGAACTTGAACAGCAAAGGTTAGATTTGTCACTATCACTATATCATATTATTTTCTCATTTAATCCGTGGGCATTTATCCTTTAAATAATGCTAAAGTAATGAAGAATTTAAAATGAGAATGGTGAGGTAGACGAATGACTATTTTTAAAAGACGAGACTAATACAAGCACATTTTTTTCCAATGTAAAGCTGGTTACAAATTAAGATAAGGGATATCCCTTTGGCATGGTGCAATTGGGTGAGCTAGTACGAGGAAAGAGAAGATCATAATTAGGGGAGCTACAATCACCGCAAAAGGGCAAACCAACACAGGTTGAGGGAGTAAAAGAGACATTGATTTGACAAAGGAAATGTCTGTTCGTCCTTAAATGTTGATTTTACAAAGGAAATATCTATATAACAAAACACAAAGAAACCTATCAAGTGGCTCTCCTTCAATCCTCCCAAAATCAAAGGCTCAGATCTAATCACACAAAACACATCCCCTCCCAATTTCAAACCCCAAAACTCAAATTCAAATCCCCCTCCTAAAAAAACACATATATTTATTTAATTATCTCTCTCTCTCTCTCTCTCTCTCTCTCTCTCTCTCTCTCATTCTCTCTCTATTTACTTAGAAATTTAGATTTTCAGATTTCAGGTTTGTAAATTTTCAGATTTTTTATGTTTTTTTATTGTTCATGTTACATTGAAAATAGAAAATATATGTTCAATAATTAAATTTTATCATTTTTCACCCTCAAAGTTCTAAGAAGTTGGATTTTATACCCGCATTTATAATTATTTTTCAACATATACTAATGGAAACATGGACTTTGATTTACAACTAATTATTGTCATACTATTCAAACTTGAGCTACATAATTATTGTTTTACTATTTACAAGGCTTTCCAAGGCTTTTCATATGTTGTATCGTTCCGAATACGTGTCGTAGGCACGTGCTCACGGGCAAATCTAGTCTATTAACAAAGCTCAATGAAGAAAAAAACATACATGTAACTTAAAATTTTTATAGTTCAAATCTAACAGACACTACACACTCCATTATTCTCCTGCTACTTGTGTTCTTCTCATCCAACTAAACTTTGCATCCATCCACATTTTCCATTGACCCAACAAGTTAAGACTAGTTACCACGGCATTCCCAAAAAACAGCCACAGTCTACAGGTCGCCTTAAATAAAAGCCCTATACTTCCAATTAAAGACTCGAGGAAATGCCTGGTGTGTAAGGAAATTGTCCTCATAGATAAATCCATGACATATGTATCAAGCACCCTATATCATGTAGAATCGTGAAACACATATCGGATACTGTAAGATACCATAACAATGAGAGGTTTTCTATATGTGCCAAGCAAATGCAGCAGAAAGATAACTTGCATTTAGGTATATATGTAATATTTGAGTAGAACCTAGGAATGTTTAAGTGCGAAACAAATTGTTTCACACACAAGTCGACTTTTATGGAACTGTAGGAATCAGATTCTCTCTGACAACAGTAAAAAAAGGAACTGTAACATGTAATTTACAAATCAAATGACAAATTATAACTTTTATACACATGCAATGTGCGTGTATATGTGAAAACGTTGAATATAGTTCTTTGTTTTACCAGGTGCCTTGTAGATTCCTTCCCTGTCTACCTTCATCTGCGACATATTTCCAAAATACTGCACATCTGGAACAAAAGGGTATGTCCATCTTTGCATTATATCTTTACTGATTGTGTCGTAACTTCTCAAACTATCAACTCTTGCCGCGTAGCTAGAATGAATTTCATGAGTGAATATTTTGTAACCCATAATCTGAATAGACCAAACAATAGTTATGTTGTTAAAAATAACGACATACAAATGCCGGACAAAAGTAATTCATGGGAAGACAGACTGTCAAATATTTTTACTACAACTTACAGCCTTAAAGTGGCAGCAAAAAAAAATTCAAAATATATACTCCATCATAGCAAGCAGTATATTTGTAATTTAAGAAATATTCAAGTGTTCATCAGAAAAAGAAAAGGATTGACAATATATCAAATCACAAACTTAAAATTAATGCTCACATGAACGTAAAACATCTAGCTTTTGTTAAACTTTGAATAATATAACGAAAGATGTGATAAAAGGGATCTGCAAATTTTCCACATAAACGAGATCACTGTTTATGGAATAAAGACCAAAAAGTGCAATCTATGCACATGGACACGTCCATCATGGAGCTGTAGCAGCGTCAGATGCAAACACTCCATGGAGATGTGTCTATCACTTCTGTCCTAATTTTATAGTACACTAATTTGGACATTATTAATCATTTATTACTTATAAGACAAATTTCATAACACTAGTTCATATTTAAAAACTAGTTTGCTCTTTTGTGTAGAGAATGAAGCTTCTTCGGTTTTGCAAATTAGTATGGATAATGTACTGTTAAAACTTGGTACGAATTATAGATCTCTTATTTTGATTAGTAGCTCAAAAATATCTAATATTATAATAGGAGAAGGCCTTAGTGTCATTTGTCAATCTACCAACATGTGCAATGCACGTACATAACTAATACAAAGGAGGTTTCCGGTTCAAATCCTCCCTACGTCAAAGTTTTTAATTTTTATTTTTTGAAATTATTAAAACGTGCATCGCACGTGTAAATTACTAGTTATAATGTGTAATACCCCGCAAAAATAGCATATGGCTATTTTGCATCGTAATATGTGCGCAATTAAGAATTGCACGCGATTGTGTATTTTCTAATAACAATTGATTGTTATTGAGAAATATCAGATTTATTGTCTACTTTATTTTATAATTCTGAAGGATTATCACTATGTAGTTTTAATGTATTTTGTATTGTTTATGATCTTAAAGTATAGATTTTTGGGTTTATTTGAAATGTATTTGAGACTAAGGGGCTTATATGTAATATTCCCTTTACATTATTTATCTATCTATTTATTTATTTATTTTCCTTTTATAAAAACCCCACCCCCCCATCCTTCCTCCTCCTTTTATTTTCCTTCTCCCGTTCCTTTCCCAAACGACATAAAAGAAACCCATCAAAACCACCTTCGGTCGCCGCTTTCCCCACCCAAAATCCACCCGATCTCTTCATCGTTTTCAAATTAAATTGAGGAGTAGACTAATAGAAGGGTTCTCTACATCGTGGCGGTGTCCGTTTTTCGAAAGGATTTCGGAAAGGTAAACCCTAAATTATTTTATTGTATAAAATTTAGTGTGGTTAATTTATTTTGAGTAGGAGTATTATGGTAGGAAGATTAGGAGATGTTGGAAAAAGTAGATGTGAGAAATTAGCAAGTTGTTAGAGAATTTGTAAGTTACTAATAAATTAGGGTTTTGGGTTTGTAAAAGAGAACTATATGTGTATGAATTAGTTCTCGTATGGTAGTAGAAATTGTAGTTGGATTATTAGAATAATTTGGGAGTGCTTTTAGTAATTTTTTGAAAATAGAAATCTTGTCGGAATTCGAATGTTACGTGCAAAGCACGTGTGTATCCCAGGCGTTCAATAAAATGCCTGTGTGATATTGGAGTTAGTATTATTATTTTCCCGTAACTGGTTTGGATGCTTGAGCCTTGATTGCTTCGAATTTTGATGATAGGATATACTAGCGGCTTTGGATGCGTGGTGGCACTTCGTGTCTTCGCGGGATATTTTGTGAGTATGAATTTATTTACGTATCTTGTGTTTTAAGAAAATTTTTATAATAACCTGAATGGTTGGTATGAATTACGGATAAGGCGTGTTTGGATCAAGGGTATCGGAATAACGTATATAAGTATACGGGGATGAGTTATATTTATATGATGATATCAAATATGGTGAGTATGATATCTCTTATTTTTACGCACATGGTGCGTTATGAAGATTTTAAATTGCGATTTACTGCGTATTTCCGATTTCGTATCATAGTGTAGCATGGATGTTTTGAGCTAAGAATTCGTGTGGACACTCTTGTATGTGTCCACAACTATAGTTTACGTTTCACAAATTTTCGAGATCGTTGATACCTCAAAAATTGTGGAGTGCAGCTGGTCTGAAAAGGCAGAGCTGAAGCCGGTTGCTTTTGGACTGAAGTCCAAAAGGTCATAACCAATTGTATATGTATGATATTGCTATAAACTTCGAGAGTAGCTTGGGGTATGAGTTTATTTGATGATTCTCAAGTTCCAGAAATTCTAGAGTTCATTTGGTAAAGGGTAGTGAACGCTCTGCTGAAAGAGTGGCTGAATTCGTGTGCTATGTTGGAAGAGTCGCAGCTCTTTGTGTGAGATGAATTTAAATGTGAATTTTGGACACAACGAAATGGTATATGTGTAGATTGAGTATCTCAAATTTCATGAGCATTGGACTCAAGGTTAGCTTATTGTTGAACTTCGAGGTGGGCTATGTTCAGCCTAGTATAAGTTGACTAGTTGGTGAAGATGAGAGATTGTGAACTATTGTTAAGAATTTGGGAGTCTGACCAACTAGAGAGTTGTAGTAGGGAGTCATAGCTTTCTAACCCATCTGGAGTTTTGTAATTCCAGTTTATAGGTTGAGAATTATGATTTTCCCAAAGATGGAACTTGTGTTTTCGAAGACTCGAATGATAGAGTCTGAAAGAGGTGTTCAACTAAGAAGTTGAAGTAGACACTCCCACCTTCCCATAGGACCCGGGGTCGAGAACTTCTGATGAGTGAGCAAACCCTTATGATATTGGAAATGTGCAGTTATGTGGAAGTAGAGTTATTTGTGAATGTAAAGCTTTATGGATAAATAAAGCTATAGGAATGTTTGCATAAAGCGTAAAGTGATGGACCTTAAGCAACTAATTTGGAAATGATTTCCAAACTAATGATAAGTATGCTGTGAGCGGGCATGGATAGGCATATAGGAAATGACTTAGAGAGTATGTGATGTGAAATCCCATTTATGATGTTTTCATGTTCAGGTTTATCTTGGAATTCATAAGCTCGTTCTGTTTACTTATAAGTTTAATTTATTTGCTTATTAATAAATTATACTCACACCAGAAATGGCTAACCCTTTAGTGTTTGGGGGTTAGGGAGTCTCTGGACTACCCTAGACCCCTACTGTTACAGGTCCTCAGCAGAGCAGAGGTGTGGTGTTGATTCATGGCTCTGTGGATGGAGCTTCATTTTACGATTTGTTGCTTAAGGTTTAATTGTGTGAATAGTGAACTTTATGATTTAAATTGTATTTTTGATGTATAAGTTTGTGGATGATGATGATGAGTATAGTGCGGAGTGGCATGCTATGCTGTTGACCCGTACCCATCTCGTTGTGGAGTACCGGGCCCTGTGGTATGTTTTATAAATTATTTTCTAAAAACCTTACTACGTTTTCAGAGGAATTTATGGTTTTTAATTGATATTTGATAATCTATTATGAGTTTGGCCCCAGAGCATATATATATATTGCCTGTGTGATTCTGTTCATTTTGCCTGTGATGTGAGCTGCGGAATTTAAAGCAGAATTCCGTAAGCTTTTTGTGTTTCGGGGCAGAAATTTCAGGGAAAACTCTGTCGAAATTTTCTTAGAAATATAACTATCTTAGTTTATGTTTAAAGTGACATAGAAATTGAAAGAATTGAGTTTGGAGTCAAAAATGGGGCGTTACAGTTTGATATGATAAATTGACTCTGAGGGCAATAAAAGTGTTTTAAATTCCGTATTATTTACGGTGTTGAGATGCATTTGAAGGCAAAAATTCTGGTTGTGTCACGGATGTCCGATGACGGAGATCCGGGGCGTTACATAATGAATGTTATATGGATTTAATTTTGTGAATGGTTTTGATATTTCATATTGTAATTCATAATACATAATTTTTAGCCTGTGTCCATGTGCTCTACTTTTTATTAATTTTTCATTTATTGTACCTATACACATGTCGTATCCCATGCCTGAGCCTATATCCGCACTTCTTAGGTACAATCCAATTTTGTAGCTAATAGTTGATGGTCAATAACAAGCTTTTTGTGGCAATCAAAAAGGGAAGAACCCTATTAAAACTGTGTCTGAATAGTGATCCAATAAAAACTGGTGGAACTACTGCTCAATTTGAGAAAAGACAGAAACATACTTCATCAGGTGCATTCAGCAGCTTTTCTCAACTCAACTCTAAAGAATAATGGTGATATTCAATACAGAAGGAGAGAGATTTGGTATGAATTATAGGATTGAAAACCTAAAACTGTAGAACATAGATATGACTTTGCCACAACTTTTGATAATATGCAATATGAAGCAAAACTCATTTAATAATATAAAAACTTCAACTACGTACGAATTAGATTGTAACTAGTTTCGGAACTAGCAACTTATAACTACTTATTTTAACTTTAAGGTTCACACCTTGATTTGTGAAGAGAAGTTTGTAATTGTGTAGCTAATTCGAAAATCTCTGCACAGTCAGAAAATATTTGCATCCGTATTCAGAACTCAACGCGTTGTGTAAGGGATAAGAATCATAACAATGACCATTTTACATTAAAAGAAGTTCCAAAAAACTTAATTAATCTTCTAATTGATCACAATCATCTACATAAAGTATTTTCTGTTAGACTCAGAGCACATTATTGTTTTCATGTCATTCAGTCATGGAAGACACGGATACCTGCATGCCTTTCAAAGTCATATCATCGTCAGAGGATCATCAAATAAGAGATGTTACCACAGTCAGAAAGAAAATATCAATTCAAAAAATTAGATATCACACTACAGAAGCAATACGTACATGAAGTTAGTAATCCAATGAAGATAAAGAGTACCATCACCTTCTTTAAAGAACACAATAAAAGCCAAACAATGAGCTATCCACATTCTACACTACAATTCAGAAGATGAACATTGTATACAGCATGTCATTACTACAGGCAATGCCAAGAAAACTAAAGAAATATGAAATTTTCATATTAATTAGTTAGTTTATTATTGGTTTCCCATATTGTATATAGCAATAGCAATTATCAATACAACAAAATGATCAAATAAGCATATAGAAAAAATAGTGTCAGAAGAAAAAACATACATCATCGACAAGCAGTCCCTTCACAAAATGACGCCGAAGATGTTGGTAGTCAAAATTGTCAGTGAAAAGACTAAGGACTTCTGGAGAACAAATATCAATGTAGCAATCCTGCAGAGAATGTTTTTTTTACCAAGTTACAGCTTGGCATGTACAACGACACAAAATAAAATCACAACACATAGAATATGCAAATATCATGGAAGACAAAGATTAGCGCACCAGAAATAAAACACTTTGTGCTCAGAATAATAAGATAATCAAACTACAAAATCTAATACAGATGATACATGCAGAATACTCATTTGGACATCACAACCCTCCGTTGTCAATCTAATTAAGGATTGAAGGATTTATTTATTAGTTTGCTAATAACTGTAGAGATAGACGGTTGACATAAGTCGATATTGGTCAGTATCAAATATGGTGGGGTGCACGGGTAAGCCTGGTAAGCCTCTATGCTGCAGAGCAAGATGTTGGGAGTTCGAATCTGGCATGCACCATAAAATCCCCAACTAATATATATATGGGTATATGGGGTGAAGTGTGGGTGTGTGTGGGGCTACGGCCTTGTTCAAAAAACAAAACAAAAACAAAAACAAAAAACAAAATGGTGGGGTGCCGGACATTTTTTCTCATATCAAGGCAGATATTTTAGTTCTGACCAAGTTTATTATGAACAATAATCGTGTTGCAGTGAATGAAAACAAGAACCAGAAACACTATCTATCTTGTAGGGGAAGACCACTTCTGCCTACTTAATCATAATGGAGTATGATTATCTATGAGAATCTTGAACATGGAATGATTTTATAGCGTTGCAACTTGCAAAGGAGTTGTTCATGTAGATCATGTATATAAAAGGTTATAGTTTAATCATATAATATGCAATCAAAGAACCTCATTGTTAATAAATAATGAACTTTCATTTTCATCATATGTACTTTGTTCCACCATATTGATTTCACTATTGATGAAATATCAAACAAATGCATAACATGTCACTTTCTGAGAATTGCTAAAAATTCAGGATGCCCATTGGCAACTCTAAAGGGCCACAAACCAGAACATGAGTTCCAATAGTTGGATCGCAGGGGTTCAATGTTTTCTGGTGACACTGGTTTTAACCCCTTCTCAAAACAGCAATGCAAAGATTTGATCTGATACAAACGATAAGTTTAATAACAATAGATACTTGACATTTTGTATAAGATGAAAACAAATCAGTTTTCAAACTTTCAAATCATAAGAGATATATGGATGTCCAAAATAAGATAAATGAAGTGAGAATAAACAAACAGTTACACTTAAGAGCGGGGAAAAAAGCCAGCTCTTTCACAGAGTTCTAAGAAAATCACAAGAATTTTTTTAAAAATCACCAATTTCACATGATTAGTTTCACGGGCAGGGAAATTTTCAATGTGGATAAATAGAATTCATAATTCAGACATGAAACATAAAATCCAGCTCCAATGACTAAACATGGCGACTTCTGAGAAACATTACATACCCATGAGGTGAACAGATATGAAGGTTTGCTCAGTAGATTTATATCCCAAAAGGGCAGGCGAGTTGAATTAATTTTTAGAACAGATATAATTTGATGCTACATCTTCTCGAATGAATGCTATATTCTAAAAAAAGGTTATATTGCCGAATTGATACATAAAACAAATGGTAGATACATGAGCATACAAGAATTCCGTATGCAGGAAGAGACTCAAACAGAGTATGACATTAGTAGATTATGCAACCATAGAAGAAGGACAATGAGACAAACAGAATAGTAGACACCCAGAATAAATTCTTTTATTTAAGTAGAAAAATGTGTAAAGCTTAACAGAACATTAATTATCATGAAGGTTGTAGTTAAACTCAAACAGTTGTGTTCTTCAAACAATATTACTGTTGGTAATATACGGCACAAACAGAACATTAATTATGATGAAGGTTGTAGTTAAACTCAAACAGTTATGTGGATTCAAACAATATTAGTGTTGATATCATATTACAAGAACTGCAGGGCAAAACTATAACACCGTGTTTTGTCAGGTAATTTCATGGCTCAAAAAACATGACTCATAAGATGGCCCGAACAACTATTACAAGTTAGTTTTAATCTCAACCACCTTCTTTCTATTCTGTGGTATATGTGTTTTCCTCCTTTACCCTTTTTAGTAGTGTCAAAGAGTAAAATTTCAAATGTTAACATGCATGCTCAATCCTAACCTATCACTCATATGAAGTATAGTAGCTGGAATAATATAGATGCAGTTGCATACGATATTAAATTAAATAATGTCAACTGAAAATAAATATGAAGACCGACCTGCTTATCATTAAGCAAAGAGAGAGCAGGCTTGTCAGCTAGCAACATTTTGTCAAGACTGATAGACCACTCAGAGTGATCTGCCTTATCTTCATAGTACAGAAGTTCTTGCGTCTCCAGATCAATTGCCATCACAATTTCATCAGTACCAAGCCGAGTTTGGTGTGCCAGAGATGAAGGTTTAGAGTGTTTGATGACCATAGTCATTATAGAAAGTGGATCCTTTTTTCTCCTTTCTTTGTGTTTCTGAAGTGCCTGAGTTAAGCTCATGTTGCTGACTGTATCGCCACTTATGAGAATAAAATCTCCATGAATCTTTAAGAAGACATAATGTGGATAATCAGAATCAAGTCTTATTAGGTAGTTAACACGTAATAATTCAAAACAAGATAAAAAATAATTGTTGCAGAGGACAATCCAAATATGGTAACTAAAACTAACCGGTAAAACAAACAGTCAAAAGATCGAGGAGCCCAAGGAGGAAACTCAGGCACTCGGCGTGAGTATAATATCAACGAATATTAGACTCTCGAAATCTAATTGCTAAATAAAATAATTTCTCCGGTCAAAAGTACAGCAATAATAAGTATACAGGGAAATAAATAACCCATAAGTTAGTCATAAATCAGTCAACACTTTTTTAAAAAAATATCAAATCAACTTTAAACGATAAAATCATGAAAATTATTTCATTATCTACTGACCCCAAAAGGACAACTCCTTGATCTTTTAGGTTTTTTCACTTAACCACCTCAAAAGATTGCGCGAACAGATCTTACCATATTCCCGTTTACTTTATAAAAGTTCTCTTCGCTTTGACCCTTCTTTATTTTTTTTACTTCATGAGTCTAAACTGGTAAGGCTTGAGTTTTAGTTAAAATCAGCTTGATTTAGTTATACCTGACTTCTTCATTTTATTTTGTTTTCCATATTTTTTGAATATGGTAGTAGGCTAGTAGCCACAGAATCACTCACTCACTCTTGGCAAGAACAAATAATTCATCAGAGATCAACGGTGTAAGTGGGAGTCGAACTCCCAACACTGTCTCAGTAGCCAGGGGGCTCAAGTAGACCATGGTGGCACTTGCTGACATAATAAGTTTATATTTGACATTATAATGCACCCTTTCATCCAGTGAGACGATTATGTTAGGGACTGGGTGGACCAGGCTTACCCAACTTTTATTTTTAAAACCCCTACTAGTACACAATTTACTCTTTGACTGAATAGGCCATTCTAGCTCATAATATACAGGTTTGATTGACTCACGAAACAATGAATAAGCCCTCGTAGAATGAAATATTTGTCGTTTTGCTAAAACCTATCTTTCAAAGAACTGCACCTTTATGCTATTGTTATAAGATGTAAATTCACTTTACAACTAGTCGTGAATTTGTAATGGGCTCTATGTACGAGGTCCAGGAGTTTGATGATGAGGAGATCGAGAACGGGCCGACGATCGACTGATAGCCAGCACGGCCTACTATGATCATAGATACCCACCACTCAAGGGTTTGTTGGGGGATATGATGTATTTCTTTGCGGCTGCTCTATGTTTCTTTTGTCCCACCCACCATGTTCCGGTGGTATCAGTTTATATATTTTGTTTTGATTGTAGGACTTTGTAATGGGCTCAGTACTCTGAGTTTGTTTTATTTAATCTCTTATTAATGAAACAGGATGGCCAGACTCCACCTTTTCTTCAAAAAAAAAAAAAAAAAAAACTGGTCGTGAATTTATTTCTATTTTTAAGTTATTGGTTGGTTGGCCCACCAGCCAAACATTTTGAGCCTGCTCTCTCAAAAATTTTTGGCCCTGCTCTCCAATCCCATTCACCGCCAAAATCAAAGACTCTACTCTCCCAACTTCTCTAGACATGACCCAACACCTACTTCAATCCAATCTCACATCAAACTACACAAAACGCTAACAACTTTCCCCTACATCTACGCACCAAACGTTATGAAATCAAAACTTCGTCAAACTCTAAGAGAGACAAAAAACGAAAGAGCACTTACGACGCTATGGCTGTAAATCGCTCTCAGCGCATCCCCCACACTCATTGCATCATTCGATTCAATCACATTGACACTGAACACCCCTGAGCTCTTCGTCCAGTCCGAACCATTCAAGTACGCCTTCACCTGCAAACAGATTACAAATTAGAATTGGCGTTTCCTGTTTCGCGCCACCATTTTCCCAACCAACCCCAACCACAGTACCTGACCGGAATTGGCGCAGGAGAAGACGAAGACCTCCTCGACGCCGACAGACTCGAGCCACGCGAGCGTGTACTCGATCATCGGCACGTTCACCAGCGGCAAAAGGACCTGCATAATTGAAACAATAATTACGGTTTTGTGGAATTAGGGTTAAGTTTAGGGTTCGGGATTGGACCTTGGGGCGTTCGAGGGTGATGGGGCGGAACTTGGTAGCGAAGGAGTCGGCGAGGAGGACGGCTTGGAGGGGGTTGCGGGTGAGGTCGTCGGGATCGGAGGAGGCGGCACGGCCGCCGCCTTTCTTGTGGGCCATAGTCGGTGACGACGGAGTGAGAGAGTGAAGGGAAAGTGGATATTGGGGGTTAGGGTTTTAGTAGGGTTGGGAATTTGGGATGATGCAAATGGCTGAATTTGTGGAATATTTTGCATTACTGGCTACTTTTTGAAACTTTTTGCGATTTTAGGCCAGTTGACAGACTGTTAGCACTTTTGGCTAGCAAGTGTCACGTCAGCAGCGGCCGCTATTGGAAATAGCGGGCTCTTCATAGCGACCAATGTATCGGATTTTCACACTTGGCGGATTTGTATAATTGCAAACCGCTTGGAGTAACTGAGGTCGCTATTGTCAATAGTGACCTTGTATAACTAAGGTCGCTATTCCTAATAGCGAATAGCGACCACAGGTTAACCCAATCGCTTTTAGGCCTACCTGAGGTCGCTGTTGGGAATAGCGACCTTAGTTATACAAGGTCGCTATTGACAATAGCGACCTCAGTTACTCCAAGTGATTTGCAATTATACAAATCTGCCAAGTGTGGGAGTCCAATGCGGTGGTCGCTATGAAGAGGGCAATTATACAAATTTGCCAAGCGTGGGAGTCCAATGTGGTGGTCGCTGTGAAGAGGCCGATATTCCCAATAGCGGCCGCTACTGACGTGGCACTTACTAGCCAAAATTGCTAATAGTTTGGGATGTAGCCTAAAATCGCAAAAAGTTTCAAAAAGTAGCCTAGTACTGGCAAAAAAAAACGAATTTGGGGGGGGGGGGGGGGGGGGGGGGGGGGGGGGGGGGGGGGGGGTAGTGTAAGGAATTTTTGCCGTATTAGATCACTTTTCGAAAAAATTTGCATTTAAGGACCAGAGCTAGTTTCCAAATTATTAGCGACTGTGGGCTACTCTGTGTCATGTCAGCTATTTCCAATAGCGGTCTCTTCATTTTCGAAACCGCTAATGGTAATAACGGCTTATGTTGTTAATTTTATGGAGATAAAAAATTATCTGTCGCTATTTCTATGGACGACCTTAGTATAAATTAATAAGTTGTTTAATGGGAATAGCAACCACTGGTGCAGTGTATTCTCCACACTTGGTGAAATTTAGAGAGCCTCTCTTCTCTGAAATTTCTAAAAATAACAACTTAACTGAGGTTGCTATTGGGAATAACAACCTAGTATAACAGTGGTCGCTATTCTCCATAGCGACCACTAATGCAGTGTATTCTCAACACTTGGCGAAATTTAGAGACCTTCTTGTAACACCCCGTTTTAAAATATAATATAATATATGTGTGTGTGTGTGATATATAAAAAGGAAGGTAGGTGGTTGTTTGTGGTAAGATTAATACATGATGGCATATATGTAATAATATGGAAATTGTATAGTGCATGTTCTTGGGGGGGGGGGGGGGGGGGGGGGGGGGGTGAAATTTGAGAACAGCACTTAGTGCTTCTCTGTGTGCTCTGATGTGTGACGTCAAATGAGGTGACGTGGCATGGGGAGCTGGGGCCCACTGTTGTATGCTTCTCTCTCGGAGAGAGAACAAGTAAAAAGTAAGTGTAATTAGTCTCATATCGGGAGATTACATTAATATAATAATATATAAATATAATAGTCTATGATCAAGAGTTACCAATTCGGTTAACCACCTTTTCAGAGACAGCCTGTGGTGGGCAACTGTACTACATAGTATCTAAATTGTCTGAGCTAGGGACAGGGGACCGCTAATAAGGTCGGGCTCCCTCTCTCTCTCTCTCTCTCTTTCTCTCTCTCTCTCTTTACACCTCACTTTGATTTCTTCTTCCCCCTCTTCTTCTCCCCAAAACCCTAAACCCCAATACGTCCCACAAATCATCTAACATTTTCGTAGACTTCAATTCCCTCGAACAGACTCGTCTCTCTTCATCTCTCCTCCGACTAGCGACCTCCAACAATATTTGGAATTTCGAAAATTCCAAATCCGAAACCCTAGATAGGTATGCCCAATATTTACTACTTGTAATGTTTAATTATTTTTGTAGGTTATCTTTAGCCGACTTGTTATTGAAAATTTGGCTTAAGATTGGGAATAATTCGTGCTTAAGAGTCGAATGTTGCTAAAACACACATACTAACAAATTTGGTACTTATTATGTATGCTTGTTATTTGTTATGAATGTAGTGTTGTTCACAATAGACAATAAGTAAAGAAAGCATCGTCTTTGTATTGGTTATAGGCAAGGATGATTATTTGCAATATAATTGTGATGTTTATTGGTGTAATTTGGTGATTGTGATGTGATGATGGTTATTTAATGAAGTTGGTCTGTAATGTGAATCATCATCAACATTAAGGTTATGATTGTGATTTTGTTTTCTACAATAAGGATCCAAAAAAATAGTCTTATGTTGTGTTATATTCGTTGATATTGAAAATGTTAGAAGCATATATTGTTATTGGAGAACTTATTAATTTTTTGATTATGTTTTGCAGCTGTAATCGACGATTGGTACGGACGAAGAATGTTGTAGTGGGTGAGAGGTCCCAAGTAAGTAGTATTTTTGGTTTGGTTTAAATAATATACATGTTTCAGTGCAGAGTTCACTAAACATTTTTGTATTTATGTATGCTACCGACGAAGGACCGAGTAATATTGGTCGTGGACATGGACGTCCATCGCGGGGTGGGCAAGGCGGGGGAGCTTCTTCGTCTGCTAGTGCTGTGCACGCCCCAGCATCTCACATTGCACCCGGAGGCCCAGGTCCTCATGATCCAACAATGTTGACTATGCAGCAAACACATAGATCCTAATGGGTGTGGGACGGTACAATCAGGGAGTGCAATTTTCGTACGCATGAGACATTGTCAATGCATCCAATGACACGCGAGCTGTTAGTGGAGAATGGTTTCTATGGACTTGATTTGATATGGAAGATGAAATTCGATTGACACATACTTACAACGGTACTCGAGCGTTGGAGGCCGGAGACTCATTCGTTCCATATCCCCGTTTTAGAGATGACCATGACGCTTCAGGATATCGCAGTTATCTCAGGATTTCCAGTTGATGGTCTCGCCATCACAGATACAATGGCGTTTAATAAGGAGGTACTTGTGGCAGATTTTCTTAGTGTCGAGACAGATGAGACTACATTTGATGGTGTGTCTATCCGATTAAGTTGGCTTAAGAATACATTCAAGAATTTTTTAAACAATGAATCGACGGAGTATCATGTTGAGTGCTACACCCGAGCCTACTTGATGATTGTATTTGGAGGTGTCATTTTCCCCAACTCGACAAGATATGTCGTGCCTCTCATGTACTTACCATTGATCGGTGAGTTCACTAGAGTTAGTCAATATAGCTGGGGCAGTGCTGCATTAGCCTCTTTGTACATGAGTTTGTGTAATGGAGCATTAAATGCGAAGAAGATGACAGGTTCGATGTTAATCCTACAAATATGGTGTTGGAAACACTTACATATTGGACGTCCTCGTATAAGTCGGCATTCGTGGGGGTGGATGATAAATGCAACGAATGTTGCAATGTTGGCTCCCATCGGTGTGTATTGGGCAGGGAGTCACACGTGGAGAGATAATCCACATGGGGTGGTTACTTACTACATGGATGAGCTAGATATGTTGAGAGAGGAGTTCGTTGTATGGGTACCATACACATCAAATAGATTTGAGAGACTGCCATCTATTTGTACTGCACATTGTCAGCTATGGTTGATGAGAGCTCCACTGGTGAACTTCATTGTTGTCGAGATGTACTATCCGGATCGAGTGCTTCGTCAGTTCGGTATTCAGCAAACCATCCCCTGTAACGCCCCGAATTTCTAATATAATATCTTAGAAAATACGTGGCACAATCCCAGCATCAATTTCAATGTAATAGTACACATAGCCCAAAAACACAAATAATTTTATTCCAAACTTTTATTACAACAATTTTTTTCAAACACAGCGAAAATACAAACACCTTGAATTACAACTCTTCTTTCTACAACACCTATTTACAAATTTTTACACAAAGCTCTCTTACATCGGTTTAACTCAAATTTATCTCAAGCATCCAAGCCTCCAAACTCTAAGCAACAACCTGTAACACATGAGGCTAGAGATGATCCCTAACCCCCAAACTAAAGGGGTCAGCCATAAATGGTGTGAGTGATATAAAAACATACAACGTAATTAAATCATAAAACATAAAATCATCCACAGCATGTATTAATCAACAGGGATAAATGAACGAGAAATAACAAAGATGTAAAGCATGAAAACATCATGGAATGAAAACAACAAGTGAAGCTAGACAAAGTGTCAATTGTAGGAAAACGGGAAAACACAAGCATAAAACCAAGTCAAGAAAACACAATTCTATACGCCGACTCTCTAATGCACACTTGTCGGAGTCTATGCATTCCATAGTATATAGGTCCGGTGCAAGTCTTTAACAATCTCTACGACATAGGGATAACCCCTCATTATGCAACTAATTCTACTACGGTGATGGGAAACAATATTCAGAATACTTCGCGAATAGGCGTCATCACCCTCGACGCGCAAGCATCAAGTAAGATAGCTCAATAACAACAACCGGAGAATCATTTCCCTACCGTGTACCCCACGAATAAGCTTGCAAGACCCTCAACGTGCAGATACACCCGATACATTCCGTGAATAGGTCTGCCGACCCTCAACACGCAAATACACCCTGCATGCTCTGTGAATAGGCCCGTAGACCCTCAACACGCGAACATCTAAATACTATGTACCCCACGAATAGGCCTTCAAGACTCTCAACGTGCAGATACACCCGATACATTCCGTGAATAGGTCTGCCGACCCTCAACACGCAAATGCACCCTGCATGCTCCGTGAATAGGCCCGTAGACCCTCAACACGCGAACATCTAAATACTATGTACCCCACGAATAGGCCTTCAAGACCCTCAACGTGCAGATACACCCGATACATTCGTGAAAAGGTCTGCCGACCCTCAACACGCAAATGCACCCTGCATGCTCCGTGAGTAGGCCCGTAGACCCCCAACACGCGAACATCTAAATACCCTCTAGTGGGACTAACAAATCATGAGCCTTTACTTACGTTGACCAAAAAATCCTTATCTCTAGGGTTAGTGTATCATGCCGGTTCGCAGGACTCCCACTCAACTCCTAGAGACCTCAGTATGACCATAACTCACTATTCCATCGTCAAACGATCAAAGGAGAAATCTCTCCACTCAACAAAACCCAAGTCTTTGATAAATTTCATAATCCAAATCCAACAATAAAATATATTGAAAACGTATGTTCTATAGAAGAATAACATTTACAAGGGTAGGTTATAGATCCCAAAACATTTAAAGAATTAGTCGTTTAAAGGACATCAAAATTCCTTAGGAAAAGCATCAGGACCAGTCGACTGCAAAAGTTCACTAGTCGACTGTCCAGAGTGGAAACTAACATCTTTAAGAAAATAAAATCTATGTATCCACAGTCGACTGCAAAACTCACCAGTCGACTGTCCAGAAGGAAAATTCTATGATTTTAAGAAATAAGTCAAGTATTATAAGTTGACTTATAAAAGTCATAAATCGACTTAAAAGAGATTATAAGTCGACTTAAAAAGTCATAAGCCGACTTACCAGAGAGAAATTCCAGAAATCTTTAAGAAAATATTCTAAGTGTTATAAGTTGACTTATAAAAGTCATAAGTCGACTTAAAAGAGATTATAAGTCGACTTAAAAAGTTATAAGACGACTTACCAGAGAAAAATTTACAATAACTTTGAAAAATAATTTCTAAGTGTGCCAGTCGACTGAAAAGGGTCTAAGTCGACTGTCCAGAATGGATTTTTAAGAAACTAAAAATCTAGGTCATACCAGTCGACTGAAAGGTCTGCCAGTCGACTGTCGGCCTACAGACTGCAAGGTTTTGGTTGTACATGATAATCAAAATTAGGGTTTTCCAAAAGCGATAATTGTTTACTAAAATAATTTGTATTCAGGTAAAAACGACAATCTCAAATAATCCTCATTATAGATATAATTTCTCAAATCAACCAATATCTCAAAACTTAATTCTCATGTTCTTAATTCCTAATTCTTCCATTAGGATTTCTCAATACTGAATTTTTTCCACAACTCATAACCAAAAATCTGATTTGTAATCACAAGATCCAGATGTTCATCCATCCAATCACTTTTTGTCATAATCATACTCAAATCTTAAACATGCTTTCTAGTAATAACAACTTTATCAACCAAGATCTACTAAACATGCATAGATTTCACATACATAATCCAAACAACAACCATTGCATCGCTCACATACAAAAATACACTAAATAAACAAGCATGTCAAAACAAACAACAAAACAATCATTCACATAAATCAACAACAAAACAAAGTTCATATCATTCACCTTGGGAATGAAGAGATCCAACAAGAAAGTCTCCCTTTTTGCGAGATCCAAAATCCTCCTCTTGATCCTAAAAAATCACAAAATATAATATTGTGTAGCGAATGACGGCTGCACACCCACTTATATAGGCCGGAAATAATGATTTAGGGTTTTAGAAATGCATTTACAAAATAGTCCTTCCAAAATATAACTTTACATATATATAGTTCTATTCTTGGAAACTCAAAAAAATCATTTAAATTAAGATTTAAAAGTAAAATATACTCATTAATTTCAACCGGTACTGTTCAAAACGTCTAGAAAATACATTTTGCATTTCAACCCCTAAAAAGGGTAAATTTGCAAAAAAGTCATTCTTTTCTCAAAAATTGCAAATAGATCCAATTAATTTCAGAAAAATCTGAAAAAATAATAAATAAATTCCAAATATTAAATAATAATTTTCCATAAAGATAATTTGACTTTGAACTTCTCAAGAAACTATTTGCACGTGTTTTGCACGTGTAAAAGATAAACTTTTAGAAAATATTTATTAAACCTCCAGAAAATCATTTTAATTCATTTTCAAATATTTAAAATAGTATTTGAAAATACGGGGTTCTACATCCCCGCCCTACGGACATATGACATTCTTTTACACAAGGCCAAAAGGGGTTGGACGTGTGCCCGATCATAATTCGGCTTCCCATCACCAAGCTCATGTGAACGCATGGAATGAGAGGAGATACAATATTGTTGTTATCGGTATTCGTACTTCCGTGCCAACAGGGGTCCTCCCACCAGTTCTGAGTGCTGAGGTCGAACACGATCCCGCATATTCCTCCACGCTACCCACTTATCAACCAAGGGCAACATTCACTATAAAAATCGTATGATAATTTTTCATGCCATATTGAAAATTTGATTTTATTTTTAACATTTATATTATTACATTTGCTCGTTATATCAGTGTAGGTGATATGTTATTTGTTTGTGATATATGCAGAGGGACCAAGTGTGGGTCATTGCCCGGAAATGCGCAAAAGTTTTGCGAAGCAAAGTAGCTCAACCCGCAAAGGACCTTGCGCGAGAGATTCTCGCACCATGCCATTTGCAAATAAAGGAGGTCGGTAGGGTGGCTAGATTTGACACCTTGATGACATCCCCGACTTACGGAACATCTAAACATAAAAGGTGGCAAAGCGTCCAACACGACAACGATAACGAGTTGAGCCGCCGGTAGAAGAGCAAGCTGATGAAGAACGTGCACAAGATGAAGGCAATGAAGATGTAAATGCACAACAAGTAGAGGAGCAACCTAATAATGGAATTGAAGAAATGCCCGACGAAATGCTCATATCACAAGTTACGTAAGTTGCACAAGTTGGTTGCATGCGGAAATCCATTCGGAAAAGAAGGAAGCCCGACATGTACACCCCATCGTAGTCGTTTCATATTAGTCGTACCTTTTCATAATTTGTGAAATGTAGTCGTACTTCCATTTGTGTCGTAGATTGTCAATTTTGGTTAGATTAGGTGATATGAAGTTGTACTTTCATATAGTTGGTGATATGTAGTTGTTGTTTCATCATAGATTTAATTTTTGATTGAATGTATGTGATATGTTTTGCGATATTAGTCATTTGTGGAACCAGTTCGTGATATTAGTGGTTGTTTCATTGTACACTGTTTTGATGTAGTGTTTGTAATATGTTTTGAATTTATTCTGTGATGGAATGTATGTGATACATGCTTGTTTGTGGCAAACTTGGTAAACATAGAACATGGAATGTACACAAGTAAGCTGGTGTGTACAAATTTCACAAATCAGTGTTTTATACAGAGGTCGCTATTGACATTAGCGACCTAAGTTTGCATAGGTCGTTGTTCCTAATAGTGATCGTACTGATAATGATACTGATACTCTCTGGAATTTCTCCCCTAAATTGCCTATAACCAAGGTCGTTATTTCCAATAGCAACCTCAATTATAATCCGAATTTGTCTTGCTCTCTGGAATTTCCCACCTAAATGGCCTATAACTAGGGCCGCTATTCCCAATAGCGACTTCAGTTATAGTCCAAATTTGTCTTGCTCTCTGAAATTTGTCTCATAAATGGCTTATAACCAGGGCCGCTATTCCCAATAGCGACCTCATGTATAGTCCAAATTTGTCTTGCTCTATGGAATTTCCCCTCTAAATGGCCTATAACTAGGTTCGCGATTCCCAATAGCGACCTCAGTTATAGTATAACACCCCGTATTTGGAGAATATTAGAGAGTAATATATGGAGTATTAGAGTGTGGCCTATAGAGATTTATATGGGTTATAGATTAAAAGGAATTAATAGAGCAAGTTGCTCATATCCCTTTTACCATATATATATACTAGTATCATACACGTGCACACGTGCACGTGGAAAAAATTGAAGGGATAATACACGTGCACACGTGCACGGGAAAAAAATTGGAGGATGATTAAAAGGGTAAAAAGAAAATAATTTCCAAACTGATCCATTGTGGAAAATATTTACCAAACTGGTCCACGTTCGAAAATATTTACCAAAGTTAGTCCATAACTGGTCCGCTTGCGAAAATATTTGGGTTGAAAATATTTACCAAAGTTAGTCCATAACTGGTCCACCTTCGAAAATATTTGGGTTGAGGACAAATTACACTAAGGGGTTCTCCCATTATAGTAGTAGAGATGTGTATATATATATGTATATTTATACATATACACACACACACACACACTCCACTTCCTCCTCCTACCCCTCTTTATTGTGTATATATATATATATATATATATATATATAGAGAGAGAGAGAGAGAGAGAGAGAGTCCCCTTCGGTTGCACACTACTTTTGGTGAGCACTCCGTGAGCACTCATGAAATAGAATACCTATGACAAATCCGAACCGCTCATATTGTTCTATATACCTTAGATAGCCTAACAATAAAAAATCAAGTAATTTGAAGTTCATTTGCCCATCCATCATGCTGTTAGAATTTTCAGCCATACAATTTTGTAATGATGTAAATCATGGTGTTAGAATTTTCAGCCATACAACAAAATTGTATGGCTGAAAATTCTAACAGCATGATGGATGGGCAAATGAACTTCAAATTACTTGATTTTTTATTGTTAGACTATTTAAGGTATATAGAACAATATGAGCGGTTCGGATTTGTCATAGATACTCTATTTCATGAGTGCTCACGGAGTGCTCACCAAAGTAGTGTGCAACCGAAGATTTCTCTCTCTCTCTCTCTCTCTCTCTCTCTCTCTCTCTCTCTCTCTCTATATATATATATATATATATATATATATATATATATATAGACATACACATACATGCAACCTCAATCCATCACTTCACACCCTAATTTTCGTCCCCCACTCTTGTCTTATTCTCCTCCACACTATCTTGACCCCCCCCCCCCCTCTCTCTCTCTCTCTCTCTCTCTCTCTATATATATATATATATATATATATATATATATATATGCATACTCACCTTTATCCCCTCATTGTCTCCTTCATTTTCTTCTTGTCCCTACACAACCCGACCACCTCCAACACGAAATGCCACAACTCCTCTTCAATTCGACCACTGCCTCCTTGCTTTATGGAGCCAACTCGAAGCCTGAACTTCACTTGTTTACTGCCCATAGCTTCATCATCGAAGATCGTTGTCTTCGCTCTTGCTTTTTGCTGTTATCATCGCCAGTACTCGTTGCTTCGCTGCTGTGTTGCCGCTGCTCTTGTTGTCTCCTACAATCTGCACTCGATGTCGTGTCGCTACTTCCTTATTGTTGTTTGCTGCCATTCTTATTGTTGCTACCGTTATTGCTCTCGTTCTTATTGTCGTGGACTATAGCCGTTGAGTTTCTCTTCTTGCCGTAGTTTCACTTATATCCAAAGTTGTCACGTAAAAAGCAAGCATTTTTCTTGAACTCTCAGCATGTAGCCTAGCTATCATCATGTTTTATTTCCAAATTCAGTTCTAGTTACTTGTTCCATGCTATTGATTCAAATTTTGAACCGTTAACACACTTCGTATCGTGTTATTGAATATTCACATTTATGCTTTGTCGTTTTCCCAATTTTGTACTAGGAATTCGACCTAGTTCACTATACAGAATCCAATAACTTTATACATATTAATTGTAGCCATATGAGTCTAGAATTCAGAATACCTTACGGTTTCTCAATCTGATTTATAGATTGTGAGATATCACGATTTTAGCAGTGCAATACTGAAATTTCCAGCACACCGAAACTGTGCACGAAATCTACCGTCCCGTCTCTTGTACTAAGAATTAGGCCATGTTCCCGATACTGGAATTAATAACGATGTACATAAGAATCATAGCCCTTTGAATATAGAATACAGAACATCTTACGGTTTCTCAATCTGATTAGTAGATTGTAAGTTATAACTGTTTTATTACTGTGACTTCTGGATTTCCAGAACATAGCCTGTGCACGACACATTGAAACCAGTAAAGAATGAATTTGTATGTATAACTACTGTCCTTACAATGTATCGTGTGAATATGCGTTATAACCGCAAGGGAACCTACTTTCTATAATCTCTGACGGAATTATATTTTCTTTTCTTTAGCAACGGGAAAGTGAATTTGAACGCAGATAGGTGTTGTTGTCTAGGAATATTCATCTCTACGTTTTTTCATATAAACCCGTTATTTTCCATATTTAATGAACTAAGCCATATATATTGTTGTTCTTGTAATAATAACTTGTACCGATATAATAGGTCGGTAGATTTTATTATATCATGCATTTTATACCATTTGATAATTCCATGATAACTACCATCGATACATGTACCTATTTCACTTCTCATACCCATGGTTACCACCTTTGATATTTTCCTTGATTCTTGATTAACTGTCTTGATATTACCGTTCCACTAGTCGTACCGACTGCATGTTACTGATTAATTATTTTAAAAGAATAACAAAAGGGGTTATAAGGATACGACTTAGTAATGCAAATTATAGAGGAGTATACTCGGATGGGGGCCCGTGTTTTCCGGAATAGTGACTCTTGATTCTTGATTCTTAATTACATGATTCTTGATTACATTATTCTTCATTATATTTATTGCTTATTGATACTATCACTGAAAGACCCGAGTATATAATCGTACAGAATTCACCACTTAAGTCTAAACGTCACATGATTGATATGCACCCGAACTTGTGGTATGTGACACAAGATTGCGTGCATCAGATAAGTTAATGAAACCGATAGACTCGAGATTGACACTAAGCACGGTTATTGATTACATGATTCCTGATTCTTAATTACACAATTATTGATTAACTGTTCTTGGGTTACCAATTGATTATACTTTGAAGTCTTGAATACACTTGTTTACAGTTGTTACTTACATTATTATATTGTTGTAGTTTATTGCTTCCTTCCATATTGTATTGTACAATTTTTCAGTAATTGTACTGCTAATTCTTGTTCCTTCCATGTTATATTTTATTTTCTTACCATTTTACTGCTTGTTGCTACTTGCTGCCCGAAACTTGCTATAACAGATCCTTTTCTATTTTCTTTGAGTTAACGTTTATATAGGTACCAGTGATGATTACATAAGAAACTTGATGATCAGACTCTCTACATGACGAAATTGCTACAACTATTTCTCTACTACCTCATTGTAATAAACAGTTTATTGCATTGTTTATTCTTAGGTATTTTGACCCGAATTTATTGTATATCAGATATTGGTTATTGTATTCTAGCATTATTCATGTGATTATTATTGTTACCCGTGTTGTTGAGCTTACTGGTATTGTAGAGCTTATGGATGATATGAGTTGGTATACTTATATCATTCGCTAGGTCTCAATTGCGTGCCCGTACTTTTGTATAGTGGGAAGCTTGACGGGACACTATATGCCCCTTGAGTTATTTTGAGTCAGTTTATATCTTTGATGCATCAGCTTGAGTAATCTATATAATATAGGATGACAATTCTCATGCCATCTTTAATTTTTTTTTTAAAAACAAAGTCAATATTTAAGGTACTAGCATGTTGATTGCCATGGGCGGATCTAGGGGGGCTGGGGTATGCTACAGCCCCCCCAACTTTTGATATTTGTTCCTAATTTATTATTATTATTTTTTTGTAATTTTTTTGATGGTGTATTAGTGTGTGATATGTGCTTTAGCCCCCCCAAAATATTTTTTAAAGCCCACTCTCATATATATTTGAGCATTCTATTATATCTAGTATCTATATATATCAACTTTACTTTTCTAGTATCGATAACAACTTTATATATGTTTTACATGTTACCTTATGTAATTTTTTTTTCCAGCCCCCCTCACTTTTCAATTCTGGATCCGCCCCTATTGATTGCCCTTTTTTTTTCTTCTAATTAACAAATTACTGACAATGTGAATATTACAAATAATTTCTTTATTGTTGTTCTACAAATCTATTCAAAGAGAAGCAAAATTATATGCTCTGTTTGGGAATATGACCTCTATATATAATGGGAGAGTTGGAGTTGTAATTTGTCAACATACAAATATGGGCGTTGTACGTGCAACTAAAATTCTTCCATTAATTACAAAACAACTAAAAAAAAAAAATCACCTATGTAAAATGTGCAACGCACGTGCAAAATAAAATTAAAATATTTTTTAACACCAAACATACACGTATATTGCACGTACAACTCAAATTTTACTTATAAACACATGCATTACATGTACAAATCACAGTTTTTTCTTCAAAATATTTTTTCAATTACGTATTGCACGCCCAACTCGAAAACTATTTATTAACATATATATCGCACGTGAAAATCCTCAAACTCTTACCAAAACGCACACTGCATGTGAAAAATACTAGTTTCATTAACTGCATGGGAAGTGTTGATTTTTGTCAATATATGTGTTCCATGCACAATTATTTGAAATCGGAAAAATGCGTGCAGTGATATTTCTAGCTTAAATACCTCCTTTTATTTAGAATTTTTTGCAGTGCTAGGTCACTTTTTAAAACTATTTGCGATTTTGGGCCACAATTCAAACTATTAGCATTTTTAGCTAGGTAGTGCCACGTCAGCAGCGGCCGCTATTGAGAATAGCGGCCTCTTCATAGCGACCAGCACATTGGACTTCCACACTTGGCAGATGATAGAGGCTATTGTATAATTGCAAACCACTTGGTATAACTGAGGTCGCTATTGTCAATAGCGGCCTTGTATAACTAAGGTCGCTATTCCCAATAGCGACCTCAGGTGAGACTGAAACAGATTGGGCCAACCTGTGGTCGCTGTTGGGAATGACGGCCTTAGTTATACGAGGTCGTTATTGACAATAACGACCTCAGTTATACCAAGTCGTGTCCATTATACAATATCCTCTCTATAAGCTGGCAATGGTGGAAGGTCGTTATGAAGAGGCCGCTATTCCCAATAACGGCCGCTGCTGACGTGACACTGCCTAGCTAAAAATGCTACTAGTTTGGGTTGTGGCCCAAAATCACAAATAGTTTCAAAAAGTAGCCTAGCACTGCAAAAAACTCTTTTATTTAAGCTATGAAATAAATCAATAACAATTATTATGACCGTGAAAATCAAATGGAACTCTCACTTTCTGACATTATGCAAAACAAATTACACTAAGGCCTTCTCCCATTATAGTAGTAGAGAAATATACAATAGAAATGGGAAAACCACAATTTACTTGCTACATGTATATAAAGGATAACTCTAATTATACATAGAACAACCAAGTTATAAACACATTATATACCCCCCCTTATTATCGTCATAGTTAGTTTGTACATTTCACTAACCTAAGTGACGAGTTTGAATTATATCAAATAGTTTTCAAAACAGAGAACCCAATACACTTAGCGTTGGTATCGAGTCCTATCGAAATAAACATTTGCACTTAAACATTTTTTGCATTCGATACCCTACGATTTTAACAATTTTTGCACTTAAATACATGAATAAATATTATATTTACATATATATCTTCAACAATTACTATTTACATGTATATTATATAACCTTATTATTCAAATTCCGAAAAGTTAGGGATTTCTTTTTTAACGGGTCCGGGTTAGATCTATTTGAGCAGACCCGGATCCGGACTCGTATATATCGGGTCGGTTCCGATCCAATACCGGGTTTGGGTCCGGGTATCAGGTCAAAGTAACAGTTCTAAATACACGTATGTGGGTCGCTCATCAATAACTTCAAAACGGTGTCAAATTTATCGAAAGTACCAATAGAGGGTTGGATCATGTAGCGGACTCGCATCCGTTGAACAATGAAGGAGCGCCGGACCAACACTTATTGAGGCCTAAAACGAACTTCGAAATGAGGCCTTTTAAAAGCTTAGAATAATATTTTGTTAAAATTAATATATTTTTATTTAAATGTTATCTTTTGGGCTTTTTGAGATGCAAAATCATTTATTATATTATTGTAATCATTTCCAGGCTTTCTTTTTGGTATGTGAGGAGGCCTATTCCGGACTTTTTGAAATGTGAAGAGGCCTTTATTCTTTAGATAATTTTTTTTAAGAAGCCTATAGTCCTAACTTTGGTTTCTTTACCCTCGGGCCGGCCCTACAATGAAGAGCTCTCAGTAGTTGGGTTAGGCCAAACCGGGGTAGACTCTTCAACACCCGCAATAAACCCATCGGGTCTCACCCGGATCTTAACCATTGAACCCGACTCGTTTTCTTCCTTCCCATAAGTAGCCATTGCCTCTTTCAATCGTCGTCTTCTTCTCTTTGTCCGAATCCGAACCTCAAACTTCCGCCATTGCCACTTCGCATGTAAGCTTTCCATTATTCTAATTTCTTCAATAATTATTTCTATGCTAGGTTTGATGTGTGATCTCACATCAGATTCGTAATTAGGGTTTTGTTTCCCTCAAAAGTCAAATCAGTGCATAGTTCGTAATTGTTGTGGAATTTGTAGTTTAGAATATGATTAAATTTGTACATTGATTTGGTTATTTAGCGTAGATTAGTGAATGAATGATCTGGCAATTTTGTTTGAATTGTAAAAAAATAATAATAAAGAAATTAGTAACAATGAAATCACAAACATTTAGGCTCCGTTTGGAATTGGATTTGGAGAGTGCTTTTGGGTGCAAAGGCTTTGTATGGCTCGAAATAGGTGTTTGATAAACTTAATTAAAAGTGTGTTTAGCTAAAAAATACTGTTTCTAAAACTATTATTTTTTAGCATTTTTCTCAAAGCACCTAAAGTTGTGTGCTGAGCATTTCAAGAAGTGTTTTTACTTAATTGGAGAATTTTGAAGTTAAACATAATTCTTTCTAACAACATGTTTGTTAACAACACTTTTTTCGCGAAAGCACATTTTGTTAGAGATTATGAAAGATTATAATAATGGAAATTAGGGTTAATATCCTAAACTAAGGTGTTTGAGATATTTACCCTAGGTATCAAGATTGGAATACCTAGACTACTATCACAAACCAGTATTTATATAATAAATATTGGTTTGGGTACTGGGTTCTCAACCCACCCAACCCGCGTTCCGATATCCATACAATTAGTACGTGTAACACACGTGTTACCATTAGAATAATATTGCACATAATATTATTCATATAGTGAGAATATACCTATATATCCAACACATTTATCTCAGCAATACCAAGCAGTCCAAACAGAGCCTTAATGTAGTGACCTTTCTACAAATTTCATACTTGGAAACTTCAACTTCAAATACCCCAAATTTCGCAGCTTATATAAGTTAAAACTCAAAGTTAGTGCTTTTTTTAGTTGTGCTTTAAGGATTCTTATATCGGGACCACTTTGTTAAATCTAATATTTTATATTAGCGGAACTTAGTTTGTCACAAGCACCAAGCACATTGACAAGTTGTCCGGAAAATTCACTTACACACACAAGGGAAGACTTTGTACTTGGATTAACATCAAATCCCAATACTACAATGGGGCAGTGATGAATTTGAAAAGCCAGAGGGTCTGCCAAAATTTCACTCTATAAACACTTGACTTACATCTGGTACAAGGTTATTAAGGTGAGCCGTTACTCGGAGAAAAAAACTAATGTTAGTCTTGTTGGGCTTGAGCCGAATGGCCCAAGTACACTCAGAGACTTGATCCTCTAAGTTAAGGTTTGACTGCTTAAGGCTGTGACTATCCAACCCCTAAACCTTCTGATTGGATGTTTGGTCTCTCCCATGCCCCCAAGTGTCTTTCGCTTCTCTCCTCCTCATTGAGACTGCAACAGTAGTTCATATGCAAGCCTCACCTCAGGGTTAAGGTTTCCATTACTTTTCTCTCTCTGAATCTCTAGTCCGGAGTAATAAACTTTTTAGGATTAGCTGAGGGGTTTTAAAATTTATTTTTGGGTTACTTGTTACGAGGGAAGAAACTGTGGTTAGAAGCCTCTGGCATTTTGTAATTATAAATGAATTCAGACATTCCAAGTATATAATATACATTTGATACATTGTCTGAATATGAGAAATGGGCTATTTTTTATTTTTTATTTTTTGAAATCTCAAAACTCAAAATTTGATGATCAAATTACGACTCGTTTATCTATAAATTGAAAGTAGATGTTCTTTAGGTTTTTGTTGTTCCAGTTGACGTACTGGAATGTGACTTTGATGCAAGCAGAAGAAATCATGATCATGATTATTTGCTTTGTATAAGATAAAGCTGTAATTTACTGTTTTTAACTATTTTCTGTGCATATTTATTGTATATTAATAAATAATGAGCACGACTGATTTCGTCTTAACACTAGCTTAGAGAAATAATTGATACTTATATTATCCATTACACTTGTATTGCCCCGATTTTAATTTTATTGACAATAGGCAAAATTCGCTTTACTGAAAAAATCATTACCATCTTTTCTATAGCTAATTTCTTTAGCGTAGTCACCCAAGCTCCTCATTTTGTTTATGCATGTAGCATGCACATCGAAACATTTAAACGAGATAAAAAAAATGTGTTCCTCTTAAAACGTTAGCAGGAGATTTATTTGTAAATAATTTTAATCTATCAATGAATCTAACAATTAATTACAGCAGTATTTTCAAGATATAATTATTAAGGATGGAAAACATAGTTACTATTTGAACTTTTAAATTTTGGAGGGAACACTACACTGTTACTTTTATCATCACCATATAAGTTTTTCTAGACCAATGTAGTGTTAGTTATGAAGCATAACTCATAAAGTATGTAATTTTAAAGGTTTAAACTTTAAGGTATCCACTGACAATATTACATTGATTTTAATTTTTTTTTAGTTAGTTCATTGCCAATTAGTTTAGTTAAATTATCTACTGTCAATCTAACGAGTAGGGGTCTTTTCGAAATTCACAGGAGAATCTATTGGGTTTCACTCACTCAAAATAACCATTTGATGCGAGTGTATCCATTTGATAATTTAGTAGTAGCCAGTAGTGTCAGAATTGTGGCATCAAATACACTTAGGTACGGAGTACCTGAAGTTGGAGAAGAAAAGGAGACAATGACAATGAGAGAAGACAGCAGCAAGTAGAAGAAGTGCAGCTGGAGAGTTGCGGTCTCCGTCCTGGGGTGCGGTCGACCGACCACCCGACCGTAACTAGGCTGTTGGGTTCTTCGAGTATACAGAGTTCAACAGAGAAGGGGACGGTCGACCATGCAGTCGACCGGTCATGTCTCGGGTGTGGACTTTACACGTTACGGTCGACCGACCTGGGGGTGCGATCGACCGACAGCGGCACTGAGTGTTACTTGGGCTGATGAGTTTATGACCCAATAAGCTGAATTTGTGTTTATCTTTTAGGGTAGACTTGGGGACTATATATATGGCCGTAGACTCTAAGGTTAGTATAGCTGATTAGAGAGAATTGGTGAACCGTTATCTTTGTTCAACTTCAAGAGGGGATTGTGCCGAGTATTTCAAAGGTGAGAGAGGGAGATTGAGAGTTGTAATATCTTTGTAATCTTTGTATTTCTTGGAAAATAAGAAGTATTGGTTATCTCTGCATATTGATTGTGTTCTTGTGAGATCTTGCATATATCATGGTGGCTTGTTCTTGGTTCATCTAAGTCTTGGTAATTTCTATTATTTGTGGTGTACTTCTGCTATTAGCATTACCAGTTGTGGTAGATTCTTTAACAAGTGGTATCAGAGAACTAGGTTCGAGATGGCCGATAGCAAGTCGAAGATCGAGAGATTCGATGGGAGTGACTTCGCGATGTGGAAGATTCAGATGATAGCGTATCTTCGTCAGAAAGATCTTGATGGTCCGTTGTTTGATGAGAAGCCGGAAGGTGGAGACACGGATGCAAAGGTCTTGGCTGATTGGTACCGTTTGGTTCATAAGGTGCTAGGGTAGATTCAGTTGGGGCCAAGTAGAAAGGCGTTATTTCATATCTCGAAGGCAAAGACCACAAAGGAGGCTTGGAGATTCTCACGGATATGTATGAGAAACCGTCGGCATCTAATCAAATTCTTCATCTGAAGAAATTGGTTAATATGAAGTTGAAGGAAGGGGGTTCAGTAGCAGAAAATGTGAATAATTACTGTATGATTTATAAGCAGATGGAAGCTGCAGGTTTGAAGTTTTCAGAGAAGGGGCAGTCATTGTTACTCTATCTACTTTACCCGATAGTTATGGTACGGTGGAATAGAAATTATAGGCATTATGACAGATTTGACGACTCTACAGGATGTGGTGAGTAGCATTCTGAACGAGGAGGTGAGAAGGGCGAGAAACGCGGGATATCCATCATCATCTTCTAGAGATTCTGCAATGTCTGTTGCGATGAGACGTAGGAGATCTAAGAGCAGTAGAAGAAGAAAGGATCAGAGTAGTTCTTCTGAGAGTGGATCTGATGACAACGATGGGGGATATGAGCCGAGTGCTGGTATTGTCACAAGAGGGGTCTCATAATGAGTAGTTGCAAGACTTATATGAAGAGGAAGCAGAAGAAACCGAAGAGAGATATCCCAAAGGAAGCTCAAGTGGGGCGTGTTGAAGAATTATGCTTATCAGCTTGGGAGGAGTTGGGCACTCAAGATTGGTGTATTAATTCGGGAGCTTCTTTTCATTGCACTTTGAGGAGAGAGGTGTTTGATGACTATGAGGAGGGTTCTTTTGGATGTGATCGTGGGGAATGGTCACCGGTGTCCTGTATGTGGGGTTGGTACTGTTTGCGTAAAAGCCAATAATGATCAAAGTGTTGTCTTACGGGAGACAAGGCATGTTCCAGACTTTGGAAGGAAAATCTTATCTCGATTGGAAGACTAGACAAAGAAGGGTTTGTCTACTATAGTTGGTAGTAGGGAGTGGCGTATAGCTGCAGGTTCAAGGGTGATTGCAGAAGAGAAGCGTGAGGAAACAATGTATTTGCTTAGAGATATGAGGGGCATTTTTCTTGTAGTTGACTCTCAGCCGGAATCGAGTAGTAGGGTTGTGCGGGGTGCAACCGAGTTCTTTCAGTTGTGGAGGGAAGGTTACTAATTTAGTGGGAGCTGCTCGCCATGGAAGTGATCTTAGAGGGCAGGACGTTGCTGCGGTGAGGGTACTTTGCGATATGGCAGTCGAAGCTTCAAGTTGCTCTTGTCAGATAGAGAGCACTGGTATCAATATGTGGGATGATGTCCATGTGGGTAACCAAAATGGGACTGTGGGGGTTGAACAGTCTGTAGATTTTGTGGAGGTGTCGTCCACGGAGACTTCTAGTGCAGATGGTGCATTGAGAGGCTTTGAACCATGTCCGGTATTGATGAAGATTCTGCGAGTTGAAAAGTCTTATAACACGGAATCCGATATGGGAGGTTGTTTCTCCGGTATTCGTGCTCTATGCGATTGATGGAGCACATCCTTCATGAGGTGATGAGGGGTGGTTGGTGCACTCCACGTGGAGTGGCTGTGGTGCTCTTCATGAGAGTGGGGAGTACTTGAGTCTTCCATGAAAATGGGAGATTAGCAGAGATAATCCAAGATAAAGATTATAATAACTTCGAAGTGTTGTGTATCTGGTCTAAGTGGGAGATTGTTAGGGTTGTGGCCTCAAATACACTTAAGTACGGAGTACTTGAAGTTGGAGAAGAAGAGGAGACGAAGACAACAAGAGAAGATAGCAACAAGTAGAAGAAGTACAGCTGGAGAGTTGCGGTCAACTATCCTGGGGTGCGGTCGACCGACCACCCGACCGCAACTAGGCTGCTAGGTTCTTCGAGTTTACTAGGTTCAACACAGAAGGGGACGGTCGACCGTGCAGTCGACCGGTCATGTCTCGGGTGTGGACTTTACACGTTGCGGTCGACCGACAGCGGCGCTGTGTGTTATTTGGGCTAACGAGTTTAAGGCCCAATAAGCTGGATTTGTATTTATCTTTTAGGATTTACTTGGGAGCTATATATGGCTGTAGACTCTAGGATTAGTATAACTGATTAGAGAGAACTGGTGAGCCGTTATCATTGTTCAACTTCAAGAGGGGATTGTGCCGAGTGTTTCAAAGGTGAGGGAGAGAGATTGAAAGTTGTAATCTCTTTATAATATTTGTATTTCTTGGGGAATAAGAAATATTGGTTATCTCTGCACATTGATTGTGTTCTTGTGAGATTTTGCATATATTGTGATGGCTTGTTCTTGGTTCACCTAGGTCTTGGTAGTTTCTATTGCTTGTGGTGTATTTCTGCTATTAGCACTACGAGTTGTGGTCGATTCTTTAACAAGTTGGTCATATCTAAAGATTATACTGTCAGGTAGCTTCACTACTTCACTTCTCGCAACTATTTGGTTCATACTTCATATAATCTATCATAGTTGTTGTTCGTAGACTTGACTGTAATCGCATTCATATGATCTTGTTGAACAATGCATTCATATGGAATATTTTACTCTGTATACAACTCATTAGGTCATCACACCGATGCTGAATAGATTAATCTCTCTCGAGTCTCGATGTCTGAACCCACTGACCTATCTCTGACCCTAATTGGGCATAGAAATCATATGCCTAAAAGGGCGGGTATGGAAGAGAAGAAATCCTTTGGAGATCCCCTCAGCTTGGCCTCTTGGGGTAATGCCTCTGCCGAGTGTTACCCCATTGATTATGTATGATGCGATGTAGGAGGCGCTAATAGAATTTTTTGCTTCCTCAGGGATGTTGACGACATTGTTGGCTCCATCTCTTCTTCCATTTCCCTCCCTTCATCCCTTGAATTGCATGATATATAATATCCTTAATCTCGGGGGCCGCATCCCATCTTCCATTGGCACACTTGCCAACCTCACATATCTCAGAATTAATCTTCACTAACCCTCGCCTTTCAGGCCCCATACCAAGCTCGATCTGTAAGTTACAGCTCTATGAGATCAACCTCTCCTCTCTTACCCCTCACCCACCAACCCCTAGATCCCCATGAGCTCTTGCCGCTGCCTCCTTCATCTCCTATCTACACCATCGCAGACCCCTGCCGCCTTCCTTCAACCATCACCGTCGTAATCAGCCCCGACCGCCTCCCGCCACCACTGCCACCATCCACGGCCGACGCCTCCCTTGCGTCGACGCCCCTGCACCGCCACCGTCAGTCGCCCCCCTCCTTCACTGCGACACCTCTGTAGCCCCTCGCTGCCTTCATCTCACCGCTGGCAACAACCCCGACCACCCCCTTGCTCACCCCGGTAACTTCTTTCCACTTCTCATTTATTTATGATACTCTCAAATCATCTATAGAATATTATCTAAATTATCTGCCGTTCACAAATATTGAGTGTTTAGCTTCTACTTGCTAATTAGAGTACGAATCATTATTGCATATCTTACATGCTAAGAACGATTAAATATAATTGTTGATTGTCAGGAATCTTTAATTGGGCTTAATAAACTTATTTCATTTCTTAAGAATCCATCAAACTAATTATTAGTTTTAATTTCTAGCTTAATCGATACTACATGTTGGTAAACTTAATCTTTTAATATCCTTGAAAAATTCTCTATTTAGGGTTAAGTTTGCATCATTTTGGTATCAGAGCGAAGGTTTTAAAACCCTAGTTCTTACATCATTTAGTCATAATTTCTGCATTTATTTAGGATAATTTTAGGGGTACTTTTTTTAAGATCATTTCAGAGTAAAAAAAATCCTGCATTCATTTTAGAGTTATATTTAGTTCATTTCCGATTATATAAAAAAAATTATTTTAGGTGCATTTAGGTCATGTTTTCTCAAATTTCAGTAAGCACACGTCCTCACGACCCCTATTTTACCGCCTTTGGTGAATGCGTCTTCGCAGCACCATCAAATCTTGATGAGCCTTTCTTGTCCCTTCCAAACCACCCATTCAGGAACCCTAGAATTCAGCGAGCCCCTCTTCGAACTGAAATGGAGAATTCTGACATTTCCACTACTCTTACAGTCTTACTGCCATTCAAGCAACTCTTGCCAATATCAATCAGAGGCTTGAGCAAGTGGAATTGAATCAAAATGTTGCCCCCTGAGCTTCATCGTGAGATCCCTCAAGGGAATGATCGTGACGACCGACGTCAAGATCGTGACCATGATGAACAGTACAAGAAGAACGTTAAGGTTGACGTTCCCCACTTTGAAGGCCGTATGGAACTCCAAGCTTATCTCGTTGGATCCGTGCCATGGATCACTATTTCGTGTGGTTTGATATGAGCGCAGCCCTGAAGGTTAAATTTACCACTGTAAAATTGACTGGTAAAGCTCAACAACACTGGACCAATCTTGAACATGCCTGCAAAGGCTGAGGTCTGACACCCATAACTACTTGGGAGACCATGAAAGAGAAGCTCACCGAGAGATATGTGCCCTTGTCGTTCCACACCCGATTGCTAGATTCGTGGAACCAACTCTATCAAGAAAGCAAAATCCTTCCAAGAGTATGTGGATAAGTTCGACGACTCTCATTCGGTGCAATGCCTTAGGTAAAGAGAGCGAAGAACAAATCATCTCTAGGTTCAGAGCCGGACTACGAGCCGATCTTAGGAATGAATTAATTCACAGAAATGTGGACTCCTTGGCAGCGACTTATGCCTTTGTCTTCGATATGGATTTCCTTAAAACTAATTCTTCCTATAAGTCCAACGATTCGAGAGATCATTCATCTCAAATAACTTCCACTAATCTCTCTAAATCTAAGCTCTCATCTTCTTAGTACCCCAACAAGTCTTACACAGGTAAGCCTATTTCAAATCCCTATCCATCTAGAAATGACAACAAGGATAATAACACTGAAAGAGACTACTCTAAGATTGATCCTCTCACTAAGTGCTATAAATGTAAGGGATACAACAATGTTGCTGGCAACTGCCCTAGCCCCAGGAGGATCAATATAGTAGAAGTCACCGTTGTCATTGCTGATGATTCCTATAATGAGTTTTTCTATGAACCTAATGTAAGTGATGACTTCGGCGAAAAAGAGGATGACCAGTATTTCAATTGTATTCGGTCGATCGAATCACCCCCATTGAATGTAGTCAGATGTATTTTGTCCCAACCAAACGAAGAAGATGTTTGGAAACACTATTACAACCTCATGAAAATTGTGCATGGTTATCGTTCTAAGCAATCCATAGATCTTGTCCCCGTGTTAGAATATCATAGTCTCAGAGTTTGCATCCACATTCGCATCTCACATTATTGACTTGCATAGAGAAATTTTCAAAAAAATTAATTAGAATAATTTTAACTACAAGTTAAGAACAGATTCTAGAAGAAAATTTAAAACTCTTGATGTTTGTGATGAAGTGATGGTTTGGATTCGTTCGAAATGGTTTCCAGCTAGATCTGTTAAGAAATTGAACGCATGTGCTGTTGGCCCATTTAAAATTTTATATAAATTCAATGATAATGCCTATCTAGTTGACCTTCCTGAAGGTTTTGACAAAAGTAAGACTTTCAATATTGAAGATCTAGTTCCCTACTGACAGACGAATTGGATAATATTTTAGATGATCAGATAATCTCTACTAGAGATGGTGATATTCATAGTTATTTGGTGAGATGGAAGAACAAGTCGAAGTCGGATGATACTTGGATTGATCGTGAAGAGCTCCAGCGCTTGGATTCAAACATTTTGGGGGCACTATGACATGATCACTAGTTTTGACTCGACTGAGTCGAGCTCTCTCCCACCTGGAGAGAATGATGAGGACATAAGTTTTGTTTTGTTTTTTTAGATTTAGCCATATGTAGTTTGTTTGAGAGATTTGTTTGAGATTTGAGAGATTTGTTTGAGATTTATTTTGGATTTGTTTTGAGCCTATATATAGGCCTAGAGAATAATGAGAAAGTATGCTTTTATTGATTTTTTATTATCATTGTGTGTTGAGTTGTTGCTCTTCATTCTCCTCTTGTGTATGTGATACCATAAGAGAACATTAGAGTTTGTGAGAAATCCTAGATCCCACTTCCATCTCCATCCCCAAATCCCCAAATCTTCAGCTTACTTCTTTCTTATTTTCTTCTTCTTCCTCTTCTCTATCTTTTCCCGAAACCCACAACCAGCCACCTCTCTCTCTCCCATAACCCTCAATTCTCCCGAATCCAGCACCGCCTGCCCTTACCCACCACCACCCGACACCACCGTCCTCTCCTCACTTACCCCTCACCCAACAACCCCCTAGATCCCGACGAGCTCTTACTGCTGCCTCCTTCATTTCCGATCTACACCATCGCAAACCCCTGATGCCTTCTCTCAACCATCACCGTTGCCATCAGCCCCGACGGCCTCCCGCTGCCACTGCCACCATCCAGGGCCGATGCCTCCCTTGCGGTCAACGCCCCTGCACCGCCACCGTCAGTCGCCCCCCTCCTTCTCTGCGACACCTCCGTAGCCCCTCGTTGCCTTCATCTCACTGCTGGCTGCAACCCTCGACCACCCCTCCTTGCTCACCCTGATAACTTCTTTCCACTTCTCAATTATTTATGATACTGCCAAATCATCTTTGGAATATTATCCGAATTATCTGTCGTCCACAAATATTGAGTGTGTGCGCTTCTACTTGCTAATTAGAGTACAAATTATTATTGCATATCTTATATACTAAGAACGATTAAGTATAATTGTTGATTGTTAAGTGTGAATCATTAATTGACCTTGTTGAACTTATTTCATATCTTGAAAATTCATAAACTAATTATTAGTTTTAATTTCTAACTTAATCGGCACTAGATGTTGGTAAACTTAATTTTTGAATATTCTTGAAATTTCTCTATTTTGGGTTAAGTTTGCATCACTTTGTGTGCGGGAAGTTTCGAACCCACAACCTCCCCACTCTACGTGGGAGAGTTATGCTGCATGAGCTAAAGCTGAGCCGACAGCTATGATATCTTTATTGTCGACTAATGAGCAATAGACAGGATACCGAGGGAAAGAACTATTACATAATTATGGGCAACACAAGACTCTTCCTATTTACAGGGCCTTCAACTATTCTAGTGTTTTGGTGGTTCAGTGTTGAATACTATCTAGGAAGCAAAAGAGAGCAGGTTTTAGATGATGTATTAACAAATATTCCATATACAAATAACGGGGACATCCTATATTTATGGCTTTCTTCTAACCATTAGACCTAGGATTCCCTCTAATCTTTGCCAGTAAGGCATATTGTAAACTTGGTCCCTTATATTTATGGCTTTCTTCTAACCATTAGACCTAGGATTCCCTCTAATCTTTGCCAGTAAGGCATGTAAACTTGGTCCCCCAGGAACTAAATCTGGAGAAAGAGGAAGTATCAATGACATTATCAATGTAATGACACATTTCTTTATGCATATGTGGATTATAGATCTGGGTACAGATTTCGTATATACTCATTTGCATTCTTGTACTGCATGCATGCCTCTGCAAATTACAAATTTGAAACGATCTGCAGAAAATTTATGATAATGTGCAGATCATCTTGCAGGATTTGAATGTTTATCCAGGGATGTACATGCAAAGTGTGCCTGGATGGATCATGAATGTTTTTGACAAGCATGTCCAAGCTTATGGATGATACATTAGATGCAGTATTTACGAAGTATGCACAAAGTTGAAGGCAGATGTAAGACAGGTATTACTTAAATTTATGATCATGTGCTATTGCTTTGTTTTACCTCTATAATTCGAGTTAGGTTGCATTTTCTCTGTCAATGCACAATAATGTTCATTGATTCTGAGTAGCGTGTTTATTTACATGAATTGATTATATACATACTAAAGTTTCTCTTACGCTTGCTGCCACTTGAAGTCATAATTTTTGGTCACATTTAGTAATGAAATAAAACATAAATAAACTTAGTTAAGCGGTCAAATTTTACTCAGATTTTTTAATTAAATCGTTTGAATCAATTCTTTATATTAATTTTCTGTTTAGATGCGAGATGAAGCAAATCACTACACTGTTACATTCCACTTACTCCACATTAAAAATCATAACAAAAATGGTGTAATGTGGAATATGTTGTTCTAAATAATAAAATAAAATAACGTAAGTGTAATACGTGCTGCTCCATAGTAAGCCGAAGAATAATTGGAATAATAATTTTAATGGTATTTATCAGTAAGCCGAAGATTATAACACGGAAGCTAATTCTACTTACTGAATGAGTTGGCGAACTATTATATCAAAGTATTATGGAGTAGCGTCCTAGCAACAAAAAAAGAGTATTGTGGAGTAGCCTATTACAGAGACTAATGTAGAAAAAGGGAGGGGGCATTTTTTTATATGATATGTTATATAAACAAATACCAAAAAGTTTGGAGTATAGGTTCAAGACAGGTTATAAAGTTCTGTAAATTTTCAAGAAATGCACCCCCACCTCAAATTATCATCATCTTAGTTAAAAAGTAAACCTAAAAAAAATCCTGGAATTGACTGCTTCCTCACTGAAATTAACTACTTTTGACCTATTTTAGGGTGATTTAGAAAATCCCAACCAATGCTATCATTTGGGATTAATCCTCTTTCATCCATCATTATAATTGTTATCCTGATTGACTTTATGCTAAGAGTAATCGTGTACAAGCTGTCACTGTTAATGGTTGTCTCTTTTAGCTTCCTTTGCAGAATCAATGTAAACTCTGGGCTTACAAGTGATAATAATTATGTATTCTCACTAATTCAGATTGTGTTGAAAATAAGCTACCCACCAGCTGATAAGCCACAAACCAGCTGAGCTCATTAAAGCTGATCTATTCTAAACACTGTCAATTACTACACTCCCTTACATATAGGGGTGTGTTCGAAATTCAGTCGACAGATTTTCTGGGTTTCACTGCTGCACACACACACACACACCCATTCATTGCTCAAATTGACCATGTATGTGATCAAGTGCATACATTTGATAATTTAGTAGTAAGTCTTACTTTTGTAACTCCTTGTGGGGGCACAATGACTCCAAGATCGATATTCTTCGCGTACTTCTATATGAATCCACTCATATTGTGATAAATTTCTTGTTGATGAACACAATATATAATAATTAATTTGCATTCTTCTAAACCAATAATATCATTGAGTGCTTTGTCCTCGTAAGTTCCTCATGTTTTGAGCTGTTCAAAGGAAGAAAATTTTATTTAAGATTTTGTTGTATGCATATGACTACAATTGCATGACTACAATTTTTGTTGATGATCCGCTACTAAATCTGTTTTTTTTTTTTCCCCTGTAACTTGATTTAGTTCTCCTAGTGGGTGGTTATAACTCTAAATTTTACCCATTCATTGCTCAAATTGATCATGTATGTGACAGAGCCGGCCCCTAGGTGAGGCGGCCACCTCAGGCCCCCGAATTTTTTACAATTTTAGGGCCCCCAAATTTGTATTGTAATTAGGCACATATAGGCACATATGTTGTGCGTAAAAAATTATATTGTAATTAGGGGCCCCAAAAATAATTATTTGAGTCTTTCGCCTTGGCCCCAGGAACTCAGGGCCGGCACCGGCACTGTGACTGGTATGTGATCAAGTGCATACATTTGATAATTTAGTAGTAAGTCTTACTTTTGTAACTCCTTGTGGGGTCATGTACAGGGACTCCAAGATCGATATTCTTCGCGTACTTCTATATGAATCCACTCATATTTTGATAAATTTATTGTTGATGAAGACTATATATAATAGTTAATTAGCATTCTTCTAAACCAATAACATTATTGAGTGCTTTGTCCTCGTAAGTTCCTCATGTTTTGAGCTGCTCGAAGGAAGAAAAAAATTATTTAAGATTTTGTTGTATGCATATGTCTACAACTTTTGTTGATGATCAGCTACTAAATCTATTCCCCCCCCTGTATCTTTGATTTATCTCTTATTGGGTGGTTATAATTCAAAATTTTACACTGAAAGAGTCCTGTTCTTCTAAATCTTAAAGTTTTAAACCCCACTAGCTTCATCTACTTTTCACTTGTCACAACTATTTTTTTCTATAATATATCAAAGTTGATGTTCGTAGATGTCAGCAGACAAGTCTCAAATGGTGGGTGGGCGGGGCCCACCACCATAGCAAATTTTTTGACAAAGCAGGAAAGAATAAAAAGACAAATCTCCTTTTTTGGTTTTGACAAATGGTAGTCGGCATCTTTCGGTGCCGACTATGTTGAAATGAAAGAAAAAATGAGAGGGTGAAGGTAAAGATCTCTGCCTCTCCTCGCCTATAAATAGGGGTTGGAAGAAAGGGTTTGAGATGCAGCTGAGTAGAGCAGAGCAATAAGAGCTCAGTGAGGATTAAGAAAAGAAAGAGGGATTAAGAAAAGAAAGAGAGTATTACAAAAGTGTTCTCAAGAGGGATAAAATTGTATCCCCTTATCGATAATTTGTATACTTGTATTTTCGTCAAATTTGTGAGAGTGTTTCTCTTATTATAAGAGAGAGTGGAAATTGTACTCTCCTTATATTTAGAGAGAAGGTTGTAATCCCTACTTTCAGCAGTCTAGTACTAAAATTCCACTACCTTGCCCGTGGTTTTTACCCCTTCTTCTTTGAGGGTTTTCTACGTAAAATATTTGTGTCCACTTTATTTTCACTTTTTCAATTTCATTTTAGTTGTGGGGTAGTTTCTGCCCATAACTTTCCTAACTTTCCTAACAGTAGACTTGAACGCGACAACATTCGTATGAATATATGATGCTTAAAAATTTTTTTAAAAAAAATTGGTGGAGTATAACCACCATGTTTCATTCATAAGATAGTAAGGAAAACAATATATGATACTAGTTAAACAATGCATTCTGCCACTATTTGATATATTTTAATACTTATACAGCTCATAAGCTTATCACAACAGTATCTGCATATATTTTAAAAATAAAAAATCTGCATATATTATTTTGTCCCCCTCTGAATGCGTTGTACAGTGCGATGGGTTGTTATTTAATAAGAATTCCCTCTCTGTTGCATTTGTATAAAATAAACTGTAAACCCGCTCATCGGTTTAGTTGGTCATGTTCTTTTTAGCACCTTGTGAGGCACATTGAATCCAAGATTGATATTCTGCTTCGATATGCGTTTGTGATACTAAAATTTCTACTGCCAAGTTGTTTCACCACTCTTCTCTTCTAGCAACTATTTGGTTCATACTTCATATATATACCCTATCATAGCTGCTGTTGTTTGTAGACCTGGCTGTAATCGCATTCATATGATCTGTGACTTGTACTGGTTCTTTTCTAGCTTCCTTTGTGGAGTCAATGTTCTCTCTGCCCCCACAAGTAAGAATGATTAATTATTGTATTCTCATTTCTCACTAATTCAGATTGTGTTGAAAATAAGCAAACCCGCCACAAAGCTGATATATTAATAAACATTATCTATATATAGGGGTTAGTCTGAAATTCAGTGGACTGACTTTGAAATATTTTAATATTTATAGAGCTCATAAGAGCATCCACAATGGTGTTTCTCATTTTTGAGAAAATGACATCTCCAGTAATAGAAAATAGGGATTATGTCTACAGTGGTGGTTTGCTAAAATTTTCTCACTTTTATAGTCAGACGAAAAGACGATACAACCGTTTGAGGAATTTAAACGAAAAGAGACGTTGGAGGGCAAAATGGAAATAAATAATTCAAAAAAAAAAAAAATTTAAAATCCTCATGGGATGGGACATGTCCCGTCCGATCACTTTTGTGATCAAACGGGATAACATGTCCCGTTTGAGGAATTTATAAAAAAAAAATAAAAAATAAAAGGGGAAGGACGATACATGTTGTATCGTCCGACCTCTCTATTTAAAAAAAAAAAAAAAATTTGGGACGGGACATGTTGTCTCGTCCGATGATCTGAAAAATAAAATAAAATAATTGGGACGGAACATGTTGTTCTGTCTCATATAATTTGAGAATCGCAATTCCGTTTCTAAAAAATGAGAAACGACTGTAGCGAATTTGCCATTTTATGACAAAATAGCAAACAACTGCAGCACCTTGTTTCTCAAAAAATGAGAAATTGGCAAATATAGCAAATCGATTGTGGATGCTCTAAGAGCATCCACAGTCTTTTGGTATATTTGCTAATTTGCCATTTTTTGGCAAATGACACGCTGCAATCGTTTTCAATTTTGCCATTTTTTAGCAAATTGGCTACAGTTGATTCTCAAAAATGAGAAACAAAATAGCGATTTTCAAATTATAAAGGACGGTACAACATATACCGTTCCTCTTATTTTAATTTTTTTTAATCGAGACGGACGGTATAACATATACCGTCCCAAAAATTATTATTATTATTATTTTTTAAACAGGGGTCGGACGGTATAACATATACCGTCCCATTTTTTTTTTTTATTATTATTATTTTAAAAAATCCAACGGCCAGATTTCATTTAAAAAAAAAAATCCCACAATTCTCGGACGGTACAACATGTACCGTCCTTGAATTGTGGCTTTATTAGTGGGTAGGTTAGGTTTAGTTAATTAGGTTTAGTTAGTTTTTAATTAGGTTTAGTTATTATTATATTATTTAATTTATTTAATTAACATATTTTAATAGTTAATAAGTAATTAAAATTTTTAATTATTTTTTTAAACGAATGAGACGGTACAACATGTACCGTCGCTCGCTTTTCAAAAAAAAATTTGCGCGACAGTAAATGTTGTACCGTCCTACGCAAAATTTTAAAAAAAATGAGAAACTTATAGCAAACAACCACTGCAGCAACTATCGCTATTTGCTACTACTAGCTGCTATTCTTTATAAAATGAGAAACACCATTGTGGATGCTCTAAGCCATTCTCATAGCATGAGATTTTCCTGCCCCCACATCCACTTACAAATACAAAGCTCCATCTATCCAGTGTTCCGATCCCCATTCCTTCCACAAAAATGAACACCATCTCCTTCAGTTTCCTCTTCCTCCTCTCTTCCTCAGTAACGATATTCTTCCTTCCTAACCCCACCACTTGTTATTGCCACCCTGACGATGCACGCGCGCTCCTCGACTTGAAGAAATCATTTGGCAATCCCCCTGGGTTGGCCTCGTGGGGCAATGCCTCTGCTGACTGTTGCCTCAGCGAAAATGTACTTTGCGATCCATTAGGCACTAACAGAGTCACTGGCATCATCATTACAAACGTTACTGGCCTTGTCGGCTCCATCTCTTCCTCCATTTCCCTTCTCTCCTCCCTTGATGAAATCGTAATAATGGACAATCCCAACCTGGTGGGCCGTATCCCTTCCTCCATCGGCAAACTCACCAACCTCACATCCATCAAAATCTTCATCAATCCTCGCCTGTCGGGTCCCATACCAAGCTCAATATGTGACTTAAAGAAGCTCACTGATATTGACCTCTCTTGGAATGCTCTCACTGGCTCCATCCCTGATTGCATTGGCAAGAAGCTCCAGACCGGACGGATCTACTTTAACCGAAACCGGCTCAGTGGGCCCATCCCAAGATCTCTCGGGGAATCTTCCATTCCGACCATTGACTTGTCTCACAATAGGTTGACTGGTGATGCTTCTTTCATGTTTGGGGAGAAGAAGGCACAGCTGGAGTCGCTGGATCTGTCGAGCAATGAGCTGGAATTTGATTTGTCTAATGTGACTTTTCCATTGAGGCTTTTGGGTTTGTATTTCAACAATAATAGGATTTACGGAAGGATTCCAACCCAGATATCAAAACTGGGACGAATACTTTTCTTCAATGCTAGCTATAATAATTTGTGTGGGCGTGTGCCCACTGCAGGATTTATGAAGACCTTTGATGCATCGGCATTTAGCCATAACAGGTGTCTCTGTGGTGGACCTTTGCAGCCGTGCCATTAGGATTTCCCCTTTATTTTGTGGTTGTTTGAGCAATGCTCCGTAACTCTGCTTGTAATTGTCCACAACTGGGAATAATAGTTATAATTCTGTTGGTAGATTTACCAACACAAGTTATTAAAATTTTTGCTGCTAGATTTGAATGTGACCCCATTGGCCTGGCTTGGCTTACAAGGCATTGTTGTTCTTCTTCTTCTGTGATAATGTGCAGATAATCTTGCAGCATTTGAATATTGATTAGTCCACTGATGTACCTGTGCAGCATGCATGGATGGATCATGTGTGGCTCGACAAGTGAATATTTGAGTGCATATTGATACAGTAGATGCCGCCGGGATACACACAAGTGGAAAGCAGATGAAGACAGGTATAACTAACTTAAATTTGTGCCATGTTCTATTTGTGCCATGTTCTGTTGTAAATCTTAATTAGCTTGATTTATTTCATATAGCGTTTAAAATAAGCAACAGAGAAGCGCAGCGCATTAATACTGATCTATCTTAAAAGTAATCAACTAATGAACTCCCTAATTAACGTGTAGCGATCGATCTTTTCGAAATTCACAGGAGAGAATCTATTGGGTTTCACTCGCTCAAAATAGCCATGTGATGCAAGTGTATCCATTGGATAAATTTAGTAGTAGCCAGTTGGTTATATTTTAAGATTTATACTGTCAAGTAGCTTCACTACTACTCTTCACTTCTCGCAACTATTTGGTTCATACTCCATATATTCTATCATAGTTGTAATCGCATTCGTATGATCTTGTTGAACAATGCATTGATGTGGAATATTTTACTCTGTACACAGCTCATAAGAGCATCCACGGTCATGATCGATTGTCAAAAAATGGGCAAAATGCATATATACATATAGCAAATATAAGTGTTTCCTGCAGTCGTGAAATGCTATATTATAGCAATTTTATATAAAAAAATATAAGACTGATCTTGAAAATCCATCGTAGTGCGAAATGGATATAAAATGAATTATTTAATTAAATTTTTTCTCTAAACGGATGTTGAACATCCGTCGGAAGAAAAAGAAAAAAAAACCAAAAAGTGACAACTTCTAGCCGTTGGATTAATCTGAGGGGGCAAAAACAGCCGTTGAATGAAGAGGGGGGCAAATGCAAAATCGCCACAAGGGACGGAACTTCTAGTTCTGTCCTACAATTGCGCAAAGGAGGAACGCATCTAGAAGATCCGTCAGAGGGGAGGTTTTATTTTGGAATTTTTTAATTACGGTATTTTTTTAAAGCGACGAATTGTGAAGATCCGTCTGAGAATTAAAAAAAAAAAATTCGGCGTGATCCGTTCTGTATAATATACATAATTCCTACATCTGCTCTCATGTATAGCAATCTACTGTCGCAAAATTATCAAAATATGCATAAATAGCAAAGACTACAATGCCTTTTTAACTAAAATATGCGTATTATGCATAAATAGCAAACGGACTGGGGATGCTCTCATCCACTCTAAGGTCATCACACCGATGCTTTGATTATATTAATCTCTCTCGATGTCTGTTCTGAACCCCCACTGACCTATGTCTCTCCCTCTGAATGCGTTGTAAGGTAGGATGTGTTTTTGTTTAATATGGATTAATTAAGAATTCTCTCTCTGTTGGATTTGTATAGAATAAACTGTAAACCAGCTCCATCTATCTATAGTCTAGTGTTCCCATCCACCATTCCTAAATAAATAAATAAATGAACACCACCACCACGGAATTCGTTTTTGTAATATGAGTACACCACGGAATAGTACTCGACGAGAGGATCGCAATCCACTCATTTTCTGACGTCGCATGTGGCCGGAGCCCGCCGGAATCCAGCCTGAAAAACTGCAAAAATTAATTCCATCAACTATTTGGTTCATACTTCATATATTCTATCATAGTTGTAATCGCATTCGTATGATCTTGTTCATCAATGCATTGATGTGGAATATTTTACTCTGTACACAGCTCATAAGAGCATCCACAGTCGTGATTGTCAAAAAAATGGCAAAATGCATATATACATATAGCAAGTATAGTGTTTCCTGTAGTCGTGAAACGTTATATTATAGCAATTTTATATAAAAAAATATAAGACTGATCTTGAAGATTCGTCGTAGTGCAAAATGGATATAAAATGAATTATTTAATTAAATTTTTTCTTTAGACGGATGTTGAACATCCGTTAGAAGAAAAAGGAAAAAAAACCCCAAAAAGTGACGGAACTTCTAGCCGTTGGATTAATCTGAGGGGGCAAAAACAGCTGTTGAATGAAGAGTGGGGAAAATGCAAAATAGCCGCACGGGATGGAACTTTTTAGTTCCGTCCTACAATTGTATGTTTGTTAATTTTCTCATACTTTTGCTTTTTTAATTTTGTGTTAATTTTGAAGCATTAACATTGTATGTTTGTTAATTTTCGTGTTAATTTTGAAACATTAACATTGTATCTTTGTTAATTCGACCCAAAATCATCCAAATTTGTTGATTTTCCAAGTAAACATTGGATCTTCAAAAAGACAAGTAGCAAAAATTTGAAGCATTAAGTTGAGTTTTTATTTATGTAGGTATATAGTATATTCCAATTTGAGTATATGTAGGTATATAGTGTAAAAATTGGATATATATATGTAGATATATGTAGATTATATATTTTGGTATAGTTAATAACAATTGTTTCCCTTGAATGTTTCATCGCTAGGACTAGACTGATATTTATCTCAGTGGACAACGGTTGCTGGATTTGCTGCTTGTATTGCTGAAAGAAGAAATGGCAACTTCGTGTATGCTTCTTCGAAGGTACCGAACAACCTCTCAATTGTTTTTTATTTTGCAATCCAGGCTTTCTTATATGAAATCTAATAATTATATTGTAGTTTCATTATCTCAATAATGGCCCGCGGTGTTAAACCTATCTCAAACTTCACGACACTAACAATCAAATTGCAAACAAGGTTAGAATCAACTTTACAGTGGTCCTGATTCAACGTTGGATTCGTACAAGTATAATGCCCAACTATATTCTTCACCACGAAATTTGTCTCCCCTTTTGGAACGATTGCTCGTAATCTCCAAGGGAAGCCACCATCACTTACTACTGAGAGAATTTGCACAATCTTCTCAATTGTACGTTTTCTAGGGTTGGGAAAGATTAAGTGAATATATTTAGATTTAGAGGAGATTTGTGGGTAGGAGGTCAATTTTGGGAAGCTAGGGTTTTGGGTTTCGGAGTTAAGGAGAGAGTAAGAAGGGAGATAAGCAATAGTAAGAATGAAGAGAAAGTGAGATCTATTGAGATCTGAGAGCTAAAAAAGCCCCAAACAATACTCGCTTTCTGAAGAAACGTGTGTGGGTAAAAATCCCATCGCTTTTTCAGAAAGCGAGTGTAGGCTAGCAAAAACCAAGGCCTCACACTCGGTTTCTGAAAAAGCGATGGGGTTTTACCTACACTCGAGCAGGACGTTTTGGGAATTTTTAAAAAAAAGTAGGGTAGTTTCGGAAAAACTTTCAAAAAGTGGACAGTTTGGGAAAAAAATTCAAACTAACTGTGGTATGAGCAAGTTTGATCAAAAGATTCAAAACCAACCATCTTGCGCAAACCATCAGTTTTAATGGTTGTTTCCTCTTTCTTCCCTTGTGTAGTCAATCTACTACTCTCTGCCCTCACAAGTGAGAATAATCAATGTATTCTCACTAGTTCAGATTGTATTCAAAATAAGTAACTCATTAAAGCGGATCTAGACATAAAAAATTACTACTAAACTCTCTCTCTCTCTCTCACACACACACAGAGACACATGCACACACATGTATAATATATATAAAAATGACTATGCATGTGTCCATTTGATGGTTTAGTAGTAGGCCTTTTTTTATAACACCTTATGGGGCACAGCGAATCTGAGATTGATATTCTACACATACTTCTAGGCACTCTTATATTGCTTTCGTTTATGCAAATTGTGACAAAATATTGCTGATGAACACAATGCATAATTTTAGCATTCATTTAAAACTAATAATGTCATCGAACTTTTTGTCCTAGCTTGTAAGTTCCTCATTTTTTGAGTCTCTTAAAAACGGCGAGTGTTGGTTAAGATCCTCTTAATTGTAGGCATCTGATCGTCATTTGTTCAGTATCTGATACTGAATCTATTGCCTCCCTTTATGCTGCATGATGGAAACTTGTAAGTTATAACTTTAACTATAACGCTGATTGAATCTTCTGCTGTTGTAAATCTTAATTAGCTTGATTTATTTCATATAGCATTTAAAATAAGCAACAGAGAAGCGCAGCGCATTAATACTGATCTATCTTAAAAGTAATCAACTAATGAACTCCCTAACGTGTAGCGATCGATCTTTTCGAAATTCACAGGAGAGAATCTATTGGGTTTCACTCGCTCAAAATAGCCATGTGATGCAAGTGTATCCATTTGATAAATTTAGTAGTAGCCAGTTGGTTATATTTTAAGATTTATACTGTCAAGTTGGTTATATTTTAAGATTTTAAAATAAAACCTCCCCTCGGACGCATCTAGAAGATCCGTCCGAGGGGAGGTTTTATTTTGAAATTTTTTAATTACGATTTTTTTTTACGACTACAACGCCTTTTTAACTAAAATATGCGTATTATGCATAAATAGCAAACCTACTGGGGATGCTCTCATCCACTCTAAGGTCATCACACCGATGTTTTGATTATATTAATCTCCCTCGATTTCTGTTCTGAACCCCCACTGACCTATGTCTCTCCCTCTGAGTGCGTTGTAAGGTAGGATGTGTTTTTATTTAATATGGATTAATTAATTAAGAATTCCCTCTCTGTTGGATTTGTATAAAATAAACTGTAAACCAGCTCCATCTATCTACAGTCTAGTGTTCCAATCCAATAATGAACACCACCACCACCTCCTCCTCCTTCAGTTTCCTCTTCCTCCTCTGTTCCTCGGTAACAATCACAATATTGTTACAAATAATGTCTACAAAATTTCTTTTACAAAGGAAGATAGAGAGGCACAGGAAAAACCGAGAAGGGAACAGAGGAGGGTAATCCGAAAGAAAAAGAAAAGGAAAATAAATTAAACAACTTACAATAAGCAAATAAAAGTACAACTCCAAGAAAGCCGAGGCCTGTGTATCACACAGTGTCCTTAAAACAGATTTCGCCTCTCTCCGGTTGCTGGATTGAACGGAGGCGTCTGTCTCCCAGGATGCAACGACCTGGAGCGATCCCGTAGGCACCACGTACCACTCCCGAACTGATCACAAGCGCTTGAACCTATCACCTGACTTACCAACAACAGCAGGACGGACGAACAGTACAGAAGAGAGGGAGAGAATAGGATCTGGTTTTTTCAGCAGAGAACTGTGAAGGGGAGGCCTCTATTTATAGAGCCTGGGTTATTCAGTAACGGCAGACAAGACATTAACAGCCTTTACTGTAACGGCAGACAAGGCCATTAACAGCCTTCATTGTAATGGCAGATAAGGCATTAACTGCCTTTAACAGTCTTCACTGTAACGGCAGCCTTTAACAGCCTTCACTGTAACGGCAGACAGCGAATTGAATGCCTTCAGCGTAACGGCAGACAAAATATTAAATACAGCACTGAAACGGCAGACAGAACCGTTTCTGCATTCATTTCAGCCGTTACAAAAAAAAACTGTAGCAAAAGGTGGCTCTGCGCGGGGTGGGATCAAATCGGTCCGGCATTCGTGTCCGCAGGTCGTGCGGGCGCACACAAGTCGCATGTAATCCGGTCCGTGATTTGCACCCCCCTGCGCGCGCGAGAGAGAGCCTCTCTTCTAGACATCTTACAATGCTTAGAAGGAGATTACTATATATCCTCTTCTATTTTCTTTGTTATTTCCGATGTGGGACTAAGTTCCCTTTAACCCATTTTTAAGAATGAAAACGTCTCACTTTGAGAGACAATTTCTCATTCACCCCTTAACCGATTTTAGCGAACCAATATATGATTTTGATCTACTCACTAAGGAGAACACAAATCAATCAAGATCTCTCAATAATTCATTGAGGATCTTACTCAAAAAATTGCTCAAAAATCGGTTCGAAAATAGTGTCTAAAACACTCATTTTCTAACAAATATTCCTCCTTCCTAACCCCACAACCTCTTATTGCCACCCTGACGATGCACGCGCTCTCCTTGACTTGCAGAAATCCTTTGGCAATCCCCCTGAACTGGCGTTCTGGGGCAATGCCTCTGCTGGTGCCGGCAGCTGCAGTTGCAACATCTATACTGCAGACTGCGTCGAAGGAGGTACGAACAGGGTCACTGGCATCTACGTTATAAACGTTACTGGCCTTGTCGGCACCATCTCTCCCTCCATTTCCCTCCTCTCCTCCCTCAATGAAATCATAATTACGGAGAACCCCAACCTTGTGGGCCCCATCCCTTCCTCCATAGGCAAGCTCGCCAACCTCACATCCCTCAAAATCATGAGCAATCCTCGCCTTTCGGGTCCCATACCAAGCTCAATATGTGACTTAAAGAAGCTCTCCGGTCTACAGCTCTCTTGGAATGCTCTCACTGGTACCATCCCGGATTGCTTCGGCATGAAACTTGGGGTTGATTGGATCGCGTTAAACCGAAACCGGCTCAGTGGGCCCATCCCAAGGTCTCTCGGGGAGTCTTCCATTTCGTCCATCGACTTGTCCGAGAATAGGTTGACCGGAGATTCCTCTTTCATGTTTGGGGAGAAGAAGCCACATCTGGAGTGGCTGTATCTGTCGAGTAACGAGCTGGAATTTGATTTGTCTAATGTGAGATTCCCGTTGAGGCTTGTGGGTTTGTTTTTGAACAATAATAGGATTTACGGAAGGATTCCAACCCAGATATCAAAACTTGGACGATTAGTTTTCTTCAATGCTAGCTATAATCATTTGTGCGGGCCCGTGCCCACTGCGGGATTTATGAAGACCTTTGATGCATCGGCATTTAGCCATAACAAGTGTCTCTGCGGTGGACCTTTGCAGCCGTGCCTTTAGGATTTCCCCTTTATTTTGTGGTTGTTCGACCAATGCTCTGCAACTCTGCTTGTATGAGCATCTATAGTCGTCTTGGGCTAAAATTTGAGTATTTGGAAAATGAAAATAGAAAATGAGTTTTTGCTGCAGTTGTGTAACGCCAAAATTTGGGTTTTCACATTTTTTTTATTCTCAACGAAAGAAAGATTATCTTTTGTCCTAGCAAAGTGTAGACGTAAATCAGAAACGACGGAGTATTATTTACCGTCTATCGTATTATTTACAGTCTGTCGAAAGAAAAAGAAAAAAATTCATACCAAACTATTTTTTAAGGAGATGAAGGATATTAAAGTTGTACACAAAAACATTTTGGGGAAAAAAAATGAAGGGAAAGTCCCACTCATTTTGTTTTTTTTAATTTGAAGAGACGGGACCCTGTCTTCCGTCCTTCACTATTTTTTTTATTAATTCATCGGACAAAGATTATATCCCGTACAATGATGTTTCAGCTGAAAATGTGTAGGGACGGTGTTTAATTTACCGTCCGACGTCTCCGACGAAAGATTATCTTTCGTCACATTAAACGGACGAAAAATAATCTGTCGTCGGCTATAGTTTGGTAAAAGCCATTTCGTCTTCCAAATTTGGCCGTCCACTGTTCATGCGATCGCTATTTTTGGGTAAATGGCGAACGACTACAGCAATTTTTTTTTCAAATTTTTTAAAAAGTGGACAAATTGCAGACGACTACAGATGCTCAATTGTCCACAAATGGGGAATAATAATTCTGATTTTGTTGGTAGATTTACCGGTGTCTATAAAATGAGAGAAGATGACATAAAAGCAACAAAATCATGCTATATATAATTTATACTGTAAAATAGTTTTGAGAATCCTTAGAAAACTGATTTAAAGATTTCGTAAGCTCTCAAGAAATACTAATAAGTGTGTAGTTTATGAGACAACACAAAGTCTAATATATGATATGCCATCAATCATAATACTAAGAAAAAAATTTCAATTTGCCTAAAGAAATTTCTGGAAATGACTGCTTCCGTTCAAACACAAATTAACTTTTGGCCTGTTTTGGGTGATTTAGTAAGGATAATTCTCAAAAGCAGTTCTGTCATATTGTATGACTACTTGTACTGCATGTGAATTGGATCATACCAAACTTTTTTTAATTTGTCGGTGATCAGCTACTAAAGTATTTCGATCTTATATCTTGATTTAGGGTGTGCAATGAAAAATTATACTTCAAAAATTATAGCCTAGAATCCAGAAGGAGTTGTGTGCTGTTTTGTATTTAAATTTCTACTCTCACATTAGCTTCTTTTAGAGCATCCACATTCGTTTGCTATAATTGCCATATTCCCATATTATGAGAAACGTAAGTGTGCAGTCAGTTTTCTATTTTGCCATATTATGACAAAAAAGCTACAGTTTCTTCTCATATTTGAGAAACGAATTGACAATTCTCAAATTATAGGGGACAGAACATATTGTTCCGTCCCTTTGTGTGTTTTTTTTAAAAATGATCGGACGGTACAACATCTACCGTCTGAAGAAAAAGAAAGAAATTCGACAAATCGTCAAACGAGACATGTTGTCCCGTTTGAAGCCAAAAATGGCTTTGTCCCGTCCAGCTACTTTGTAAGATTTAGGCCATTTAAACTTAGGTTAGTGTATTAATTTGGTAGATTAGTATATATTATAATATTTAATTTATTTAATTTACCTATTTTAATATCTAATCATTAGTTAATTAACTTAAACGTTATGTACAAAAAAGAAAGGGCAAAAAACAAAGTACCCCCCTAACGTTTGGGCTTAATACAATATGCCCATATAACGTTTGAAAAAGTACATTTAACCCATTCCACCGTTAACTTAACCCAATCCGTTAAGTTAGAATTATTGAATTATCTTTTTATCCTTATCCTTTCATAATCAAATCTCTTGTTGTTTTTCCTCTTTCTTCATTCTTTTTCTTTTTCCTCTTTCTTCATTCTTATTCAGATTATGCAATTCATTTCAGATTATGCAAACAACTTATATCTTATTCATATTTCTGAAATTTAGTCAAGTTGCAACTTATTAGGCTTCGATGTGCAAAATACTTTTACAATGTATATTATTGATCCATTGATATGATTGATATTTTTCTTTCAGCTTTTTTTCATTCATTCGTTCAATTTGTCTCATCTTTCAACCGCAAATTGGGAATTTTAAGTGCATATTATAACACACAACGATGAAAAATAAAATTACAATTAATCATCCAATTTGCAGCTTGAGTCGTTCCCTATACTTTCTCTACTTCAACACCCGTTTCATTTTGAACTTCTTTCATTCTTGTTCATACACAAAAGGACAAGAAACTATTTACAGATCAATGCACTTGTGCATAGAAAAAAAGATGCCAGCTTCAAGAGCTCGTCACATCGAGAAAATTAACCAAAGAAGTTATTGGAGACTACGCTTCACTTCGATTTCTTCTCCGCTCTACTTCTATTGCAAAGGAAAAGTGACTTCACTGTAACTGATATGAACAAAATGTGAAACCTAATTGCCCTTCGTCCAATGCTTTCAGTTCAAGCTTCTGAAACGGGCTGCAGGTTTTGGCAACCAAGTGTTAGACGCAGTCACCTTTTTTGTTGAGACCGAAATAAATAAATAAATAAATAAAAATTAAAAATTAAAAATTCATATATATAATAAATCATATATATGAAAAAGAATGAAGAAAGAGAAAAAAGAAAAAGAATGAAGAAAGAGGAAAAAGAAGAAGAGATTTGATTATGAAAGGGTAAGGGTAAAAAGGTAATTCAATAATTCTAACTTAACGGATGGGGTTAAGTTAACGGTGGAATGGGTTAAATGTACTTTTTCAAACGTTATATGGGCATATTGTATTAAGCCCAAACGTTAGGGGGGTACTTTGTTTTTTGCTAAAAAAAAAAACGAAACAAGATGTTCTGTCCGAGCTCTTTTTTTAATATTTCTTTCTCAAATTATAGCAAATCGCGACTGTAGCAAATTGTTCTTTTTGCTATATGCTATTTTGCCATATTCTCATATTTGAGAAATACCATTGTGGATGCTCTTAGTTACCAATATTCAAATTTGACATTTTCTTTTTCCTCGTACTAAAATTTTTGCTGCTAGACTTGACTGTAACATCATCAGGGCAGAGTCGGCTCTGAGTTTATCGGGGCCCGAGGCAAATTCCCAAAATAGGGAACCGACACAAAATTTATTTTTCAATAAATTTGTTAAATTTTTCTACAATTCTTAAAAACCGAGATATATGAAAAAATAGATGGAGATTTAGGAATTTGAGAAAAAAATCTCCATACAAAACCAAACGCAAGCCCAACTAAAATAAGTGGTCCAAATACTAATTTTAAAAACAAAAGTCAAAAAAATAAAATTTGGGGGCCCTAAAAATATTACGCTCAAAATACGTATATGTAAATGCAAGATTTTTTTTTGCGGGCCCTAAAAAATATTACGCTCAAAATACATATATGTAAATGCAAGATTTTTTTTTTGGCTCCCTAAAATTGCAAAAAAATCGGGGGTTGCTGCTGCGTGGTTTCGGTTGTGGGAGCAACAAGTGTGAGTTCTTGTAATTTGTGACGCGAAAGAGGACAGATCTCAACCGCAGCTCTTAGTCGGCTTTGGCTGTTTAGATGGACAAGGCTGATGGTGGCCGGTTGGCCGAGGTACCTGCAGAAGGCCTAGAAACACCGGGAGAGATTTCCGGCGACAGGCTCTCTGACGATCTTGTCAGTGACTGACACAGTGACTGAAGAATAGGGTTCATGTGAGAAAAAGTGTATTACCTCTCTCAAGGAGGAGGGGGCTTGGTATTTATAGAAAGAGCAAACGGGTTTCTAACCCTAATGGGTCGGGTTAGACCTGTTTGTCTGTGGGCCTGCGGTTGTAGATGGCCCATTGGAATTTTTGATCTGATCATCTGGAGTGAGCGGATCCCGAGGGGATCAGATGGTCCAGATCGCGCAAAGCTATTTTTTACCCCCCATCATAAGCCCCCCCACTCCTGGAGGGTTATATGTATCAGCCGTCGAAGAGTAGTCCGTTCTTGTGAGAAGATTGGTGGGGAGTGTTTGCAAAGCGGATTTTCGAAGTGTGTTTGGAGGTCGGATGCCGACCGTAATTAAATACCGAGCTCCGACCGACGAGTAGAGTCAACTGGATGGTTGAGGTTATTGCCAAGCGTCGAGTCGAGGGGGTTGGCGTCGAGGCTAGGGGGTCGGCGTCGAGCGTCGAGCTTAGGCGCTTTTGCGTGAGGAAGCTACGTATGTGCTCGACATTCATGGTGAGCGTCGACACTAGGGGGTCGACGCCGAGCGTCTGGTTTAGACGCTTTTGGGTGAGAAAGCTACCCCTGTGCTCGAGATTCATGGCGAGCGTCGAGGTTAAGGGGTTTGCGCCGAGCGTCGAGCTTAGGCGCTTTGCATGAGAAAGCTACCCTTGTGCTCGAGATTCATGGTAAGCATCTAGAATAGGTGTAACACCCCGTACTCAATTCGTATGCACACAAATAAATCATAATCCACTGCCCACCACAGGCTGGCCTCACAAAAGGTGTCCAGACTATTCGGTAATCTTTGATCATTGGCTTTTTCTATTTGTTCACTCTTTCTCTCTTTTACTCTGGCGATGTGGGACTAAACCCACGCACACACAGCCACAGCCACGTCAGCCACTACTTTCTCTTTCTCTTTCTTTCATTTCTTTTTTGTTTTCATTTAATGCCCATCATTCATTAGCCCCATAATCATCTTCTATAAGCCTCTTTTATTAATCCAATTAATCCATAGCCATAGAATCCCTGTAGGCCCACTCCAATAATCCATATATATCTCTAATATTTCTCCTATATACTCTACAAATCTGGTGTGCTACATTCACCCCCTCTTAAGATACTAAGAATTCAGCGTTCTCGCTGAATACGAAATGTGCAATCTAGCACAAGATCATCTTTCTACTCGTACGCACACAAATAAATCACAATCCACTGCCCACCACGGGCTGGCCTTACAAAAGGAGTCCGGACTATTCGGTAACCTTTGATCATTGGCTTTTTCTATTTATTCACTCTCTCACATTTACTCTAGCCCACACATACACAGCCATAGCCACGTCAGCCACTACTTTCTCTTTCTTTCATTTCTTTTTTGTTTTCATTTAATGCCCATCATTCATAAGCCCCATAATCATCTTCTATAGGCCTCTTTTATTAATCCAATTAATCCATAGCCCATAGAATTCCTATAGGCCCACTCTAATAATCCATATATATCTCTAATATTTCTCCTATACACTCTGCAAATCTAGGGTGTTACATTTAGAACTATCTCAACAATCATAAATATATGCTATAGGGAGATTATAATTTTACTTCCTGTGTTGTGCTGTGAATTTTGAAATGCAGATTTCTGTAAGGAAATGCTGTGAAATGACTGATATTTCAGGGGAGATCCTGCCAAAATTTTTTTTGAAATTCGTAATAAGATATTAGGAATAACATAAGTAGTTAAAAAAAGGGGGGTGAAAATTTGGGGTCGTTGCACTAGGGGGTCCACGTCGAGCATCTAGCTTAGGCGCTTTTGCGTGAGAAAACTAACCCTGTGCTCGAGATTCATGGTGAGCGTCGAGGCTAGGGGGTCGATGCCGAGTCCAAGTGATCTCGCCCCTTCAACGGTTGGCTCGAAGTCCATGCCAAGCTTCGAGGGTCTTACACTTTGTAAAAAAAACGGTTTTTTTAGAGAACTAGAATTATACGTGGGTCATTCAAGTAGTATCACGTGTGTCGCTGACGTCACTTTTGCGGAATTTGAGGAGTCGCAGACTTTGCGAGAATCAAGGAGTTGCATGCTTCTACATATACATCCCCCACTCCCCTCCTCATTTCTCACTTTCGCTTTCTCTCTCTAAGTCTCTGAGCTTCTCTCTCTATGCGCTTCTCAATCACCGGCGGTCGACTTTCTGGCGATCTTTTCGACATCTTCAATCAGGTTAGTATTTTTACTATGTCGAGGGTTCAGTCCGGTTCTGTAGCCTCTACTTCGGGTCGGCATGCTAGCCCACGCTTTTCCGACTCCTCTTCTTGGGAAAGAGAGGAGTCTGTTTACGTTGTGAAGCCGCTCCGTACTCGGAAGCCTTTTGTGGTAGAGTCTAGTGATTCAGAAGGTGAAGTGCAGGGGGGGATGTGGGCAATGTTGGAGTGGTGGGAGCCTCTGTCGAATCCCTTAATGACGAGGGAGATGATGTATAAGAGGTCGACCGATCAGCTAAAGCCCCCATCCTGGAGCCGTTGGCAACGCCTTCGCCGCCGAAGGCCCCACGAAATTGAAAGAAGAGGATAAGGTGGACCATGCCAAGTAGTCCGGATGAGACGGTCCCATGACGAAGGCTGGATGTCCCCTTTCTTCAGCAACCAACCTCGATTAGGATGTATTCGAACGACGTTGGAGACTTGGTCTGGTATGGGGTGCAGCCTTCGTCACCGAGTCGAATGAAGATCAAGATGGACTATACATCGACTGTGCTAAAAGTGGACGATCTACCCATAATTCGCACCAGCTACTTCATTGGCAGGGAGTACGAGTGAATGATTCCCAATCCCGGTCTCCATCCTACGGATCCATTAGCCCCTTGGTACTGTATGTTTTCGGTTGACGCTTTCAGCTCGGGTTTGCGGCTGCCGACTCACCCATTTATCCATGAGGTCCTGACGTGGGCATCACTGAGTCTGATGCAATACGGCCCGAATAATTCGAACATCTGGTGTGCTTCATTCTGCTCTGTAAGGAGAGGGGGGTGTCGATTTGAACTATTTCCGAGCCGTGCTAGGCATTAGCTCGTCCGGCGAATACGAAGGTATTTTCTATATTTTACCTCGTACTGGGAGGAAAGTTGTGCACGGCCACCCCGATTCTATAAAGGTGTGGAAGGAGAAGTATTATGTCGTGTGGAGTGACAAGCCATGGGAGATTCCGACTAGGTGAAATTTTTACAAACCGAACTTTAAGGGCCCGGAAAAGTTCGACCTAAAAGCTGAAGAGTGGGTAGACTTCGAGCGCCTCTGTAAAGGCATCAGTATTAGTTGGCCGAAAGTGACAGAGATGCATCTGGCACGAATCGGACTGAACCCCGCCCCTCCTCGTATGTCTTTCGTTTACTTCTCTATCCCAATTTTCCTTCATTCTTATCCCCTTTCTTTTCTTGTGATGGATCCTGTAGCAATTGTCGAATGCAGGGCAATGTTGAAGAAGAAGAAGGCCGACCAGGCCGAGCAGGAGAAGCAAGGGAAGTCCACTTCGCAAGTGGCTTTTGAGGGACCCTCGGACCCGAAGGCGAAGAGGTTTAAGACGCACTCGGTCCCGGGTACCCCGAGCTCCACTAGGACGGGCCCGAGCTCCAGTAACCTTAGGGTTACAGAGGTCGTGTAGAGCGGGCTCCCACTGGTTCGTCCCGATGCCCAGGAGATGGTGGGCGATGAGGGGCTCCAACCGTGGGCTCTTGACTGGGCCGTGCGAGCGGGGAACACCTTGACGGAGGGTCCAGTGGCGTTGGAGTTCGTCGAAAGATGGCCACGCCTCACGATGAGCACACCATGGGGGCTGACACCATCTAGTCAGCCTACATGAGTTGGGCTCAGGCGAGCGTACAGGTATGCGTCGTTCGGCCCCGTTTCTTCTAAGAATGTAATATTTCTCCTTCATCTCTCTCTTTTATTTTGCAAGTGTTTCTTTCTCGGCTGCAGGCGTGTATGTCTGGTGCCCAGGTGATGATGCTGCATCACCGCAAGCTGAGGCGGGAGAGGAAGATTTCTCAACGTTATGAGCGGGAGATGAAAGATCTCAATCTACAGCTGGACGCGGTTAGCTCCCGTAAACAAGCACTCAAGGCCGAGCTAGCTTCCATGGCCGACGAGAGTTTGAAGAGAGAGGCCGCCATAAAGAAGGCTGCCACCAAGCATACCGACAAGATAAGGCTGCATGGCATGGATCTGGTCATCCAAGCTCAGGACGAGGTGTATGCTCGGGTAATGGAGCACGTCAAGTATTACTACCCTGACATCCAGCTTGACGAGTTCAACTATAATATGGTTATTCCCGAACTGCCGAGGACGCCCGGAGGTGACGGCCGGGTCGGGGGGAAAGAGGAAGGTCGGCCGTCAACGCTGCCATTGTTGGAGTGGTTCGCCCTTCCTCTGAGCAGTAGCCCCCCCCCCCCCCCCCCCCCCCCGGTTTTTTTTTGTATTTTCCTAAGGCGGACTGGGCACCACAATTCTTTGTATGGTATTTTGATTTATAACAAGAAATTTTTTGGCCTGTATTTCTATTCTCAATCATAAACAACTTAGGACGATGCTGATCCTTAACGAGAGCAAAGCATCAATCCGAGTGCCAACCGTGTATATCTTCTAACTATCATCAAACATCTAATAATTTCCAACAAAAAACAATACAAATTTACTTTTTTTTGTGCGTGTGGACAAAATAGATAGAAAATGATTAAAAGCTGTATAAAATGAAAGGAGTAGCTAGACAGAATTAAAAGCTGGAGCAAATTACAAAATTGTGATCTCGTTAGAGAAACACAAGCTGCCAGCAATACAACCTCAGAATACAGATAAGAATCATCATGTTTTTAACACAAAAGAAACTAAAAGTAGTAATGTATCAAAGCATATCACAATCTAACACCATTCTTCATCAGCATCAGATGTTTGATCAATCTCAGACATTGAATCAGCCGTGTGTGAATAATCTCAGTCATCGATGATCACCACCCTCACAGATCCAAAGAGCCAGCAATATTAGCAGCAGTATCAACTGGATTTGTGTTATATATCATGAAAACAAGTATTTGCAATTTCTTGAATATCCATGTTCGATTTTTTTGCATCAAGGAAAAAAGAATTGCTCGTAATTTTAAATAAAAGATAAAATTATCAACAAGAGCATTAATGTTAGTAGATTTCTAACAAAAATTTTGGTATTTCTTCTTTTTCCAAACAACCCATATCATAGAGCTCACTGCAAGAACCCAACCAGCTCTAGTAGATGATTTAATACTCTCTCTGTTTCTCTCTGTTTCACTTTAAGTGATATTCAGGGTTTGTTTCTTGTTTCACTTTAAATGATATTATTCAATTTTTTTCCTTTTTTTTTCAAGAAAATTCTTATTTATGTTGAAATTTTATCTTAATTACTCATCTTAATTCTATCAAATATTCTTAGAAAATTGTAGTTTCAACTTTCTAGATTTTATTTTCTCCAAAAATTTAATGCAAACTCACCATTTACTACTGGTAACTCTATATATTCAGAATTTGTATTGAGAAAACATTAATTACAATTTCTTGAAATCATAATCTGTATTGAAAAAAGAATTAGTAATTAAATCATGAAGACTTATTAATAAGGATGTAGAGGGAAACAAATGTTTATCTCACCCTTCCTTAATCTGTGTGCAAAATTCCTGAATATCACCTAAAGTGAAACGGAGGGAGTATTTTTTCATCGGCACAGACCACCAAGAATGCACGGTACGAGGTATTACTATCTTTTTATTCTGGAGAAATCTCATGTATCTCCTTCAATGATATGCACGAAGTATATAAAACAACTAACTAGAAATGGACTCTTAAATTATTTGGCCTAGCCAATAAAATAACCACTACCTTGAGATATAAAATAGGATTAATTACAAAAATTCCCTCTAATATTTCCTTGCAAACATATAGTACAATTTGGAGAAATCACCAATCCCCAAATCTCAACCGTCCATTGGAGCGGGTGCAGCGCCGCGTGCCGGACCCGTTACGAGGCACCCGACTCGACGCTCGCACGCGCCGCTAACTTGTTCCCACCCAACCTGACATCAAGCAGACACGTGTCACGAATTCAGAGGCAGTGGGACCAAAGTGCGTTTAAGTACCCAATGATTGATTAATTTACTTTATTTATTTATTTATTCCACCCATAATCCTTCCATACTACTATACTAGTATCCCTTAATTTCATAATAGTAGCTAGTAATATACACGTGCGTTGCACGTGGGGGAAAATGGGGAGGAGAATGAAAAGGGAAAAAAACTAGTATTATACACGTGCGTTGCACGTGGGAAAAATGGAGAGGGAGAATAAAAAGGATAAAAAAAAAATCTACCAACACGTGCGCTGCACGTGTTGGCAAAATGACACAATGACAAATGACACTAAGCCCTTCTCCCATTATAATATTAGAGATTAGAGATTAGAGATAATGATAACACAATAATTATCCAATCAGATTATTATTATTATTATTGTTGTTATTATTTGACGTGATTGAGGTTTGCCCATGACGTAGATTATGGGATTATATGATAAAGAATAGATTTCTGAGAAGTTAGTGGGGGGAAAAAAGAGCAGGAGAATCTCTTAAATTTTTGACTAATTGGAGAGAAACTTTGTTGCTGTTGGATTTGGCTTCGTATCCTAGATTTTGTCATGGTCATATAGATTTTGTTGAAAGTGTTCCACTAGTGTTTGTAGCTATAGCTATCATGGCTATAAAGTTTGGAAATCACATCCATCTTGGCCTTGTATGTCATTGTGTGTTTTCACACTAATTGGTGGTTGGTATATGAGGATGTTGCAGCTCAATAATGAAGTTTGGTATTAGCAGATAGCAGATATCTTTTTTCTTTTTTTTTTGTTTGAAATACCCAAGCTTACCTGTCTCACTCAATCAGATTTCATGGTTGTATCAGTTGTTCAATTCAGCTTAATAAATACTAGTATTTTTCACGTGCGATGTACGATGTACGTTTTGATAATGAGTTGATGTTAAACGTGCAATGCATCTAAGTCAATAATAATTAACACTTACGATAAATATCTTAATTTTAAAAAATATAGTTGAATGAGTGATACACGTATTTTTAAAAAAAATTAAGAAGAAAAAACTTTGATGTGTACGTGTGATGCACGTATTGAAAAATAGATTTGGAGTTGCATGCGCGATGCACATGTTTATTTTGTGACAAAAGTGGTGTTTCTTATGTGACAAAAAAATATTAAAAAATGTTTATTTATGATAAACTCTTCCATTAAATAATGTAAATATATAATATTATAGATAGATAAATTGATAGTAATTTATACATGTGATGCATATTTAATATATAAAAAAAATTAAAGTAAAAAATCTGATATAGTAAGGCGTCGAACTTGAGACTTCCTTCATATTAGTTATGCACGTGCGATACACGTGTTGGTAGATTGACAAATGACACTAAAGTTTTCTCCCATTATAATATTAGAGATTAGAGATGATGTGCAAACCATAGCATTATGATCTTTTTTAAATTTAAAACTACTAGATGATTTTCCTTACATTTTGATTCTAGAAAAGTGTATATATATAAAAGTGAAATTTTTATACCAATAATTTGCATGAATTAAATGGACATGATCACCAGTCAACAGAATATATGTCTGCAGTTCTCCAAATTGCACCACCTTTGAAATCAGTGCAATATGGGGGCTTTGCCATTTCCCACTATGCCATGCTCTCTCCTCCTACTCCTAGAATCCTACATATATCTTCCCATACTTTTCCACCTTTTAAATTATGTTCAAATCTTCTCCTCACTTCAAAGCCTTTGTACACAAGGTCTTCTATATATCTTACCTACTATGCTCCAAGCACAAAACATCACCCAAATTATTAGAGAGAAGACATACAATGTTGAAACCAAAAGTTGTGGTCTCAGTACTGCTGCGCCGCCGTGTTGCCTGTGCTCGACACCGGTTTCCTGACCATGCGTTACACTCGTTCCGTCCCGCCTCTTGGCAGCGGAGGGGCGGCACTTCGAGCAGTCAGTTGTTCGAAAATTCTCTAATGGAGGAGGGTTCACGTTGATCAAAGAGAGTGAAGAGTTTGGTGCAAATTAAGGGGAATTGAGGTACATGGTCCGAATGTTGTCGGCGATCGATCGATAAGCTTAGTGAAAAACTTAGTTGATGAAGTTGTTTACTTTGTCTAGTTTCATCTCATTATCAATATTGTAGTACTATGTTATATCCTTAACTAATCATGGGTTGTAAGGGACGCATTCATGGTAATTAAGATTTGGAGCTAGGAATGCATCACTTACAGTACTAGTCATGTCATGTAACCAATTAATGCATTGTCACAATATTGGCATATTGCAATCGTTTCTCTTGTTTTTTTTGATGAAACGGATAGAGCCCGAAGACTCCAGCTAAGCAATCAATTAAATAAATAGTCTATTACAAGAAGGCTTTACCAGAGGTAAAACAAACAACAAATCGAATAATACCTATATACAGAACAGCTAAACAGCCCCAAATGGATAATTACAACCAATAAGAAATACACGGATGAACCTAACAGGCTCCAGAGGATCGAAGAAGAGAGGATCACGGCCTCCGCTAATCCGAGGAACCCATCAGGGCTGCGGGAGTCGTCCAAACGGAGGCGTCCAGAACCGAACGCCAAGGAATCCATCATAGAAGACGACAGGCCAGCAAACCAACACAAGGAGCAGCAAACCGACATGAAAAAATAGTAACGGGTGGCCATTAGAGGAGAGAAACGAATGGATGATACTCCCGAAGAGGACATGAACCCAGACCGAAAGCAATGGGGCAGCATCCAATAACGTCTCAACCCTAGGCAGCAAAGCCTGAAGCAAACGCAAGATAAAACTCTCCCAACAATATCCAGGAAGTCATAACATAAAACGCCTCACCTCCAAAGAGGCCAGGCTCACCATCGATAGATGCTAGCCCCAAAAATTTAAAAAGCAACAATCACAGATCGAAGGCAACCATCACAGCAGGGTAAATAAAAGAAAGCTAAAGCAACATCAAAGGAGAAGGAAATAGGATAGTGAGTAATATACACATAACAGTAGAGAGTAATAGGATAGAGAGTAATAGGATAGGGAGAATAATGCACATAACAGCAGGCAAAATAACAACCAAAATATCCTGCTGAGAACAAAACAACCAGCTAATGCTAGATCAAACTATCAAACACAAAACCACCCAAAAATCCAAAGCCCATCGGGAGATTACGAGAGAGAGAAACTAGCAGCAGACCAACCCACCACAACATCAGAGAATATAGTCCAACAACGAACACAGTCCAGTATTAGGCCTGCAACATAAAAGAGGAGAAAGAATATAAAAAAGCAAGTCAAAGTAGGCATGGAAGAAATAAGAGTAGACGAAACTAAATAGCTTGGAGATTATTGAGACAACTAACAGATAACAGTAATTTGTGCGAGGCTAAAGATGCATTCTCTTTGAAAATCGGGCTAGAAGCCCAGGAATCGAAAAGAAATAAGAAATCTTCGATAATAGCCGCAATCGATTTGCATCGATGACGGAATAATCTACTATTTCTTTCCTTCCAAATACACCAAATGATGGTGTGGGTAGCTAAAATCCATGCACTTCGGAACGACTTGTCCGAAGGAGGGGCAGACCAAACAGCGGACAATTGAAAGGGAATCACTCCCGTATTCCAAGCTAAGCAATTAATCTTCCAAAGAGGGATAATGAACGGGCATTGAACGAAGAGGTGGTTGGCGTTTTCTGTGAATTGATCACACAAAGGGCATAATTGCCCCCCAGCTAAATTCCTCCTATTAAGAATCTCAACAGTGAGCAGTTTATTATTGACCGCTAACCAAGAATTGATTTTAACTTTGATGGGAACACATGATTCCCAAATGAGAAGCGCGGTAGGGGATCTCACCCCTCTAGAATTGAGGAAACGATAAAAAGAATTAACCGAGAAAAGTCCCGACGGGGTCCAGCGCCAGGAAATGCCCTCTAAAATGGACCAAGAGTAACCATTGATCTAGGAGGTTATCAAACTGCTCACCGAGCTCGACAGGGAGGGCGATGATGAAAGGGATAATCCAGTATCTAACATCATCTATAAGGATGAAAGAATCCGCTACCGAGGCATCCGGTAGAGCGGCCAAGCGAAATAAAGAGGGGAAAGCCGATGACAGCTTAAGATTGCCGATCCACAAGTCTGTCCACAGTCTAGCTGTGGTGCCATTGGCGCAGATCCTGAAAATGCCACACTGAAAAGCATAAGACGCTTTCCAAATACCTTTCCAAAAGGGCGAGGCATAGCGGGGGGGAAAAACCGGGAATTCCCACCAGTTGGAAGAGGATCTATAGTTTTTAATACACCGTATCCACGGGAGATGATTAAGGTTGTGGAATCTCCACAGCCACTTGCCTAAAAGGGCAATGTTGTGATCTCTAAGATCCAAAACCTCGAGGCTCCCTTCCTCTCTAGGATAACAGATGATTTTCCAATTCGCCAGATGCGACCCCGGGAGATAGGCAGAAGAGCCCGACCAGAGGTAATTACTCCTGATCTGGTCAATCCTTTTGATTACCCAAGAAGGTAAGTAAAAAAAGGACATAAGAAATTGGGGTAAGGCGGATAGGACCGAATTGATGAGGATTAATCTACCACCTCTAGAGAGGGTTTTGCCCGACCAAGCAGAAAGCCTATTCTCCACTTTGTCAATGAGAGGAACCCAATCGGCTCTAAGAAGCTTGACCCATCTGAGGGGGATGCCAAGATAAGTGATCGGAAAGTTGGCGACGGGACAATTAAAGAAATTGGAAGTCTCTGCTTGTCGATTGGGGGAACCGCTCAACCAAAGCACAGATGATTTTTGGAAGTTAATATGAAGACCGGAGGCCAATTCGAAGCAGTAAAGGAGCAATCGTTTCTCTTGTTGTTAACGCATTTGCGCACTTATCCACTCTTATGTCTGTTTGTTTGTTTGTTGTATACTCACAATTCGTCATCCGTAAATGGAAGGGTCGTTAGCAGGGCCGACCTCCACCTTGATGCAGGCGAGGTGGCTGCCTCAATCCCTCGGGTTTTTTTTACAAATTTAAAGACCCCTAAATTTGTGTTTTTCTTTTAAATATAGGCACGCATTTTGTGCGCAAAAAATTATATTGTTATTAGGGGTTCTAAAAATAATTTTTTTGGTTCTTCACCTTAGACATCGGGAATTCATGACCGGCCCTGTCGTTAGGTTACTCTTTGGTCTTTTCTGAGGATGAGGTACATAAGTAAGAGACCGACCTCTTCTATCCTTGAGTGCATCCCCAACCAGTCCCCATCCCTTGGGGGGTTCAAAAATGGCATATTCTTTGAAATATGCCATACTATTTTGGGTTTCAAATCGAATACTTCAATGTAGCTTTGTTATAAATACCCGAAATCCGGATTCGATCTGGACCTGATCTGGACCCGGCATTGGGCCAGAACCGACCCGGCCTATCCGGGTCCGGGTCCGCTCAAAAAAAGACCCGACCCAGATGAGGCCGGACCCGAATCCGAACCCGAACCCGAATCCAGACCCGTTAAAAAAACTCAAAAAATCAACATAAAAATAAATATTCTATCCCCATCCCTCTCCTCATTCCTCCTCAACTCTAAATCTTCCTCTTCCAAACTCAGGTAGTGAAGAACCCGACCCGACCCGATACCAATACTACTTCAAGGGTACCTGATTTGGTGGTTTCAAAAAAAATTAATTTTTTTTTCTTTTCCAGACAACAATATTTTTTATTGTAAAGATATAATACAAATACTTGAAAAGTTATAATACAATTATTTAGAAAATGATAATACACTTACTAAGAAAAATATAATACAATTCTTGATGGTCTTGATAAAAATTGATTCATATTATTATTTTAAAAATCAAAACGAATCCGGTAGATGTCCAATATTTATCTTATTTTGAAGAAATCGTTGATAAATTAACAATGGTATAATTATCTCTAATATCTAATCTCTAATATTTTAATGGAAAAGTTGGGGCTGTGTACCCAAATAAATACATACATTGTAATCAAATAAATACGTACAATGCACGTGCATAATTAATATAAACAAAATTTTAGGTTAATGCCAGCCCTCAGATTTTTTTGAAAAAAAAAATATATTTATAAAGACTGCATCACACGTGTAAATTACAAAGTTATATATAATAGCAAACTGAATAAAATCAGTCTAAAAGAAAGATTAAAAACAAAATAATTGAATTTTGTTTTTATATTAAAAAATTCCTTTTGCAGCATAATTTTTTGGCAAATGGGTTCCACAAATGAGGTTTGGTTGGAGGGGGATTTTGGCAATTTTGCCGATGCATCCCTAATTTAAGGGATTGGCATTGATTCATGTACTAACTGTTCATCATTATCAAAAAAAAAATTCTCGTAGAATCTGACACTTGTCATCTTCCCTCCTTTTCTCGTAGAATAATATAAAAAGAGTAATGCTTTAGCCACTACTATTTTCTTTATTATCTTAGGTGGCATACTTCTATTGGAGAGTTCTCCTACCTACCCTATCTTTCCCCACCTATTGGAGTGTGTCATCTAAGGTAGTGAAGAGAAATATAGTGAATTTGGTAGTGGATGTAGCATTACTCATATAAAAATTACAAAATTAGACGAATTGTTTCGGTCGTCGATTGTTTATTTTTATTTATTTTTTTTTGGTTTAGTTACCCATAGAAATTCTTATAAGTTAATCAATATATTCCATAGCTAATCCAATGGTCCCAATTCCAAAATTCTTGAAAAATCATATGCAATCAACCCATAGAATCCCCCAAAAAATCTATGTTTCGTCCGAGTTTTTTTTTAAAAATGGTTTTTTTAATTATAAAATATCAGAAAAAAATATTATAAAATATTTGGGACAAAACATGATGTTTCGTCCTCTATAATATGCATATTGCTATATCAGCTCTCAAATATAGCAATCTACTGTAGCGAAAAGTGGATAATATGTATATACAACAAACGCTCTCAAAAAGCTAAAATATGGATAATATCCATATATAGCTAAAAGCATTTGTAGTCGTTTGTTAGTCAAAATTTGGCTTTTACGAAATTCAAATAGGACGGACGGTAAATTATTTTTCGTCCGACGTCAAAATAAAAAAAACCTAAAAAAAAAAAACTTTAAAATGGGAATTGATGGCCAGATAGTGACATTTGAACCAAAAAAAAAATCAAATTTCTTCCCTGATCTAGGGACGAGGGATAATGTTCCGTTTGTAGTTTTTTTTTGTTTTTTTTAGATGGAGCGGACTGGAAATCATTTTCTGTCCGACCGTTTTGAAAAAAATTAAATTAAATTAAGGGACGATATATTATCCTTCGTCCGACGATGGCCCAGCTCCAATTGTGTAGGGACGGTATTTTATTTTTCGTTCGACGTCTTCGATGAAAGATAATCTTTCGTCGCATTAAACGGACGAAAGATTATCCCTCGTTAGTTATATTTTGGCAAAAGACATTTCGTCTCCTATATATGGTCAGACACTGTTCATGTCAGACCGAAAAATTGGGTAAATGGCCAACGACCAGAGCGTTTTTTTTTACTCATTTTTTTTCTCTAAAAAATGGGTAAATGGCAAACGACTACAGATGCTCTAACAACTGTGGATGCTCCTAAGAGATTAAGAATCATGTACCTGGGGTTCACTTCCATTAAGTACGGATAACTAATGATCCTTGTTGAAAGAACTTGGTTTCTCATAGCCCTGAGTTCCCTGGGGCCCAAGGCGAAAGATCCAAATAATTATTTTTGGGCCCCTAATTACAATATAATTTTTTTATCCGCAAAGTATGTGCCTATATTTATAAGGGGAATACAAATTTGGGGCTCCTAAAAGTACAAAAAAATCGGGGGCCTGAGGCGGCCGCCTCACCGGCCTCAAGGTGGCCGGCCCTGGTAACAGTAAAGGCAATAAACCTGGCAACCGTTCTTGTTTCAACTGAATCAGTATGAGTCATACCAACAAATTTTATTTCAAAAACCGACCTACATACCACCACTGAGATAGATATAGCTCCGAAAATACAGTATTTGGAATGGATAAAGGGAGATCTCAACCAACCTATATCTTTTGAATGAGAAAATGATTGTCGAAGTTGGGTCTTGTATTCTTCATTTCTTTTGGCAAAAAGTGAAAGTTGAAAAATAAATTAGAAGCCAAATAGTACCAATCAATGCAAGCAAGTTGAGAGGACGACTTCAGTAGATTCTTGCAACTGAGATAGCAGCAGGACTTGGAAGTGAAGTGATATTCCCATGTGACCTGAATCAGTACCTGTTCTATCACAATTTAATTGTTATATGTGTAAATTAAGTGCAAACCAGCTGTGATCTCTTGACTTTACCACTTTTGAAGTTAATCAAAGATCCAAGTGGATTGATGCTAGTCAAAGTCTTAGATCTCTTTCCCAGTTTCAAGATTCTACAGTATATGCAGGGCCTGCCCCATCTTAAGACAGGCGAGATGACCGCCTTTGACCCCCCCAATTTTATTACAATTTTAGAGGTCTTCAAATTTATATTTTTCTTGTAAATATAGACATATTTTGTACGTAAAAAAATATATTATAATTCGGGGCTCTAGAAATAATTATTTGAGCCTTTCGCCTTGGCCCTGGAACTCCGGCCCTAAGTACATGATATGATATTTACCAGTTTCATGCATTTCTTTGAGAGTCAATGAGGACATTCCAACTATATGATTGTTCACTTCAATGACTAAGTATGAAATATGCAGTGTGAGCATCTGATCATGTCTTTTTAATAGGGTTTGGTTTATTTTAAGACCATCTCCAACCACGCTAGCTATCTCTCAATCTCTCAATTTTAGCCAAAATAGCTAGTTTAGAGATAAAAATCTGCTCCAACGGGACTTGCCAATGCACTCGCCAAAATAGAAATATCATATTCACTCGCCAGATCTGACGAGTTTGTATTGCTCGCTAAAGCACTCGCCAAACTCAAAAAAAAAAAATTAAAAAAAAAAAAAAAAAAAAAAAATCACGTGCGATCAGATTTCTATATTTCCATATTTATTTCGCGATTGGATTTCCATATTTATTTCGCGATTTGGATTTCCATTAAAAAATCGCGATTGGATTTCCATAAAAAATCGCGATTGGATTTCAATAAAAAAAATTCGCGATTGGATTTCAATAAAAAAAATTCGCGATTGGATTTCCATAAAAAAATCTGCGATATGATTTCGCGATCTGGATTTCGATTTGATCTGGGTTTGATTTCGCGATATGATTTTGAACTGAGATCTGCGAACTCAGATATAGGTTTGGTTTTTTTTAATCTGGATTGGATTTCATTTAATCTGGGTTTGATTTTTTTTGAGGGTTCAGTTTAATTTGCTTTGGCTTTTTTTTGGGTTTGGTATTTTTTAGGCTTTAAAATATCTATAATTATCTAAAATAGCTAGTATGGATGGAGTGGAATTTTTTTTAGCTAGCCAAATTATTGCTCTTCATTCTGACTATTCTAGCCAGTTAAAATAGTTAGCATGGTTGGAGATGCTCTAAGTTGTATTTATTTTAACTAGTATTTTTTTTTTTTTTACGTGCGATGCACATTTTGATAAGAGTTGAGAATTTTCGTGTGCAATATACGTGTTAAGAAATAGTTTTTGAGTTGGACGTGCGTTGCATGTAATTGAAAGAAAAAAATATTTTGAAGAAATTACGATTTGTGCATGCAATACACGTGTTCATAAGTAAAATTGGAGTTATACGTGCAACACGTGTCTGTTTGGTGTTAAAAAAATATTACAAATTATTTTGCACGTGCAATGCACGCTTAAATAGGTGAAATTTTATTTGTTTGTTTGTTTTTGTTGTAATTAATGGGAGAACTGGAGTTGTACGTGCAACACACGGGTTTGTATGTTGACAAATTACAACTCCAACCCTCCCATTATATACAGAGAGATGTATGAAATCTGGAATGTGAGACAATAAACTTAGCAATACAACCACATTCAGTTTGCAAGCACATGATGAGTGGAACTAATATGGATTAAGCAATTATATATGATTATTAATTAGAGATTAGAAGAGAACCAAAAATACTAAACATATGACATGTGGACTGAAGTATTTTGTTTCATTTAGAATTCTGTCCTTCCCTTGCTTGCAACCAATGTAAGAAAAACAACTGAGCAGATAGACAACCTTTACAATGATGAACCACACCACCTTTCCAACTAGTACAACTATACAAGCCTCGCACTCAAATCTTTACAAAATTCCATAATTTATGAATCTATATTGGTTATTGGACCCTTGAACCAATGTCGGGCACGAAAGATCCACGCCGATACGGTAAGAATGAAGAGCCCTCCGACAGCAACTGGAGTGTAGTTGAGAGTGTCCTTGGTGATGGGATAAGCTACAGGGAGCGAGAAGAGCACCGTGATGGTTATGACCCAGAGAACTGCAATCCATCCTACCAGAACCCCATACCGCCCCAGGTTGAATGGGCCAGGGACGAAAGATTTCCGTGCCAGTGTCACCCGGAAGAAAATTGGGAGAGCATAAGCAATGTAGAGACCGATTGTAGCTATTGACACCATTGCTTGGAACGCAACAAGGCTCCCAAGAGACTGCAGTGAGTATACACGACAGAATTAGGTTAAAGAGAATTTCCGTGTTGTTCTGTTAGGCGTCCAAATTACAACTCCAACTCTCCCATTATATATAGAGATTCAACTCAGATACTGAGGTCTAGTGATTTTAGTTGTTAACGGAGATTCAAATAATTTAATTGTTCTATGATAACTTTCAAAAAGTTCTAATGCATGAAAACATGACTTATGAGAAACAAAAGATTAAAATAAATGCAGCATGAACCATGACACTCATAATTGTTTGAACATTTCAATAAGCCTGCTTCAACTTTGATAAATGCTGTCTTTAGTTTGTACCTGGGTGGCTGGGCTAGGCCCTGTGCTCTGGATTTGTTTCGTTAAGCTCTTATTAATGAAACAGGGTGGTCAGATTCCACATTTTCCCTCAAAAAAAACTTTGATAAATGTTGTAAAGATTAAAGAGAGTGGTCATACCGTTAAAGCCATGCAAAAGGAGATAAATGCGGAAAGCCAAACTGCATTTATCGGTACTTCTTGCTTGTTCACTTTATGCCACAGAGAAGATAGTGGCATTGCTCCATCTCTCGAAAATGCATATGCCATCCTAATATGAAAATTGGCAGATGATGAACAATCTTACATAGCAAAAGTACTACTACTTTATGCAGTTAACATATAAAACATAGAAGAAGACTGTACCTAGAGTTGCTTGTCACTGAACTCATACCACAAAAAAATATGGCAACAGCGACAACTCCCAAACAAATAATTCCCCCAACCCCGTGTCCGTATCGACTCTTAAAGGCGCCATAAAACACCTCGGCAATTGCATATCCTCCAGCATCATTGTCTGGGCTCAACAGATATGGTACATTGGTGACGGCAAATGTGATGCCAAGTAGGTATCCCCATCCAACAAGAATTGATATGCCAATTGAACTTATTATGCCTTTCGGTCCGTTTATATCTGCATTCTTTGTTTCCTCGGTCTGATGGGGGGAGAATATACGATTAAAATAACTATGTACCAAGAAATCGATGTAGCAAGTGTGTTTGAGGACTGAGCTTACCATATGAGCAGATGCATCATACCCAGTCAATGTATACTGGCTCATCAAAAGTCCCAAAACAAATATGTACAGTTTACTATGGATTCCTGCATCGTTCTCTGTATTGAAATGGGTAAAAACAAATTTGGGACTCGCCCTCTCTTTTGCAACCACAGGTATGGCAACCATAAGAACAAAAACACCTGAAAATTTATATGATTCCATCTTCAAACTTGAACTAAGTGAAAAAAATAAAATGAAATATAATTACAAACCCTAATTCTGTAAATAACATTCATTAGAGCATCCACTGTAGTTTACAATATATCTAAAAAAAATGGATATTTTGAGTTTTTCGCAATCACTATCGTTCGCAAAAAACCTACTTTTTAGAAAAGTAGTGAACATTACGCTGCTAAGTATAGTAGCATATTTAGCAATCGCCAAAATATAGAAAACGAAAGAAGATCTTCCGTCGCTGAATTCTTTAATATATTTTTTCCAAAAAATTACTAAAATGCCATCAAAATATTTACCAAATTGCCATTTAAATTTTAAAAAAATCATTAAAAAATCCAAAAAATTGGTGTGCTTGGACAGAAGATGTTCTTCCGTCCAGCCAATTTCCCTCAAAAAAAATTTCACAATTTACCAAAATGTCATCAACATATTTATAAAATTGCCATTTCATAAATTTAAATTTTTTTTAAAAAAAGTATCAAACGGAGGATCATACGGAAGATCATCTTCCGTCTGGCAATTTTTTATTTTTTAAAAAACAAAAGAATTCACAAACGAAGAATGTTCTTCCATCTGTCAATTTTTTATATTAAAAAAAACATTAGATGGAGGATGTTCTTCCGTCTGAATATTTAATTAGTATTTTTGGGACAAATTTTGGCTCAAACAATAGCAGGGGAACTCTTTCAATTGCTATTTTCGATTGCCAAATACCCATATTTTAGCAGCAACGATAGTAGATGCTCTTATACTTACCAAACAAGTTCCATGCAGCAGCTAATTGTCCAAAAAGAGATAACCAAGAGATAGAAAGACTGTTTATAATTGCATGAACCAAAAGAATCCCCCCATGAAATGCTATGACTACATATTTGGACGCCGAGTAACCTCCCCCATTGTTTCCACCAGTTGAGAGAAGGATGATAACTTGAATTAGCTGTGCTAATGAGAAATCGACACTGGTGGTAACAGCCCACTGCATTATAAAATTTCCTTTTCAATTTTTAGAACGTTTAATTATAGTGCAAGTCCAAGAAGAGGATCCGCCTCAGTAAGCAAGGAAAAGCTCCGAGCTTTGGGATAAAGAAGTGTGTAGATTACCTGTCCGACAATATTGAACCTGCACGCATACAATTACCGTAATTATTGTTAGAGATTATGAGAGATTATAACAATAGAAATTAGAGTTAATATCCTAGACCAAGGTGCTTGAGATATTCGCTGGAATACCTAGACTACTATCACAAGCGTATTTATAGAATAAGTATTTATAGAATAAATACTGGTTTGGGTACTGGGTTCTCAATTCACTCAACCCGCATTCTGATATCCATACAATTAGTACGTGTAACACACGTGTTACCCATAGAATAATATTACACATAATATTATTGATATAGTGAGAATATACCTATATATCCAACAATTATTAGAATAGTTTCAATGAAAAACACAAGAGGACTCCTTGTGAACGAAAAGAAAGAAATAGAATAGAGCATATAACTTGATATGATCTATCTTATCCAGGGGCGGAGCTATGTGGGGACCCGGGCCACCCCGGGCCCCCCCAAAATTTTGAAAAACCCCTTATATTTTTTGAAATTTTTTTAAAAACCCCTTAAATCTAATAAATTTTATTATTTGGCCCCCCTAAAAATTATGAAAAATACCTATATATTTATATATAGTTATAAAAAAATTTCTTGGCCCCTCTGAAAATTTTGTTCTGGCTTCGCCCCTGCTCTTATCCATCACAATTACCAAACTGTCTACCACTTATTAATTCCAACCAAAATGCTAATAATTCATTAATACTTACTAATATATATATATATATATATATATATATATATATATATATATATATATATATATATATATATGTTTGGTTCCTACTAAGGAGCATAGATTATATTTGGTCATGAATCTGAAGCATGAAGTAAAATACTATAAGCTAATAATTAGTTTGGCAAAATTAATCAATCAAAATCTGCTTCGAGAGAAAGTAGTATTCAACAAGGAGGTAAACATGCATCATAAGCAAACTTTCAAGCACCATGCAAACAAATAGATCAAGCATCATAACATGATTGCCAAACTATAAAACTTGCACTAATGCCTAACAAGCAAATTATTTAATACATATGCAAGTGAATGTGTGTGTCTAGTTTGTGCAACCTTCACTGTTACATTAGTAAAGCTAAGCTAAGTAAAACAGTACATGCTAGATTGGGATTCCGAACTCCAAGAATTATAGTCCTAGCTAACTAATTTGTTTTCCTTAGTTTCAATTGTAAAGTCGAATTATCATGAAGAGATTAAGATATACCATCCAGTCATCCAAGATGCAAAAGGCGCCCAATTTTTCCCAGAGAGTCTAGCACTCCAATAATAGAGGCCACCGGAAGTAGGGAATGCCGAGCAAATCTCAGCCATCGACAGGCCAACCAACATGGTGAAGAACCCGGCAACAAACCATCCATAGGTTGTGGAGAGCGGACCACCAAAATTGAGGCCGGTGTTGTATAGAGTCGTTATACCGGTAAGCACTGATATGATGGAGAAGGAGAAAGCAAAATTTGATAACACCCTGAGGAATTACCAATATTTCAAATATATGAAGTAAAGGACTACCATATGGAGTTGGGTTTGCCTATAAGTTTGGATTGGGTAAAATTGCATTGACAATCATCACAATAAAACTACATTTCATTGAGAAATATTTAGTGGAAAGCCAAAAAAGAACATGGTATACTACCCGAAAAGAACATTCATAGATCCAAAGAAATTGAAAGGTTGAATACTATCAATTTGGTCGAGGTAATTTCTTATTTCACCTAAGAACTTGACTTCCAGATGAACTGACAATCTCAATAAATATCGAAATCGAAATTACCAACAACAGCACAAATGGACTACTAATCTTGCTCATGAATTTAGTACAGCAAGTACAACTAGACCCATATCAATACACTCAAAAAATAAATATTTACATAATAAGAAATAAAATCAACGGTTCAGATTCAGCTTCCCAAAACATATTTTTCCCCAAAAAGTCCCTCACCTCCCCTCCTCCCCAAAAAAAAAACTCTTCCTCTCTCTCTTTCTCACATTCTCTCTATATCTACTAAGAAATTTAGATTTTCATATTCCGGGTTTGTAGATTTTCAGATTTTTTATGTTTTTTTTTCTCATGTTACATTGAAAATAGAAAGTATCTCCTCAACAGTTGAATTTCATCATTTTCCACCCTCAAAATTCTAAAAAGTTGGATCTTACATTCCCATTTATAATTATTTTTCAACATATACTAATGAAAACATGGACTTTTATTTAAAACTAATTATTGATATACTATTTAAACTTGAGCTACATAATTGTTGTTTTACTGTTTACAAAGTTTTTCATACGCTGTATTGTTCCGAAGACGTGCCCACGGTCAAATCTAGTAACTCAACCAGATTGAAGGACAGGGACCCATATACTGGACCCTGAACTCAAATAAGTGAAAAAAAAAATAATTTAAAAAAAAATCAATAACATTGGACAGGATATTCCATCAAAACAAACCAATGATTCCAAGTTAGCCAAAAATCAGAAAGAAATTATCACAAAAACCCAAATCTTCTATCGATCCAATCCCAACATCAATGGAATTATTGTGAAAATTAAGAAACAGGGTTACCATAAAAAACCCACTAATCCAAACTCAAAGGCAAAGACCCCGACTCAAAACCCAACTCAAATAGCACCAAAATTAATCCCAAAAAATCAGAAAAAAATAAAGGGAATTGGAGTTGAAGATGATTACGAGAGGTCACGCTTGAGCTCTTGCTTGTAACCCAACTCATTGAGCCGGGTTGTACCCGAATCCAAACCAGCATTGATATCAACCGTTGTGGAGCCATTGCCATCTTCCTTCTCCCAACCCATTAGACGTCAGAAAGAGACACACACACACACACACACAGAGAGAGAGAGAGAGAGAGAGAGAGAGAGAAGCAAAGAGATGGGCTTCCTTTCTTTCTTCTCTCTCTTTCCTGGGTTTGAATTCAATTGCTAGATGCCATAAAAAACGTTGGAATCTTTGAGCAATCTGACGAATTTTGGGAGTGTGAACTGAGAATGAAATAGCGAAGTTTCAGTTGACTTGCTCTATTTTTTATTTTTGTTTTGTTCCTTCCATCTTCTTGTTGGACTCACAATTGTACTGTATATCGTTAAGGAATTTGGAATTGCTATTAAAACCCCTAATTCGTAAACTATGTTTTTTTGCACCCATCTAGGTGTTAATTTCTAAACGATTTTTAATATCGATACCCCTAACAAATGTGTGAAAATATGTCCATTTATTTTCATAGTTGTTCCTAACAATATGGAAACAGTTGTCAAGTATTTGCGCTTGTGAACTCAAAAACTAAATTCGCCGTTCTCAACGACGAGTTTAGTTATTTCGTGCCCATCGTTGGAACACAGCAAGTGTAATTTTTTTTTTATAGAAACTCGTTGTTCCCAATGGCGAGTTTAGTTCAAAATTTTCAATAAAGATTCGCCGTTTCCAACGGCGAGAACATTTACACTAGACTCGTTGTTGGGAACGACGAGTTTAGTATTATTTTTTTTGTGGAAGACTAGTTGTTGCCAACGGCGATGACATTTACACTAGACTCGTTGTTGAAAACGACGAGTTTAGTTAACTTTTTTAATTATTATTATTATTATTTTTTTTTTAAGACTCGCTGTTCCCATCAGCGAGGACATTTACACTAGACTCGCTGTTGGGAACGACGAGTTTAGTTTAAAAAAAATTCTATTGAGTTTTTTTTTTGAAAATTCACTAAGTCTAGCAGAGTGTTTCACTCTCTGTAAAATTTCCTACATCCTCACCTTTCCCGACGGTGAGTCTAGTATAAATGTCATCGTTGTCGGGAACGGCGAGTCTTTATTGAAAATTTTGAACTAAACTCATTATTCCCAACAACGAGTCTAATGTAAAGTCCTCGCCATTGGGAACGGCGAGTCTTCATTAAAAATTTTGAACTAAACTCGTTATTCCCAACAGCGAGTCTAATGTAAAGTCCTCGCCATTGGGAACGGCAAGCCCTCATGGAAAATTTTGAACTGAACTTTCCATTGGTAACGGCCATGTCTCAACGGCGAGCATGAAATTGCTGGGTTTATGTCTTGCATACTATATTGGATAAGAAGACGATAAGACGATGGAGAGACAAAGGCGATTGGAAACGGAGTGGAGGCAAGGAAACAGTCAGCAGCTGTAGTTGCAGAAGTTGCGGTCGATCGGCCATAGGGTGCGATCGACCGGTCATAGGGTGCAGAAGTCCTCGAGAGGGGGACGGTCGACCGGTCGCGGCGCTGATGGATATTTGGGTCGGGTCTTGGTGATTTGTGAGAAGCCCAACTTGCTCTTCAAGTTGGATCGTGTGGCTCCTATCGCAGGGTTATCTCTTATGTACTATCCAATGGCTATTGTAATAACTTAGGGTTTGTCTTTAGATCTATATAAATAATTGTAACGGCTCATAGATCGATGATGATTCTATTGAGTGCCGAATAGAAGAAAAGAGTACTTCATCTGAGAGGGTGAGAGAGTTTCTCCATTGTAAGCAGCATCATGTTCTATTAGGCTTGAAAGAGGGTCGTGGTGAGAATTGTAATATTCTTGTATCTTCTATAGTTGAATAATATCTCGGATCTTCCTCCCCCGGATTAAGGCGAAAGCCCCAACCGGGACAATTCTTGTGTGCTTTGTGTATTTGGTGTGATCTAGTCTTGCTTGGTGGTTTGTATTGATTGTGTCAAAGACTCAACAAGATCCTCATATTTTCCTAACAAGTGGTATCAGAGCAATCAGAATTCGTGGGGTTGTTCGAGTTCTTTGGAGATGGTAGATCAAAAGATGAAGATCAAGCGGTTTGACAGTAAGATCAACTTCAATCTATGGAAGGTGGATATGTATGATGTTATGGTTCCGAAGGACTTGCACTTTGCCCTAGAAGAGAAGAAGCCAACCGACATGAAGCAAGAGAAGTGGGATGCGGTTTGTTTGAAGGCCTTGAGTTTAATCCGGTTGTAATTGGCAGACGAAGTCAAGTGTAATATCCTTGAGGAGAAAAGTACGGCGAGTCTTTGGGCAAGACTTAAAACTGACTACTCGGGATCATCGTTGCTAGATCGGATGTATTGGAAAAGGAAGCTGTTTAGGTTCTCAATGAAGGAAGGTACCCATCTTCAATATCATATTGTGGAGTTCAATAAAGTAATATCTGAACTGAAGGTGATTAATGCTGATGATCTTAGCGAATAGGATAAAGCTTTTAACTTGATATTCACTGCCAACTTCTTATGATCACTTGATAACTACCATGCTACATGGAAAATCGGCCAAGGAGACACTCACTGTATCCGGGGTGATTAAGGATCTGAAGAAAGATGAACTAAAAAAAGAGACTCATAAAGGAGGGTCTACTTCTTTAGGGTGTTTTGCGATGAATGGTGATACTTCAATTGGAAGGGATGCGGCACACAAGGGTAAGATTCGTTGCCATTACTGTAAAGGAGAGTGGCATTACAAAAGAGATTGTCACAAGTGGTTGAGTCAAGAGTGCTACCTAAAGAAGGGGAACTAGCCCATATAGTCAGCGCAACTGAGTCAAGTAATAATGTTGACTGTTGTCTTCTTGTTTCAAGTTTTTCAGATGTGGATTCAAGTTGGTATCTTGATTCAGGAAGTTCTTCTCATATTTTCCCCTAGAGGAAGATGTTTTCCACTTACAAGTCATCAACATGCCGTAGTGTGAGAACGGGGAGTGGTGAGGTTTGTGAAGTAGTGGGTGAGGGAACTGTTGAAATTGGAGATGCCAGATGGTAAAGGATTCACACTAGAAGAGGTCATGCATATTCATTCGATACAGAAGAATCTTATATCCTTGGGTAATCTTGATGCTCGTGGCTGCAGGTACACAGCTCGAGATAGAGTTTTGACAGTTTGGGATAGTCGTCGTAAGGTAATGAAGGGTAAGATGGAGATTGGACAGGGTCAGCACAATCTGTAGCGCCCCGAATTTCTAATATAATATCTTAGAAAATACGTGGCACAATTCCCAGCATTAACTTCAATGTAATATTAAACACAGTCAAAAAATACAGATAATTTTTATTACAACAATCTTTACAAATACAGCGGAATACAAAACACCTTGAATTACAAACTTTCTTTTTACAAAACTTACACAAAAGCTCCATTACATCAATTTATCTCGAGCATCCAAATCCCAAGCTCTAAGCAACAATAACCTGTAAAACATGAGACTAGAGATAATCCCTAACCCCCAAAACTAAAGGGGTCAGCCATAAAGGTGCGAGTGACATAAAAACAAAGCAATATAATTAAATCATAAAACACTGAGTCATCAACAACATGTATCATCAACAATAGCGGCATCAGACTAATTTAATATTAATTGATGCTGTTACTACCAATAGCGGCATCAGACTAATTTATGTCATTATTTTTTTTTTTTTTGAGTTAAAAGGTGGAATACTAATTTATGTCGTTATTGGGAATAGTGGCATCAGTTATAAGCGATTTCACTTACAATTTTTTCTTCTTCCAGTTAGACAACTCTTAAGTGAATGCGAGACATACTGATGTCGTTATTCCCAATAGCGACAATGAATTTTTTTTTTACAGGCGCTGCTATTGGCAACAACGAAATCAAAATAACATATGACGTTATTGCTGATAGCGTTTTATGCTGACATATCCAAAGTTGGATCAGTAGGATAAATATTTTTGAAAGTTGGTCAGTTTGGTCAATAGTTTCAAAAAGTGGGTCAGTACGAAAAAATTCTTCTATTCGATTACTTTACTGTGTTGAGTAGGAATCTTTCCAAACCCAAATGACTTGTAGATTTTAATTAGGTACTACCACTAACTTTATTAAATAATAAGATTCCACAATATCCCAAGATCTTAAGCAAAGTTAGATACAACAGATAGCTACCTACACTAATTTAAACGAACAAGACTAAATTTTGATTTTGGCTATCTATTTGTTAAGTTTCTATTAATGAAACATCAGAGACTTTTAACACATTGGTTTAATCTTGAAAAAACTTAAATGAACAAGAGACATGTAATTATCATGATTGTGATGGGAATTAGACTTACATTGAAGATCTAATATAAATCATATAGACCGACGCTTATATAATGCTATCTTGTGAACTGGTGAATAATTTTTGAGGTGTACAAGGATTCGGCCTCAAATTTGAGGTCAGTAGTTGAAAGATCTTTTCTTAGAATTTACCAAGAAAGTGACATGCTTTAGGAAGAAAATTCGAACACTTGACCAATAAATTTTGCATGGAATCTAAACTCCAAACATCCAATAAAAGTGACAACGAAAGAGTTTCAAGAAAGAAACCTACTTCCTAAAGTCTCCTAAGTGGAGGTGTACATTTGTTATTATTATTATTACTAGTAATTTGCACGCGCGATGCATGTTTTAATTAAAATTTTATTTTTTATAGAATAAATAATAATAATACGTAATTTGTCACTAGACTTGAGACATCCATTCACCCTCACAGCCGAGCTCCTCCCCTCACACAACCTGAGCTCCCTCCAAACCCAAGCTTGCTCATTGTCTTCATCCCGAGGCTCTACCGAACGCCAACAACTTCAACTCCTTCTCTTTACTCTCTCTCTCTCTCTCTCTCTCTCTCTCTCTCTCTCTCTCTCTCTATACTATTGTTATGCGTTCTGCAGTTTTTTATAATGTATTTTCATAGTACCGTTTTTTCTTGTGTTTTTTGGCAAAATTAAACGCTAGACCACCGTTTAACTATTAAATGATGCTCTTTGGCACTTTTTGAAACCATGTTAAATTCTCGTTATAACCATGTTTATCAATTCCTCATATATTGTATTTTCATTAATTTCTTCAATTCCTTACATATTTTCTTCACTTTCTAGATCACTTCAATCATATTTCAATGTTTCCACTAAATGTCATCTTCTACAATTTTCTTCTATAGTTACATTCAAAACATGTCAAGCTTATCTTAACAAATTGCTTATTTAGTAACATAACTACTTAAATTCCCATTCCATCACAACCATTTTCTTCAATTGCACACACATTATATACTCTAAATTACATGGGAATGGCCTTTGAACAGCACCCTAATCATGGTATTAATATTCAACACCCGAACATTCTCCATCTTCAGCCTATAACAAATGTACGTCCGATTCACCGCAATCTACCAGCCCAAAACCAACCCCAGATCCTAACTACACTTCATAATCGGCATCACCTCCAGCTGCGGCGATTGCCCCACCACCAATCTCGCATCCACATCAACAACCGCCATGTCCCCACTCCCACTCGGTCGTCCCCTCGGCATCTTGCTGCTCGAAACCCTAGCCGCCGCAGTTGGCGCTGGAGGGAAATCTGACGTGGCTGTTGCGGGAGAGGGAGGAGGGGCGTTGTTGAGGAGCGCCATGAGAGAGGCGCCTGCGTTGGGGTTAGGGTTAGAGTTTGGGGGGGAAGGGGAAGAAGGTGAAGGGTGGAAGTTAGGGTTAGGGTTATAGTTTGTGGGAGGGGGGTGGAAGAGGGGGTGAATGGCGAAGGGGAGAGGCAGTTGGTTGGGGTTCGGAGATGAGGAGGCCGTGGCGGTTGAGAGAGGAGTTAAGGTTTCGCTAATGTGCGCCGGGGATGGGAGAAAAGGGACAGCGCAAGTAAAGAGGAAAGTGGAGAGGACGAAGGGGGAAGAAGAAGAAGTGTGTGAGGAAATTGGAAAGGACGATGGAAAATTACATTTCTGACCTCTAATTGTGGAGGGATCAGGGGCAAAATTTGACAGAAATAACCCAATATTATTTTTTAGCTTTTTATTGTATATGGGGTATGATAGTAAAAAGCCGCCAAAATGGAGCTTTGCTTAATAATAGTAGAGATTTTTTTAACGGAAAATATGGAGTACGATCACATTGTTTTATTAACAAGAAGTTAATAAAATAAACTCAGACAACTGAGCAAAATATAAAGTCCTACATTACTTAATTAATACATAGAACATTCTTTGAACATGGGGTAGTGAGACAAAGGAAAGACAGAAACATACATGCATCCAACAAAAGTACAACAAAGCATCTAAATTCCCCCAATAGACCCTGAAGAATGGGGATCAATCAAAAGTAAAAGTACAGGAGAACAGAACAGACTTGTCCCTCAGTTGAGCGTTGGCCTGATCTCGACTTCATCGTCATTGTACTACTCCACCTGGAAGACGCTGTCAATCTTTCCTCGAGGACTTATAGCCCAACAGAAAATAAGATGCATAATGTGAATTAAATTACTAAAAATATTCTTGTTAGTCTCAAAAAATAATAGTTATTTCTATCTAGCCAAAAGACTCAGATCGTAGCAGAGATAGCAATAAACTAAGCTTCATACATTTGTACTTGTCAAAGACTTATACATTGATTATAATATTATCTAAAGTTCTGAGTTTTACTTAACACTCGGAAGCTTGAATTTTCTAATTAATGAAAGATTCTTCACTCTCTCCTTTTCCAGTCTTATATTGTGTCATTATTTTAAACTTGGAATTACTTCTTTTCATTTTTTAATTAAAAAAAAACTGTATTGTAGTTTAGTCTCAATATATTAGATTTTTGTTTACCATTTAAACATTTTACCATTTGAGCTAAAACCCAGTGGTAATTATGTCATTATATAGTATTACTAGATTTGCCCTTGGGCACGTGCCTACGGCACGTCTTCGAAACGATACAGTATATGAAAGTCTTGTAATTAGTAAAATAGCAATTATGTAGCTCAAGTTTGAATAGTAAAACAATAATTAGTTGTAAATAAAAGTCCATGTTTTCATTAGTATATGTTGAAAAATAATTATAAATGGGGATGTAAAATCCAACTTCTTAAAACTTTGAGTGTGGAAAATGATGAAATTTAACGGTTGATGAGATATTTGCTATTTTCAATGTAACATAAGCAATAAAAAATGCATAAAAATTCTGAAAATTTACAAACCTGAAATTTGAAAATTTAAATTTTTGAGTAAATAGAGAGGGAGAGAGAGGGAAATGAATAATAAATAAATAAATAAGTTGTTTTGGGATTTGAATTTGAGTTTTGGGGAAAATTTTTGGGTGGAGAAATATGTTTTGTGATGTTAGATCTGGACCATTGATTTCAACCCTATTAAATGAGAGCCACTTGATAGCTTTCTTTGTGTTTTATTATATGGGCAAAAGGGGTATGAGCAACTTGTTCATTTAGTAAATAAGCAATTGATGATGTGGCATACATGTGAATAAAAAATTTCTTAAAAGGGTTAGTTGTCCACTGTATCACATGCATGCCACATAATCAATTGCTCGTTTACTAAATGAGCAAGTTGCTCATATCTCTTTTACCCTTATTATGTAAATAGGTCGATCGATGAAATTAATTATCTTCTACTTAAATTTGATGGCACATGAATTGCGGGCATGCAACGTACATTTTTATCGGCACGATGTTTTTTTTTTTTTTGATAAAAGATGACGCTCGTCATCGTTCCATTAATAAGAAATAATGAAACAAAGTAGTACAACTGAAATAAAAACACGTGAGCAACCGGCTACACGATACATCGGCACGATGTTTTCTTATGAGCATTGGACAGCCCTTATTGGGCCCTGCACTGGGCCTTGGAATGGTCTGCTCTAACTAGCTTTAATTTATCGAATTTCTTTTTTTAGGTACTTAAACAACAAAACAGAGCAAAACCATAAAACTATCGCTAAAAATTCGTTTATAAACATACTAGTATTATACACGTGCTGTGTATGTAAAAAAAATGGGGGAAATGAAAAGGGAAAAAAAATCTACCAGCACGTGCGTTGTACGGATTGGGTTAAGGACAAATTATACTAAGGCCTTCTTCCATTATAGTAGTAGAGATATGTTTATTTAGAAAAATTATATCATAATCTCATGCAAGTCATAATAAAAATTCAATAGTTATGACATTAGAGTTTTTTAGCAACACTCACCTCAACAACTTACCAAATTACACAACTGACCTCTCTAATTGAAGAAACTCTACTTGCAAAAGGGTACAAAATAAGCATATATAGTGTAAGACACATTACCATCCAGTAATACAATCCAGTAATACAGGAAGCAAAAGGCCCCACCATTCAACTGCAAGCTTCCCACTCTAAAAGTACAAACCCCCGACGTTGGAAACGGCAAGCAAATCTCAGCCATTACCATCCCAGCCAACCAACAGGACCGGCTCCCGAGTTTCCGGGGGCCGAGGTAAAAAACCCAAATAATTATTTTTGAAGACCTCTAATTACAATATATTTTTTTACGCATAAAATACGTGCCTATATTTATAAGAAAAATACAAATTTAGGGAACCCTAAAATTGCAAAAACAAATCGGAGGCCCGAGGAAGCCGCCTCACCCGCCTCAAGGTGGGGGCTGGCCCTGCCAACCCAACACCATCGTCACCGGCCCATCCCCGTCAACACTGACACTATTGAAAATGTCACCGCAAAATTTGAAATCGCCCTATCCAAATTTTTAAAAAACAAAAAGTTCTAGGGCATTAAGTGAAAATAATGTAATTTCACTATTTTAATGGGAGTGTTGGAGTTTATAACCAAACAAACTCTAACTTTGTTATCCAACAAATACGTATAATACACGTCCAAACTAAATTCAACAAATACAAACATTTGTAGACAAAAAAATAAGTGTATCGCCCGTGCATACATAATATAATTGAAGTCTCAGGTTCAAGACCAGACTACACTCAAATATTTACTTTTTAAAATATATATATTTATTAAGCTGTGCATCGCACATGTAAATTACTAGTAAAATATTAATATCATGTTAAGTTATGATAACTGGAATTTCGTTGAGTTAGAAAATAAATATAGTCGACTAGGGATCTTAATTATGAGAGGTTGCGAGTGAGCTCTTGCTTGTATCCGAGTTGATGCAATCGCATGTCATTGGAGATTTCGGGCTGGCTTATGATAGGGAGGTAAGAGATGGTGTGTTTGTCGATTGGAAGGTCGGTGATGGTCATTGGTGGAAGATTGGGAAATCGGACGGTGGACAAGTGAGATCTAATTTTGAATGGCGGAATTGGGGAGAAAGGAGGAGGGAAAGGAGGAGGAAGATCGATGAGAGTAGCTTTCATAATAATAATTAATAAATTATGGTTACTTTAGTTGTCTCTTTTGGCGGGGAAGTAGGTAGGGGTGTAAAATGAACAGGACGATCCATCGTTCGTCTGAGTCCGGTTGAAAAAATTGCCCGATTGTGAACCGTCCAAACTGTTATACGAATCGAACTTAAATAAATTATTAGGTCCGATGTTTTACCAAGCTCGAGTCGGACATAAGTCCGTCCGAATGTTATCGCTGTTCGATGATTTATTGAACCAGGTCAGGACTATAAAAATTTTGTCCGATCTAGACCAAACTGGACGTAAACCCGTCCGAATAGAATTTGGGTATGAACTTAAACATATGGCTGGCTAATCCGATTTACAGCCTTAGAAGTAGGATAATATCTTGACATTATTTAAGATTGTGCCACGGCTTGGTATTTAGTGGGCCTTGTCGTGGGCCCACTAAAAGAGGGCGTTGGTTGAGTGGTGGGCCAATTTGGGGCCCATATGTCTAATTCTTTTTGAAAATACGAATATACGAAGAAAATTTATTATGAGATGAGTAATTTTGTGTTGTTACTTAGTTTAGCTGAAATATATTTTGGATTTAACTACATGGTGTTTGATTTCAGCATATTAGGATCGATCTACAATAGAATTCATTGCCTTAATTCTGATGATATGGCAATGTGGACTAGAACAGTAGAACTGCAACATCATGACCTGTTCGTTTGCAACGTTGCAAGAGCATGTATAAAATCAGTATGACTATATATATATATATATTCACATTGAAACTTAGCTAGTAACCCTGCTAAATTAGGCAGAGCTAGCAAAGTAGTTAGAAAATGAGACTATTGTGAAATTCGGTTAATGTGTAGATGCGTTAAGAGCATCTACAGTCGTCTGCTATATATATATGAAGAATATGCATTTTTTAGCTTTTTTAGCGATGCAGTGGTGTGTTATTTATGTATACTAGATTTGCCTGTGGGCACGTGAGTCTTCAGAACGATACAGCATATAAAAAGCCTTGTAAATAGTAAATCAATAATTATGTAGCTTAAGTTTGAATAGTATGACAATAATTAACTGTAAATAAAAGTTCATGTTTCCATAAGTGTATATATATATATCTATACTATTATTAAGCAAAGGCCTATTTTAGCGGCTTTTTACTATCATGCCCTCTTATGCATAACACACCTAAAAAATAATGTAGGGTTAAATCTGTCAAATTTTGCCCCTGATTCCTCCACAATCAGAGGTCAGAAATATAATTTTCACATTCTAGCTCAAAAATCGAATCCCAAGCTTACAGCAAAAACTTGACACCAATAGACAATTCTAGATCATTTGGAATACAGAGAGTCTAATGGCATAGAAAAACGAAAATAGAAGACTTAGAGATAAAAGAGATTGGTTTCATTTCCAACATCTACCACACGCATGCACACATTTCAGATCAATGACTGCATGAGATACCAAAGGTCACAATGGCAACCACTCACTCCTTCCATTTTATGGCTGTCCAACTTCCATATCTAGTCTTGCTAAAAGGCTTAGTTTTGTTTAAATATCAATGAAGAAGAAGATTTTCTGATTGTACCAACAGTTATAGTAACTAATACCTTCTCTTCCCATCGTCGTTATATTGAGAATTTTTGTCATAAAATATTAAACTCCTGTAAACATCAGGTTCAGTCTGATTGATGTATGTTTAAATTTTTTTGTTAGACTGTCACTGCGGATTTGAATCTTATTTTCAGAAACAACTTCTCAGACATGTCTGCTTCATCTGAAGGTTGTTATTTTTCTAGGATTTTATAGGGGAGTTGCACCTGGAGTGACTGGATCTCTTGCAACAGGAGCAACATACCCTGGTGTGATAGAATCTACCAGACAGTGGATTTTTGAGGAAGTAAATCCCAACCTTAGTGGTCACTGGTCTCATTTCAGAGTTTTCCTTGGAGCTCTAAGTTTTACGTACTTTAACAATTGTTCAGATTTGAGAATTTATAATTGATTATTTAAACACTTTATGAAGCTGACAGCGAAGTTAGATGACCCGTACCAAGTTGTGTGAAACAATGGTTTTGATCCTTGAGCTATTGTTGCGGATCTAATTTGTATTATGTTATGTATTCTTAATATGTTTTCCTCAGAAATGGTACCCAGTATCAAAAACCAAAGCAGAGAAGACGGCTTGGGAATATGCAGAGAAGTACAACATGGATATTGTAGTCATCAACCCATCAACATGCCTCGGTCCACTCCTTCAGCCTGGTCCTAATGCCAGCTCTGCAGTCCTCCAGCAACTGTTACAAGGTTTATAGTAATCGATCTATGTCTGAGTTACATTTATTTCTGGGTATGATCATTATAATATTCATATAACATTTTATATTCTTAAAATAAGGGTCGAAGGATACTCAAGAGTATCACTGGCTTGGTTGTGTGCATGTTCGTGATGTTGCTGATGCTCAAATCTTGCTTCTGGAGACACCCAGTGCTTCTGGAAGGCATTTATGCGCAAATGGGATATATTAGTTCAAGGACTTTGCCCAAACTGTTGTTAAATTGTGCCCAGATTACAATGTGCATAGGTAATTGGTTACGCAGATTCCTCCCTTTCGTACTATAGAGTTTCACTTTGCAAAAGTTTACTTCGTTAGAGAAACTAATCTGCCATTAATTAAAGGCATGTAGGTCCATATACCAGAATCTTTTTCTGTTTTCTTCCTTATATAGTATGTCATCTTATATATAAGGTGATCTGGCAGGCATGAACATTCCCACTTCATTCTGAGTCATATAAGATTTCTTTGCTTTCAGTAGTAGAAGCTTTGGAAGGAAAGAGATTAGATACTTTCACTACTGCACTAAAAGCTACTGCAGAGGAATGCTAACTACTACTGAAGATGCTTGATAAAAAGCTGGAAAGGACGCTATTGCATTCTTACCGCAAGGACTTGACATCGCAAATTTATGCGGAAAATGATCCAGTGGCACTTCTGCCAAAGTGGTTACTTTGCTTTATTTGCAGGTGTACAACAAAGCTCTTCAAGCACCTGGGAGAGCCATATCTGCTTTCATTTCAGAAGCTTTTAGACCATGTTGTAGAGCTTGACTTTTTGCATTTCAGTGAAGGTATTCGTAAAGGTGGGAACACATGAGTTTTTTGAAACATTCATTGGCGCTTCTCAGTTCCAGTAGACTATGGGAGCTCTTTTGAAGGGGGGAGGAATGATCCAGTTCGCATGAACTTGGATCTGAATCAGGCAGTAGCTGCTAATTCTGCTAGAGTTGTGGAGTATGAGTGCATATCAGTTTGTGAGCTATTTTAATTCTTTGCTGGTTTTATGTGCAAATATGCATGTTGTTTATTTTAAAGAATCTTGAGCTTGCTGCTCCTGAACCTGAAACTAGCTTGGAGGCTGTGCAGCAGCAGCAGGAGGAGGAGGTAGGAGGAGGTGGTGAAGAGGAATTGTAAGATTGCAAGAGAGGGTGGAGGTGAATTGTAATTGGGGTATCAAAATCTGCACTTTCCAATCTTTAGACTATGTTTCGATATAGATTGGTAATGTCAAAGTTATATTTGATTCTCAAGGGTCTGAAGAGTTTTTAATGAATTGGGCTTAGAGTTTGTAATGAAGTGGGTATTTTTGAGATAGATTGAGACTTTGGTTGGTTTTTTTTTTTATCACTTTTTTTCTTTTTCTTAAGCACAATTCATTTAATTTGATGACTATTCTTTTTTGGGAGCGTGCATCGCACGTGCATTATACTAGTATGAGTAATGTGAGCCTCATATTTGTATGAGGAAATTTTCCTCATACAAAGTGATTATACTCACTTGGTGGAGCCCTTATGGAAGATCTAGTCCGTCCATCATTTTTATCATGCTAATAGATGTATGTATAAAAAAAATCAAGTGGTTTGGAGGTCATTCACCCATGCATCATGTGGGTCCAATTTGTGGTTCGATTTGTATTATTGTTGAAATTGTTCATTTTTCAATGACATGATGCATGAGTGAATGACCTCCACACTACTTGATTTTTTCTACACATACATCTATTAGCATGATAAAAATGATGGACGGACTGGATCTTCCATAAGGGCCCCACCAAGCGAGTATAATCACTTTGTATGAGGAAAATTTCCTCATACTCTATATGAGGCTCACTTCTCTCTCTCTCTCTCTCTCTCTCTCTCTCTCTCTCTCTCTCTCTCTCTCTCTATATATATATATATATATAAGATGGTGAGATGGGTGAGATGAAGATGTATTTTGTGAGAAGAGCAATTTGAATGATCCAAATCTCGATCACACCGTTCATATCATTCTACATACCATCTAGTTAGAGTGTACAAAATTTCAAGCGATTTGAAGACCTCTAGCCTATGCATCAAAGCGTTCAAATAAATGGATATATATGTATTTCACATCATCTTCATGATGTGTTGAATGCTTTGATGCAAAGGGTAGAGGTCTCCAAATTGTTTAAAATTTTGTACACACCATCTAGATGACATGTAGAATGATGTGAACAGTGTGATCGAGATTTGGATGATTCAAATCGCCCATCTCACAAAAAAATACTCCATCTCACCATCTCATAATAGCATGACTCTCTCTCTCTCTCTCTCTCTCTCTCTCTCTCTCTCTCTCTCTCTCTATATATACATAATTAAATAAATAAAGAAGTTGTTTTGGGAAATTTGAATTTGAGTTTGGGGGGAAACTTTTGAGGGGAAAATGTGTTTTGTAAGATTAGATCTGGGCCTTTGATTTTGGGGGGGTGAAGGATAGCCACTTGATAGCTTTCTTTGTGTTTTATTATATATATTATCTCATTTTCGCTACAGTAGAATGGTATTTTGAGAACAGAAATAGTAATATGCATATTATAAAGGATGACCAAATATTTTATAATATTTTCGTGGGATCAGACAAAACATCAAAATTAGCTTTTCTTATTAAAAATATTCCGGAAAAGGGAAAAAAAAACACAGAGGAAACATCGTCCAGTGTTTTTTTTTTCTTCAAAATTTTTGACTTTTTTTGGATTGTATATGATTCTCTATAGATTATTGATTGGGACTGTTGGATTTTTTATAGAATATTCTTGATTGATTCATATGATTTTCGATGAATCTATCCTAAACAAACACTTAAAATAAAGGGGGAAAAAAAAAAAAACAAACACAATTCCCGGACATCCGAGAATTTTGCTCATTAAAAAATTATTAAAAAATAATTTTTTTAGTCGGACAAAACATTATGTTTCGTTCATTCAAATTTTCTCTTACTTTGTTATATTTTTTTCATTTTGTCATTGCAGTCAAATAACAGTATGTTATTTCTATTTATGCATATATGCATTTTATAGCATACACGACTGTGGATGCTGTAAGGAGGTTCAATATTATAGCATACACAACTGTGGATGCTCTAAGGAGGTTCAATAGATTGGGGATGATAAAAATATTAGATTTCTCAAAATTAAGTTTTTTTAATCTAATATTTTATAGGCATTGCAACTTACCATCGAACTTGGGTAATATTTCACCCAACATTCAACTTTCAAGCCTCAAAAGCTAACAGATCGAGGTGTTTATAATTTGTCATCGAATTCCTGTTAATTTCGCGAGATGGAAAGGTTGGTGAATGAAATGTGAATTGTAGTCAAATTCATCGGTTATTGATGAAATGAAAATTGTTAGGTGCTCCTAATATTCTATAAATAATTAAAGTATCTTTCACTTCCACTTCTTTTCGTCGTTTCTCTTGGAACTTTTTAAAAATATCTACCACTCGTCAAAAAGGTTGTTTGATTAACTATACTAGTAATATACACGTCCGATGCACGTATTAATTTTTTCGAAACAAAAATAAGTAAAAACTCTGAATTACACGTGCGATGCATGTCTTCATAAATATGATTATATATTTTTAAAAATAAATGTAAATACTATAATAGGAGAGTTGAGGTAGATTTACAACTCAAACTCTTCTATTAAAATAATAGAGATTATATATTTTATTATAGATAGATAGATAGATAGTAATTTACATGTGTGATGCATATTTAATATATTTTTAAAAATCAAGTAAAAAATCTGACGTAGTACGGAATCAAACCTGAGACCTCCTTCATATTAGTTATGTACGTGCAATGCACGTGTTGATAGATTTACAAATTTACAAATGACAATAAGGCCTTCTCCCATTATAATATTAGAGATTAGAGATACTAGTAATTTACACGTGCGATGCACGTTTTAATCATTATATATTTTTTAAAAGTAAAAATTTTGACGTAGTATGGCTTAGAACCTGAGACATCTTTTAATTAGTTATGAATAGACAATGCACGTTTTAATAATATAAAAAATGAAAACTCTCACCCAATGAGAACTTGAACCTGAAACCTCCTTCATATTAGTCATGTAAATGTGTCACACGCATTAATAGATTTACAAATGACACTAAAATTTTCTCTCGTTGTAATATTAAAGATGAGAAATAATTGGAGCCAAAATAATTCTTTATTGGCATTTCGCCTAATTATTATGTCAACTGGTCAAAATAAGTTTTGAATTATACATATCATAACAGTTTGTACTCAATTATAAACACCAGTTCGCTATCAAACTACCACACAGGGCTGGCCCCCATCTTGAGGCCGGTGAGGTGGCCACCTCGGACTTCCGATTTTTTTTTGTATTTTTAGAAGCTTCCAAATTTGTACCCATATAAATATAGGAACGTATTTTACTCGTAAAAAAATTATATTGTAATTGGAGGACTCCAAAAATAATTATTTGAATCTTTCGCCTTGTACCCCTGATACCACACAAAATTGGAGATTGCTACCTTAAAAAGCTACCACACAAAATAGTGGAGCACATACATTTGGGCAATGACAGTGGCATTTCACCACTTTCGTGATCTTGCATGGGTATACTTGTTTTACACGCAACGCCAACACCAAATGCATGTTTGCTTGACTATTGCTTTCAATGAGACTTCTATACGCTATATATATTATAGCTTTGAATTCTTTTCTCCTTTCAAACTATTTGAATGGTTTGTTGGTTCTCTCTCTTGTACTTTTTAGAGAGTTATTACAAGTCGCATTTCTTTACATCTTGATTTAATTTTAATTAATTTATTTGGTTTTCTCGAAGGTGAGTTGGTGGTGCATGCCCTAAAGTCGTATTCTCTTTAACGTGACTCATCATCTTTTATGCTGGACTTTTTAATATTATTAGTTGGACGTAGTTTGCTTTGATTTGACCATCTCACCTACATTAAGAGCATACACAATCGCTTTGCTATCTTTGTCAAATTCTCACTTTTTTAGGAACGATGGTGATCAGACGGTACAATATGTATCGTCTGAAAAAAAAAATCAAAAAAATTTAGACATATTGTCCCGTTTGAAGCCAAAAATAGCTTCCAGCACATAAGGTGAGCTTAGTGTATTAATTAGGGGTATATTAGTGTATTAATTAGGTATTAGTATATATTTTAATATTTAATTTATTTAATTTAACTATTTTAATATCTAATCAATAGTTAATTAAGTTAAACATTATTAACTTAACCTTTTTAAATATATTTTTTTTACTGGACGATATAAGTTGTTTCGTCTAGCTATTTTTTGAGAAACTTTTAGTAAACGGCCACTGCACACATCACACTGATTTTCTATATCTATTTGTGTCATTTTCTCGAATATGAGAAACACCATTGTGGATGCTCTAATTGATTGATGTTAGAATATTTCTTATTTTATTTATACTAGAAATTACTGAGGAATCAAATGCAAAATGGATCACAAAATTGTAGATATTTTAAAGTTATGAAAAAAATAATAATAGACCAATCAAACAATATTCAGCTATTTCTCTTTCAATGAAATCGCACCACATAAACCCAATCCTCAAGCTATATACCAACCACAAATGAGCTGGTGATTTTGCCCTTTTGAAACATAGAGCTGAATAGAAGATTATTATTAATAGCTGGTACTCCGCATTTTTGTTCTTGTAGTACGATTAACAATTTACATAACTAGTACAATAACAAATAATTCACATCGTTAATCTTTCATTAATGAGATCGGTGACTTCGGTCATTTTTACTTTAAAAAAAAAAAAAAAGCAAATAATTCACACGTTGGTTTAAAAGGATGGAAGAAAATTCTTAGTACTTGTACTAAAAACCGCAATGAGATTGTAATTTTATCATTTTCCCTCTTCTTTGATTTAGAGTTGAATGGAGGAAAATGATTCTGACCTCGAACATAAACACTTTGATGCTAGGTAGCTATCTTCGAAGACGAAGACATAGCAGAAAACTCCTTCGACTCCATAACCGACTTATAAATCTCCATTATCAATCTACTCTCGAAATCCCCCGGCTTCGGTTTAACCGACCGGGCCTTGGGAATTCTCCGGACCGTTAAAGCCTGCGGTCCATCCGATGCCGAAATGCTGGAGCTTCTACCAGCCACGCCCATCATGGCATCCACATACGCATCCCTTAACCTGGCCAAGAGCCGGACCGGGTTCAACGCCTTGATCCGGATTTTTAAGATGGACCGCAGCTTGAACCGCCTGGTTGAACCTGTCCGGTTCCCTCCGAATCTAACCACCTTCCCGGTCTTCTTACTGGTTGAACCGTCTCTGAGCCGTTGGTACTTGCGAGTTCGCCAATAGGATCTTATTCCTCTGCAAAACTTAGCCGGAAATGCTTCCATCTTTGTGTGTGTGTCTTGTTCTCGTATTTGTTGGCTCCGTATATAGAGGTGGAAAATTCTGTTGGGGTCCTCAAAAAGGCTACCTATGTTTTTATTTCATGTAGGGACATAGCGGCTAAACATTGACTTGGTTAGGATTATGCTGTCTGCCATGAGTTCAGGGTAATTAGTAGATTAGGAGCTTTTAATTTCATTGACATCATAGTAAATAATTAAATTCAATATTTTATAAGTCAGTACAGTGAAAGTCCACTGAATTACACAAGCAAGCTGTAAAATTTTGGGGACCCATTCTCTCTCGTCTCTAAAAATGAGCATCTTGTAAGAACATCTGTAGTCGTTCTAAGCTAAATTTTGAGTATTTGACTTTTGAAAATAAAAAATATGGCTGAGCGCTGCAGTCGTTGAAAGCTAAAATATGACCGGACGATCGATTATCTCTCGTCCCAAATTTTTTTTTGGAAAAAAAAAATTTTTTTTTTTAGCACTAAAAGGCAAAAAAGGAAAAAGCCTGGGACGGTGGATTATACACCGGCCCAGCCTTTTTGTCTTATTCAAATTGGTTGGGACGATGTATAATACACCGTCCGACACCCAAATTTTTTTTTTTATTTTTATAATAAGCAACGCCCCATTGTTTATCGTCCGTTTAAAAAAAAATCAAAGCGACGGGATATTTTCCTTCGTCTCTTTTCAGAGACGAAAGAAAATTTCCCGTTAGCTATATTTTGCATTTTGCCAAATCGTCTGCTATATTTGGCAATGTACTATTCTCGTATATCCAAATTTTGAGTATTTGGACGACGACTGCAGCTCACTTTTTCTAAATTTTTCCATATTTTGGATATTTAGCCCACGACTACAGATGCTCTAATGGTAGTGATTAGATAATGTGGAATAAACTCGTATTTACTGGACTGCGTCTATATTAGGTGAGTCTGCAAAGATAATGAAGGTTTAAGGTGATTTTTTTTTTTTTTTGAATGTAATATTTTAGGGTGATAGTGTCAATTTTTCTTTGACTTGGAAATATATATAAATTACGCTGCTTCTGTAAGCATATGGTAATAAAGACTTTATCTCAGTTCAACTGTAGCAGTTAGCTAAAACTACAGTCAACTTGGCCATGCATCTTGACTCTTGAGGATACATTGTCTGATCAGTTAGTTAATAAACAGAAATAATGTTTCTATGTTGTTTGTTTTCTAAGAGCATCCATAATGCATTTGCTATTTTTGCCAATTTCTCATTTTATGAGAAATGAGCGTCTGCACTGCAGTCGTTCGCTATTTTGTCATTTGACAAAAACGCTACAGTCGCTTCTCATATTTGAAAAACGAAATTGAAGATTCTCAAATTATAGGGGACGGAACATGTTGTTCCCTTTATATTTTTTTATATTTTTTAATGGAATCAAACGAAACATATTATTTCGTCTGACCATTTTTTTTATTTTTTTTATTTTAATGATCAGACGGTACATGTTGTACCGTCTAGAAGAAGAAGAAGAAGAGAAAAAATCGTCAAACGGGACATATTGTCCCATTTGAAGCCAAAATTGGCCCGTCCAGCCCCTAGGAAGAGTTTAGCCCAATTAATGTTAGGCTAATCTTAGGTTAGTGTTATAATTAGGTAGCTTAGTATATATTTTAATATTTAATTTATTTAATTAACCTATTTTAATATCTAATCTTTAGTTAATTAACTGTATAAACAACGGACGAAACAAGATGTTCCGTCCGACCTCCTTTTCTAATATTTCTTTATCAAATTATAGCAAATGACGACTGCAGCAAATTGCGATTTTTGCGATATGCTATTTTGCAATATTCTCATATTATTATTTTTTTGATAAAAGATGACCGTAGTCATCGTTTCATTCATGATAATTAAGGAAACATAGTAGTACAATAACCAACATAATCGATAACCCTACTAAACAGAAGTACAACAAAAGAGATAAACATCAAAATAGACATGAAATAAAACAGCTGGACCCAGTCTGTAGCACCATCGCTAGTAGGCTTGACCGATCGGCCCTACCCTACTTGAGGGTATCCCCTCTCTATGCTCTCCTCCTTGGCTATTCACCTTCGTTGATCCTCCTCCTCTTTGCCGCCTCCTCAGCTCCTACCAATCATGAATCAAAAGAAAAATTTTATGCATTGAGTTATGGAAACGGTACGAGATGTTGCGAAAAATGTAATCATTTCGTTCTAGCCAAAGGTTCCACATTGATGCTACTACTACTATATCCCATGCATTTTTATCCTCTAGTCTAATGTGACCATCTCTAAGAGACCCCCAAATGTCTGATATTGAGTTAGGTACCCAATTAAACCCGAAATCCCTACATACTATCTTCTAGGTTAGACGTGCTTTGGGACATTGAAATAGGATATGATTCACATCCTCTTCCGAAGTAAGGCACATGTCACAAATAACATCGATTTGCATGTTTCTCTTCCTCAGATTTACTTTCGACAGGATTGCGTCTTTGTGTGCTAGCCAACAGAAAATTTTGACTTTGAATGGCACGTGAGCACCCCATATGATGGATTGATCTTTACATCGCATACCTCCGTCGTTGATCCATTTATACATAGATGAGACAGAGAATACTTTTGAAGCGTCTCTATCCCACCATCTCTCGTCTTCTAAACTATTTGGCTGTCCCCCTTCATCACGAATGAGCTTGTTTAGATCTTCGAATTGAGTTATACTCCCCTGATCAATGTTGTGAGATACTATGAAGTTTAGTTTGCCATTCTTCCAAACATATGCAACTCATAGGTCTAAGTTTAGCGTTGCCTCCGCAGCTAGTGGGAATTGGTTTTGCAGAGTTGTTTCACCGCACCATTTGTCTTTCCAAAATTTAGTACTTTTGCCATTTACCACTCTGCATCTGGTGTTGGTATGGAAAATCTCTCTGTGCTTCGCTATACCCTTCCATAGAAAAGAAACCTTGGCTGAGGGGCTTCTGCCGCCACAACGATATTTTCTTCTCTTACGGAATAGGTCAAAAGAGTAGCTCCACCAACCCTTGTGCTTGTTTGTTATCTTCCACCACCACTTACTGAGCAACGCTTTATTCATGTCATGTAGGTTCATGATTCCCAGCCCTCCGTACACCCTTCTCTTACAAACTCTTCCCCATTTTACCAGGGGGAAGCCTTTGTTGTCCTCGTCCGTTCCTTTCCATAAGAATCTTCTTCTAAGTTGGTCGATCCTGTGGATGACCCACTTAGGCAGTTCGTAAATGGACATAAGATACAACGGTATCGTGAAAAGAACTGAATTTAACAAAATGATTCTTCCTCCGAGGGAAAGGAACCGACTCTGCCATCCTGTTAATTTCTTTTCGATCTTTTCAATAAGGGGATTTCAATCCTCCTTCAGTAGTGCTCCGGATCTTATTAGCGTTCCAAGGTATTTAATTGGATATTCGCACATCTTGCAATCTAAAATCTCTGTAATATCATTAGCTGGCATTGACATTTGATCGGAGATGGGGATTATGCTAGTCTTATTTAAGTTAACCTTCAGTCCGGACCACCCTTGAAAGCACCCCAGAACCGCCTTAATGGCTACCACTTCTTGTAAGTTAGCACTTCCGAAAAGAAGTGTGTCATTTGCATATTGTAGAATCGACATTGGCTGTGCGATTCCTTTAATCTCGATCCCTTTGATGGTGTTGTTTTCCTGCGCTCTTCTTATCATTTCCGCCAGCCCATCTGCCACTATTGCAAAGAGAAGGGAGGATGGAGGATCCCCTTGCCGCAATCCTCTTTTGCATCTGATCTCTTTCCCTTGCCATCCGTTTACCTGGATGAACGATTTACCTCCTCGAATGCACATTTTCATCCATAACCTCCATTTTGTGCTGAAACCTTTTAGGCCTAGAGCCTCGTCCAGGCAGTCCCAGTGTATGGAATCGTAAGCCCTCTGGAAATCTAATTTCAGGAGGAATCCGTCAGCTTTTGCTTTGTTACCTCTGAATACTATTTTGTGGGCAGATGCGATGCTATTCATGATATCCCTTCCGCTAATGAACCCGCTTTGCGAAGGAGCGATGACCTCGTTCAGATGCAGAGCCAATCTTTGTGCTAGGACCTTCATGATAATTTTGAACGACCCATTGAGCAGACTAATTGGTCTTAGGTCTTCATGGGAGATAACCACGCTTTTCTTCGGCACCAATATAATTGTTGCGTAATTCAACCGGTCCAAATTTGCAGCTCTGTCGTATAGTTCATGGAAAATGTTCATTAGGTCTTCTCTAATGATTTGCCAATATGTTTTGTAGAAGAAAATTGGTAGTCCATCTGGCCCAGGGGCCTTGTCCTGCCCTAGCTTCTTAATAGCTTCGAAAACCTCTATGTCTGAGAATCTTGCTTCGACACCCGAGCTACCATCTATTCTGGAAGAGCTCCACATATCTGGAGCTAACGCGCATCTGCCAGATGTATTAATCCCTAAAAGTTCATGAAAATGTCTGTCGAGATGATCTTTAATGTGCGCTTCATTTTCATTCCAATTCCCGTTCACTGATAATCCCGTGATGTGGTTTTGTCTTTTTCTTTCATTAGCCATCTTGTGAAAAAAAATTGTGTTAGCGTCCCCTTCTCTGAGCCATTGTATCCTCGATCTCTGTTGCCAATACAACTCCTCCATCTTCCCAATCTGTTGGATCTCCAGTCTTTTGCTAGCAAGCTCGTCTTTCTCATCCTCCAGCAGCTCTCTATCCTCTTGCCAGGTTTCCAACGTGACAATTCTGATACCTACTGTTTCTCTTCGCAGGTTAATGTCATTCATTTTTTGTCTGGCCCACCCTTTTAATCTCCTACGTAGACGCCTTGTCTTCTCGACCCAAATTCTGACGGCTGAGGACTGCGAGGTGTCGGCTCCCCAAGATTCGGCAATGACTTGTCGGGTATCCTCGCATATAGTCCAAGCTTTCTCGAATTTAAAACTGAAGAGCTTCTTCCTTGCATCTTGCTTATAGTCGATCACCAGAGGTAGGTGATCTGAAGTGTATCGCATTGCAGTTTTGACCTTTGCTAACGGATGTACATCATCCCATTCGTTCGACACGAGCACTCTATCTAGCTTGGCAAATGTAGGATTGCACTGCATATTCGACCATGTAAATTTCCTATCGGTCATCTCTAGTTCCAATAGCTCTAAGTCGTCTATAGTCTCGTTGAAGGAGTCTTGATCAAAGCGACTGTGACCCCTACCGTTATGCTCGTCCTGGAATCTAGTGATGTTAAAATCTCTCCCTATTATCCAAGCCCCTCCCCATTTGTTCATGATGTATCTTAGTTCCGTCCACAGCTCTTTGCGAAGTCTACTGTCGTACGGTCCATAAACAGAAGAAATAGTTTGGATCCAATAATCACTTCTACGTCTAATTCTAATTGAGACCGTGAACTCGCCAATGAACTCGTCAATAATCTCGAAAATTAAAGAATTAACCCCCACTGTTATTCCTCTTGAATACCCCATAGCTGCTTTAAATCTCCAGTGAAAGTCTACCATACCTCTAAGCGAAGTAAACTCCTCCTCAGTTGGGGACTCTATTCTAGTTTCTTGAAGTCCAACGATGTCATGGCGAATTTTGCTTAGAGTTATACCTATTGCTCTTTTTTTTAATTTTTGCTGCATCCCTCTAACGTTCCAAAAAATGTGAACCATTAAACAACTAGTTAAAACTCCTAACGTCTCTCCCCACCTCAAAGAAACCTAGGGTTAGTTAATAGCTATTCTTGTGCCATATCTAATGATTGCTACGTTTTCTAGTTGTTCGGCCCTAGTGGAACCCATGGCTAGACCGTAAAGACTAGCAAAATAAATTAGGGACTCATCAGTTAAAGAATTAAGCACAGAATAATTAACTGTAGAGGTACCTTCTCCTGTCATATGTTCCTCCGTCGCTTTGTTCCCCTTGTGAGACCCCCCGTCTTTTCCGTGTTCCTGAGTTTCCGTGCTAACCATCTGTTTTTTTCCTTTCCTCCGATATTCTGTAATCTTCTTGGTGGAAGAGCTTCCGACAGTGACTCTGACTTCTTTTTCATCGTAGTCTGTTTCCGTTTCTGAGATAAAATTATCCTCTCGTACTCCGTCTAACGCCCCAATAATATCGCCGCCTGACTCGGGGTCTGGAGATACTAGAACTTTGTGTGGTATTTGTTGCTGATCGGGTTTCGAAGTAAACATCTGATTGCTGATTGCCGAAATCACTCCAATTGGATTATAGTCTTCCTTTTCTGTAACCTTTCCCTGGCCCATGGGCTTTGGCCCATGTGGGACTTTTGCTTTGGACTGGACCAGAGCGCATACTGCAGCTTTGACAGAGCTTTCGATATCATCTTTAGTGAATTGCAACCATGCTTCGTTACTGATGCCCAGAGCGTTGCCAGAGCCTAGGCCCACACTAGTTCCCAATTTAAGGATTCCCCTTTTTTTCTCTTCAGTCGTACAACCCGTCCCTTCACGCAGATGCATCCCATCGCCGCATGCGATCACATCGCCGCGTGAAGTCCTTTCGCCAATAGTGTCTGCCATTTTCCCACATTGTGACTTGCTGTCGCTCACCGATAGATGGAATTGAGGTGGGACCCTATGCCAGCTGGACCCTTTTGGGAATTTGATTGTGTCGAGAGTGGTGTTAGGTAGGATGGACGGTGGCGATTGCATCTTGCAAAAATTACTGGGCGTTTGAACTTGGCACTCAAATATCAACGGTTCAGATTCGACCTTGTCGCCTCCGCTAGATGGATGGAACTGTTTGGAATGTCTCGCATCTGACGGATCAGCTTCATCATCTACCTCTCGCATCGCATATCGACCGTTGATATTCCCTTTTTCTCCCATTGCTAAATCTCGGAACGACACATTTTTTTGGACTTCGACGATGACTCTGACTTTGTAGATCGTGTTTTCGAATTCGGTGATAATCTTGGATGGGATATCCACCTTATTAGCAACCCCCACTTTGATTCTTGTGAATTTTCGAGCGGAATGAGTTAAAGTTTGCCTATCGATGTCAATGAGCATACCGAACTGACGAACGGCGTTTTGAAACCCCGATCGTACCCAACAATGGAACGGTAGGTTGTATAGTCTGATCCACACTGAAGGGAAATTCTATGCCTTCAAAGCTCCGAATTCTCGAGACCACCACTTAAACGTGACGAAAAACTCTAAACCGTGGGCGTCTTTACCCTCTAGTCCCTTGACTCTGGTCGTCTCTTGAGCTAGAACCTTGTCACTGCAGTGCGCATAGAAATTATTGGACGCGATCTCTTGTATCACCCAGGTTGGAGTCGGAGAGGTGATCAAAGCTGCTTAAAGCAGTTCTGATACGTCGTTGGCCGTGGGGACTCCCGACTGTGCTTTAATCAATATACCGCCATTAAACCTCCTTTTCGAAATCTGCCATTTAATGGCGTTGGAGAGATCAAAGCTTGGATAGCACGTCTATCTCCGACCACACTCTCTTGAGTTTTACTCCCCTCTAATTCATTCGGTAATCTCGACCTTTGGAGCTTTCGAGTTGGAGGTGGAGACGGTTAGACGCTTCTAACAGGCAGTGGAGATGTGGCCGGAGCTCCTACACACGTAACAGAACCAGTCGAAAGTGCACTAGCTGATAGAGTGGCCCGGCCTCGCCCACTTGTGGCAGTTCTGCCGACCATCGACTCTCGATTTTTCTGATGCACTATGGCTTTTGATTGGCTTCCTAGTCTTCCTCGTCTTAACCAACACCCATTCGCCTTCAGCATCCTCTCTAGTGTGGCGAAGTTCCTTTTCAGATGATGGCGAATGACGACGCGCTCTATGCTCGTCGCTGTCTTGGGGATAGCCGCGGTGACTTCGGCGTACGAGTGTCTCTTCCTGCTCCTCTCTTCGATGTTTGGGTGTGAGTGGACTGCCAGAGTGTTGCTCCTTAGTGCTCTCTGTCGAATCTCTTCTTCACGATGTTGGTCGAGACGTGGGAGTCTACCTCTGTCTTCGTCTTCTCGCTTCCTCCTCTCTCTGGAAGGAGACACCCTCGGGTGTGCTCGAACGCTGCTCTTCCACCGCCTCTGTTCACCTGGTCGCTTGTGTTGGTGGTGCTCAGCCCCTTCCTTCCTGCCTCGTTTGGTCATTGATGGGGAGATTTCGCGTCTGGCCCTGTGGTGGATATGGGAGGAGGTTCGATGGTTTGAAGTATGGTGGTTGAGTTTTTCAAATATTCTCATATTTGAAAAATGCCATTGTGGATGCTAAAATACTTTTATATCTCTAATGATATTTTGCGAGTGTTATTGTCGTCCTAATTATTATTTTTCAAAATGACATGTATAACCTATTTCTTGCTTAATCTCTTATCACTATTCTTACATCAACTCGATATATATTGTTCTAGTACGATATTATTTTTCTGTTATTATATGGAAATTCTAGCTGACTCCCCCACTTATAGCTTGCTTGTTCAGCTTATCGGTATCGGTATCGGTATGTACCCAAGGGGCCAGGGCTTGACATTTTAGATAAGTTAAAGAATCTAATTAGCAGTCTTACTTTTAATTTAATGCAAAAAAACATATAATTTATTTTACTTATTGGGTTTTGGCACGTCTTCTGAACGATGCAATATATTAAAAACACTGTAAACAGTAAAATATATGCAATCTTATTTGACTAACAAATTACATAGGTCAGCATTTATATGCAATACAATCTAGTTAGTGCCTACATGATAAGTTATAAAAAATAATTAGAATGTCGTAAAATAACTACATACTAAAACAATTAGGGGGTGATTTGGTTGGTTGTAAAAAAAATGAAGAGAGGAAAAAGCATTGTAGCGAAAGCAATTTTTTGGATTTGATTTTTTAAAATTTGATTTGATTGAATATAAGTTTACTGTAGCAATAATTAAATGTTTTTTTGGATATATCGGATAGAGCCAAACGGCTCCAGCCATCAAAAAATATATTAATCAATAAAACAATTAAGCTACAAATAAATAATCAATGGCTTTATAAGATGTAAAACAGAAATAAGTGAATAAAAAGAAACACAATAAACGGCTGAAAAGCCAGCAAAACAGAGAGCGGCGCCACAACCAAACGCTCCACACCGATGCAAGAGGGAGAAAGTAACGGCCAGGAAAAGCAAGCAAGCTGAAGGAGTCAGAGCCAGACTGCCGCACCCGAGAGAGGAACAGGACCTAAGCGACTGGGCCAAGAAACTGGAGGTCCAACCATCCCCCCACGAAGACATCCAACTCCACTAGCAGTCCAAAAGGAACTCTAGCAGCACAACAGAGGCGACGCACTGCCTACACCAAGGATGTCAACGAGAAGGCAAGACTCAACTGTGCATAAGCAGATGAGCTGATACAGAGGCAGCTTTCCTCGCAAGAATACGAGCACTCACTAGAATCTGCAACTGATTAAAAACTTTCTTATTGTAACTACGCTTGACGGGGAGAGGGGAAACCCTCTCCGAAGGGGGCGAAAACGCCGACAAGTCAGATGATGAGGCTTCGACAATGATAGGGCACGAGGGGGTAAAGAGACTACGAGGACCGACCGATGAGGCTATAGGGATGGAATTGGTGGTGTCGGCCCAACGGGGGAGAGAAGGGGCATCAATACTCAGAGAAAACTTAATGGAAAGGAAGAGCAGGATATGTTTAAACTCCCTCAGGAACTGATAGAGCCACGATTGAAACCCTAAATGTTGATACCAAGAGAATAAACATCCTGGATAATTAAAAGAGAACGTAGAACATTTGGGAGAAGAAATCTTCAAAGCAAAAGGATAGTTATAATAAAAAGAAGGGGCCTTAAAATTAACTATAGCCTTGTCAGGATGTACTTGGGGGTCAGAAATGCGGGAGTGCAGAGCAAGCTTCCTCGCACCACGAGACCGCAAAAGAGAAGAGAAATAGGATTTTAACCCGTCAGAATATTTATCCAAATTCCAATACAACGAATGAGCCGCCGATATAGGACGGGGACGAGCCTTGTAAGAACCCAAGCGAGGGTAGGAGACAAGTTTCGTATAAACTTTACGATCCTTAAAAAGGTTAGCAATATTAGGATGTTGAGGAGAAACAAGAGAAACACGATAAGGAGAGATAGAAGTGGAGGAGTTCATCGCTGACAGAGAAACAACAGCAGAGGAATCGAGGTCCTTGCTCGTAACAATACAGTACTTTCTAACCAATCTATCCTGAAGCTTGCGCTTTAAGAGGGGGTAATTAAGAAAGGGAAGGAGTTTGGCCGGTAAGGAATGACCTCTGGGAAAGCCAAGAAGTTTTTGGAGGGAGAAGCATCGACTGCAAGAGTGACCAAGCTTATCACAGAAAAAACACTTCTCACGTTTAAAATGTCCAGGAAGGAGGCACCTGAAGCAGACCTGATGAGGGTCGGGCCTACAAGGCGAAATGGAATTAGAGAAAATGGGAGAGCCCCGAGGGTGATAGATGTTATCCAAAGGAGGAGAAGAAAGGTCCTGCTTCAAATCCAGAGCCGTTACTGAACAGTAAGAGCTCGCTACGGACTTGATGAGATTCATGGTTGAATCCAATCCAAGAATGGTCCAATTCAAAGCGCCAACAAAGGAGAGGTACTGGACAAAGGAACCGCTAACAGTATCGATCCAGTCCCACCAAAATAAGCATTACCAAGGAAAAACAACCAGCGCCTCTCAAAGAGGAACAACCACACTCTCCAAAAGGGCAAAAAAGAACGGAGAAAAAATAGAATATGAAAGGATAAGTAGAACGACCGAGCTAAAAGAAGCTCTCGGTCAGTACGCAGAAAGGAGCTGAAATAACCACTGGCAAAAACGATCCCCAGGAAAAGGGGCGCACAATGCCAGAAATAACAATCAGCCAACCCGAAAGAAAACCACAGCTTAGGGGAACAAACACAGCGCATAGTAGAAGCAGCACTGCAAAAGAGAAGCTCCAAAGACCCACCCAACAAACAAATCTTCCCGAATCTACAGCTAATGATAAAAGAATTCGAAAACTCACAGTGATCGGTTTAGAGGGGAGCCTTGAATGCTGCCAGGGAGGGGGGGGTGAGCCTGGCAGTAAAACTCACCGGGAAGGGGATCTACTGGCGAGCTGATGGAGAAAAGCCGTCACCGGAGGGAGGCGCAAGAGGAAGCGCAGCCTAGGGGGGAAAGCTTGACTAGCTGAGGAAAGAAAGAGAGCTCGAGAGCTGCGACGCTGCGCTGGGCGAGGGCTGTACGCGACGCAACCTTGGAGGCGACAGGAAGCTCAGATCGAAACACCGAAAGGAAAAGGACGGATCGCTAAGGAAAGAAAGGTGGGGAAATGGGTCTGGAGAGAAAGAGGAGCTGAACAAAATTAAAGAAGGGAGTATGGGGGATGGAAGAGGGTGTTGGTCAGATCTGGCGGTGGAAAGTCGGAGAGGGAAGCTGGAATAAATCGTTTTCAAAATCGTCTCCGTAAACCAGCCTTTTCATACCCCTTAATCCATGGTCATTAATGTGAACTCATATTGTGTGAAATAATTAAATGTTAGCTTTGTTTTGGTTATAGTAATAATGTAGCGAAAGTAATTTAAAATATTTTTTTATTTTTTGTTTTACATGAAATTAATCTAAAATTAGGGATTAATTAATTTTATTTAAGCTCAATTCCTAATGTTTTGAATGAGTTAATTAAGCTTAATTAGATTGAAACTAATTAACTTTTAATCTATAAATTTTAATTAATTAAGAAAAAATTAATTAAGCTACAACAATTAAAGTTTTTCCTAATTAAGATTAGTGTGATTTTAATTAGTCTTTTCTTAATTAATTAAAAGTGGGGATTAAAGATTAATTAATTTCAAAACTCAAACAAATATCAACTGTTTCACACAACATAAACTATAAATTTGAATGTGGTTGTTGTAGCTACAGTAACAGTTGTTATAGCTACATTAATGAGCACTGTAGCTACAGTAACGGGCGGAAAAATATTTTTTTTAAGCATGAATCTGAACTATTGATTTCCTTAGAGCATCCACAGTAGTTTTCTATATCTGCCATTTTGCCATATTATAGCAAACGATGCGCTGCAATCATTTCTCATTTTGCCATTTTATGGCAAACGTTCTATTCTCATTTCTCAAATATGAGAAACGAAATGTAGTTTCTCAAATTATAAAGGACGGGATATCATATCCCGTCCCTCCGATTTAATGATTATTTAATCGATTCAGACGGAACAACATATACCGTCTTAATAATTTTAATTATTTTTTTTTAAAAATGGTCGGACGGGGATACATACCCCGGATGGGATATTATACCCCGTCTCTCCCAATTAATTTTTTTTTTTTAATATTGCCTCAGACGGAGAATGATACCCCGGCCGGGGTATCATACCCCGTCCGTGAAAATGGGCACAGTGGTGCTTTTAATGTGATTGGGTAGGTTTAGTTATAGTAATTAGGTTTAGGTAGTGTATTAGGTAGGTTTAATTATTATTATATTATTTAATTTAGTTAATTAATATAGTTTAATAGTTAATAAGTAATTAATTTTTTTTAATTTATTTTAAACGATGAGACGGTATATCATATACCGTCCCTCGCTTATTTCTAAAAAAATGAGAAAGATATAGCAAACGACCACTGCAGCAAACATTGCTATTTGCTATTACTGTAGCTGCCATTTTTTTGACAAATGAGAAACACGACTGTGGATGCTCTTATAATTGAATAAGAGCCACTTCATAGTTTTCTTTTGAATTCCCTTGTATTTTATTATATAGATTTTACTTAAATTTGTTATTAATGGATTGAGGGGAGCTCAAGAAAACTTCATCAAAAATTGAGGTCCTGAACCAAATTTACCTAGTGTCGGTCTCTCATTACAAGTGCGTCCATGTGAGTCTACCATTCTGGTCAACCATGGCCGTTTGACCATAGCCACCAAGTAATTTGCACGTGGTACTAAATTTGAAATTAGTAAAATTGTTGGGTTTAGAGCATCTTTAGTCGTTGTGGTCCGTTTTTTTTTTGGATATTTGGCAAATGGAAATAGAAAATTTAACTGTGCATTGTAGTGGCCGATAATTAAAATTTGGTCAGACGATAGATAATCCCTCGTCTCAAAATTTTTTATCAAAAAAAAGAAGGAAAAAAAAAGGCACAAAAGGACAAAAAATGAATAAATAAATAAATAAAAATATTCTCCAAAAGTGAGGGACGGTGGATCCCTCCACTTTTGTCTTTAGCGAATTTGGTTGGACGGTGTATAATCAACCGTTTGACAAATTTTTATTTTTATATTTTTTTAATCCTTTGAGACGGCGCTTTATCTTTCATCCGATACAAAAAAAAAAGTTGAGCGACGGAATATAATCTTTCGTCCAGAAGATTATCTATCGTCCGGCTATATTTTGGCAATTGCCATTTCGATTGCCAAATATAGCCGAGCACTGTAGCGTTGAAAACCTATTTTTTGGGTATTTGGCCAACGACTACAAATGATTTTTTTTTCCAAATTTTGGATAATTTGGGTTTATGGCAAACGACTACAGATGCTCTTATAAAGAGGTTTGTGAGAAGATTATTTAAATATCGCATCATAAAATGATTTTTTTTTAAAAAAAATATAAAATGACCGCTCTCAGTCACCTGTTTCATCAAAAATATTTTTAAAAAACCAAATATTACAACCAACATAAAAATTACATAAGAATTACATAAAAATCCAAGTACTTCTTATGTACATAAGAATTACATAAGAAGTACATAAAATGATTTTATGATAAAAGTTTATACTGTTGTTCAAAAATGATCTCACTATAATAGTACTGTTGACTAATATCGAGAAACTAATGGCTTGAATTTATGGTAGAAAACGAATGCCATGATATGATTCCCATAGCACAACAAAAGGCTCATACTAAGAGCCTAAATGCTATACTTTTTTAGAAGCCTCAGATTTCGACAAATTAAGCAGGATCGAAAGCTTCGAGTGTAGACTTGCACAAGTAAGAGCATCCACAATCGTTTTTCTCATATGTTAAAAAATGACAGCTACAGTAATAGCAAATAAATCTGTTTGCTGCAGTGGTCGTTTGCTATATGTTTCTCATTTTTTAGAAAATAAGCGAGCGACGATATATGTTATACCGTCTCATCGTTTAAAAATAAATTTAAAAAAGTTAATTACTTATTAACTATTAAACTATATTAATTAAATAAATTAAATAATATAATAATAACTAAACCTATCCAAAAACTAACTAAACCTATTTATATCTACCTAACCTACCCACTAAAACCTATTAAAGTATATTAACTATCAGATTGCTCAGCCGGTATAACATATCCCGGCCGGGATATGTTATACCGTCTGATCTTTTTAATTTTTTTTTTTTTTAAAGAATAAATCTGACCGTTGGATTAGAAAAAAATTAAAAAAAATAATAATAATATGCGTGGGCCGGTATAACATATACCGGACGGTATATGTTATACCGTCCGACCCACTTAAAAAAAAATTAATGAGAGGGTATAACATATACCGGACGGTATATGTTGTACCGTCTTTCAAAATTTGAGAATCACTATTCTGTTTCTCATATATGAGAAACGGATATAGCAGGTTTGTTATAAAATGGCAAAATGAAAAACCATTGCAGCGATCCGTTTCTTATAAAATGGTGATTTGCCATTTATAAGAAACCATTGTGGATGCTATAACATGTACAATTACCAAGCGTTCTCATTAAGACCAATCAAATTGAATTTTTTAGCTAATTAACCAATAATAAGTTAAGCAAAAAAAGATTGGTAGAGAAAGTATAGATAAACGTTAGAGAAAAGTTGTTTTTTTTTAAATAACAGGATAGAGTATAAACGACTCTAACCTTCAAAAATATTATTACTAAAATAAAGGAGTAGCATACAATAGCAATGTTTACAAGGAGTAAAACTACCGAAACCACAAGGAGAATGCAACATTACAACAAGAAGAGTAAAGCATAAAGGCAGATAAGCAGGCTGCCTAAAAAACGAAGCAATGCATCCGAAAATAGAGCAGCCCCAGCATAAAACACAGCATGAAAACAAAATCAACGAACAAACAAACAAGATGAAATAGCAACCTAGCGAGCAGCCAAAGCCCCATCACACAATGAAATGAAATCACGCAAAACTATAGAGGGTATAATAAAACACCTGGAACGTTACCAAAATATAGAAGAAAAAAGAGGAAAAGAGAGTTGGAAACTCAATATACGTATAGAACAGAACATCATAAATATATAAGAGGGAGTAAATCATCACAATAGCAAAAGGTAGAGGGGGAGAACATCCCAACTAGAAGTGGAAGCTGAGGCACAGAGAACACCCCAAAAACAGAAAACTACGAACAGGGCCAGTGAAGCAAGAAACCTGCAAACAAAACAGACAAAAGGAAGAAACCAAAACATGACGAGACTCTCGGCCGTCGAAGACACCTAGCACTGCAACGACAAAACTCGCAACATGTGAGAAGAAGGAAAATAATAAAAGATAAAGCATATAAACCAAATCATCCATAAAGAAAATTTAAGAAGAGCGAAAAAATTTGTTGGCAGTAAAATCAAGATTGGATAATCGAAGCAAAGCCAATTTGTTATGAGGAGAATCCGAGCCTATAAGTTAGTGAAATAGAAGAGATCATCAATCAAGCAATTAATGGTTTGGAAAGAGCTGTTTATGATGGAATTTTATATACACTTAAGCAACATGCATAAAATATTGATGACAACCTAAATCATGTTTCTATAGATTTTGATCTTAATCATGTTACAAAAGTGCATTAATATAAAATCATAAATCATGAAACTATAGATTGTTTGCTAAATCAAAAGAAGAATAACATAAAAGCGAAAGCACTAACCTGAAGCCATTGATGGAGATTGCGCAGAGGGTTTGGATCTTCCTATATAATACGCACTTCTATGAGAGGCCGTCTCTCTTTTCTTTTCTGTTGATGGGATGACAGATGAAATAGAAAGATGCGTATATATATGGGACCATAACCCTAATGGATAATTATTGATTTTCAATTTTGCCCATCACAAAATAAGAAATTTACTTTACGGTTTCTACACGTAATATATCACACTTTAAATTATATGTTTTTAACTCATTATTTAATCTTAATTAGATCACTTTAATTTGGGTTAGACTTTAGAATATCAATTATACATTTAGTCACATATGTGAGCCCACATAGATTATTTTCCAACAATTTAAGATTCCATTATCTCTTTCAGTCCAAATGATTCAAATCTGCATTATCGTGGATAAGTCCCATGATGAACGAACAGGATGCTTGACATGATGCTTACGTCTGGAATCCCACCAAGAGACCATAGATTCGGGCATACCATGCACATGCCATGTCGACTTGCAAATGATCCATAAAGGACGAATGAAAGAGCAATTAATAAATAAGTGAATAGAGTTCTCATGGCTGGTCAAAAAAGAAAAAAAAACACACTTTTTATCAATAGCTAAATTTCTTTTGTTGAGAATATCCACCGTGAACAGTTTATTGTGAATAGCTAGCTAAGTGAGGATACGGGCTTTAAGCCGGGCGATACACTTCTAGATAATATTGGAGAACGGAGAGATAACACCTCCGAAGTTGAGAAAATTATAACAAGATTTAACCGTATAATAACCTGAATGAGACCAACACCATAAAAATCATCTTTAGTGTGCCACTGATAGGATCTTAATAACAAAAGTAACTTGAGATAATGCGGATATAGAGAAATAAAGAGAGATATGCAAAAGGTGATGTTCCATTCTCTAGCATGGTTATTGCAAGCAAGATAATCTGTCACTGAAGCGTGTGGATAGGCAGCAAGATGATAAAGTTCAAGAAAATTAGAGGCGATTGATATACTGCCGATCCATAAATCTTTCCAGAACTTAATCGTGATACCATTCCCACAGATTCGATATAGCCCACATATGAATGATATGGGCCCACCACCTTCCCGATACATTTTCAAAAGGGAGAGCCAAGAGACGAGAGGGAGGGGTGGAGCTCCCAAACTGTGTGGCATTTATGGTATTTATGGGTAACGAGACATCACCAAACTAACTCATCGTGCTTAAGTACTTTTCACAACCACTTTCCAAGAATGACTAAATTCTGATGTCTGTGGTTCAGGATACCCAGACCTCCTTATGATGTTAGAGAAAAGTTTAGAAATGAATAGGTTAATCAAACACTCTGAAACAATTTTTCTTTTCAACCAAATTACATCACATGCAACAAATGAACTGCTCGTAAGACAAAAGAATATTACTAATTGGTGCTCTGTTCACCATAGAGATGATAAATGATACATAATTTTGCTTTATAAACAAAATAACTAAAGAACCACTGTACAACATTAAGGAAACAAATCAATTCCATTTTTTCCCCTTTTTTTCCGTGCTATTTTTCCCTTAACAGAGTTGATCGGAGAAAAGAATTCATGAAGCCGACCTCAAACATAAACCCTTTTTTCATGCTATTTTCCCCCTTAACAGAGTTGACCGGAGAAAATGATTCATGAAGCCGACCTCAAACATAAACACTCTCTCGATTAGAAGAAATAGCTGCAAACTCCTTTGACGCCATAACCGACTTATAAATCTCCAATATCAACCTACTCTCGAAATCCCCCTGTTTGGGCTTAACCGACCGGGCCCTAGGAATTCTCCGGTTCACCATCCCCTGCGGCCCAACCGATGCAGAAAGGCTCGATCCTCTACCGGCCAAACCCATCATAGCATCCACATAGGCATCCCTAAGCCAGACCAAGAGCCTAATCGGGTTCAAGGCGCGAAGCTTGATTTTAAACACGGACCGTATCTTGAACCGGCGGATTGAACCGGCCCTGTTTCCTCCGAATCTTATCACCTTCCCGGTCCTCTTACCGGTTGAACCGTCTCTGAGCCGTTGGTACTTGCGGCTTCGCCAATAGGATCTGATGCCTCTGCAAAATTGGATTGGAAATGCTTCCATTTTCCTTCTTCTTCCTTTGGTTTGAGAATGAGGGGAGAGAGTTTGTTTTACATCTTCTACTCTGATTGTAGTCTATTTATATAGAGGTGGAAAATTATGCTGGGAGTTAGCTAAACCTAATAATCAACATCACCAACTTGGAATTATATTATGTAGGTAATTAATTAATTAATCATCAGAATGTTCTTTGTTGTTTCTCACATTTTTGGTGAGGACTCAAGATATGCAAATATTCGTTTGATTATTGTCTGACCATCGCGATCTTTGACAACCAAACAATCCAAATTCTCATTTGAATTATTGAAGAACTAGAATTGACCGTGGGCACGTATCTACGACACGTCTTCAGAACGATACAGCATATGAAAAGTCTTGTAAACAGTAAATCATCAATTATGTAGCTCAAGTTTGAATAGTATGACAATAATTAGTCGTAAATAAAAGTCCATGTTTACATAAGTATACATATATAGAGAGATAGAAGAAAAAAAATAAAGGAGTTATTTTTGGAGGGTTATGAGTGGAATTTTTATATAATTTTTATTACTCTTTAATACATTAAAAATTCAGGTTCTTAGATGGATAAGTACAAAAAGTGGACATTTTGTACGAAATCAAGGAAGAAAATAATGATGAAAATTTTACAATTTGAGCACTCGAATGTGGGCTTTTACAAATTGGCTCATGAAGAATCAATAAAATATATTTCGGTCAACTAAGGGGTGGAAAGAAATTTTGTAATAGAGTTCAAAGTTGAGTGCATTTAAATTAAGGTTAGTTGGCTTAGTTAGATTAATTCTAATATATTAATTTTTAAAATAATTAATTAATTATCTAAAAATATTAACTTATTCTAATTAATTATCCTAATCCTAATCTAATTTAATTAAACCCTAATACTACCTACTCCTATATATTTACCTACCACATATATAAAACAGATGGAGAAGGAGGTGGAGGCTTGGAGAGGTCTGGTGTGCCTGGGAAGTTGGGCGGCGTGAAGAAGTGTGGTAGGTCGGGCTGACGGCGTGACCAAGATCAGAAAAAAATTTTTTATATATATATATATATATATATACAGAGAGAAATCTTCGGTTGCACCCTACTTTGGTTAGCACTCAGGAAATAGAGCACCTATGACAAATCTGAACCGCTCATATTGTTCTATATACCTAAGATAGCCTAACAATAAAAAATCAATTAATTTGAAATTCATTTGTCCATGATTTACATCATCACAAAATTGTATGACTGAAAATTCTAACAGCATGATGGATGGATAAATGAACTTCAAATTACTTGATTTTTTATTGTTAGGCTATCTTAGGCATATAGAACAATATGAGCGGTTTGGATTTTTCATAAGGTGTTTATTTCATGAGTGCTCACCAAAAGTAGTGTGGAACCGAAGGGGATTATATATATATATATATGAGTCCCCTTCGGTTGCACACTACTTTTGGTGAGCACTCCGTGAGCACTCACGAACTAGAGACCCTATGAAAAATCCGAACCGCTCATATTGTTCTATATGCCTTAGATAGCCTAACAATAAAAAATCAAGTAATTTGAAGTTCATTTGCTCATCCATCATGCTGTTAGAATTTTCAGCCATACAATTTTGTGATGATGTAAATCATGGGCAAATGAACTTCAAATTACTTGATTTTTTATTGTTAGGCTATCTAAGGCATATAGAACAATATGAGCGGTTCGGATTTTTCATAGGGTCTCTAGTTCGTGAGTGCTCACGAAGTGCTCACCAAAGTAGTGTGCAACCGAAGATTTCTCTGTGCTCACGGAGTGCTCACCAAAGTAGTGTGCAACCGAAGATTTCTCTCTCTCTCTCTCTCTCTCTCTCTCTCTCTCTCTCTCTCTCTATATATATATATATATATATATATATATATATATGAAAATTTTCCAATGTGCATCCATTGTGCACCACCTCTCTGTGTGCACTCGGCCTTCCTGCCTTCGTATCGACGATTCGAACCATTCACATTGATCTACACATTTAAATTAATCTAAATATGTAAAATCAGATTATTCAAAATTCATTTGCTCATCCATCATGTGACTATAAAAAACAATAATTTTCAGTCATACAAGTTTGTAACACTTCAATGGATGGGTAAATGAATTTCAAACGATTTGATTTTACATATTTAGACTAATTTAAATGTGTAGATCAATGTGAACGGTTCGGAACGTCGATACGAAGGCGAGAAAGCCGACTGCACACACGTGGTGCACAACGGAAGACTTCCACACACACAAACACACACACATATATATATATATATATATATTAAAGCAGAGGAGAGAGATAATAGGGGGTTTCTGTGGTTTGGGCGGCGTGGCGTTCGAGACAAAACAGAGAAAGGAGGAGAGAGTGAGTGCATGGATTTCGAGATCTCAATTTCGGTTCTCAAAAATACGAGTTCTTTCTTTTCTCTTCTTTCTCTAATTTTATTATGCAATCAAAGACAATATTTATTAATTACAATTTTATTATGAACTAAATTTTATTTTTTTAGGACTTTGATGTAGCCTACTTTTGAGAACACAATTTTTAATTCCATATTATTTTTTTATTTTTCCATGGTTGTGTGTTTGGTTTTTGTTCTTAATGTTTACAATTGGTTAACCGACTTTTATGTGATCTATTGAATCATGGAGAGACCGAAATCGTAATTTGTGATTTTGAATTATAGAATTAAACACCATTGATTGAGCGAAATTAGAGATGATTTACCGTGATTGATATGACCGTTAAGAAATCCACAGAACTTAATGAGTCTTCAATTAATTAAATTTGTGCATGAACTATGACAAACTGTTAGTTGGAGATATTTTTGGTGTTGTTCGAGAGAAAGTATCGAATACTATGGGGATTTTAGTCTACATCTTGGAAAAATAATCTTTTTTATTCACATAGAGTTATAAATTGTGTAGAATTAACTAGGAGACGTAAAAAGCCCTAGAATTAATTTTGCCATTTTAAAAAAAATCAGATTCCGTTTTTAAAAGAATATTAATTTAGTTAGTTCTTTAAATTAATTTAATTTAGTTGATTTATTTATTAAAATTCGATTTTCCAAATAGTACTGAATCTAGTAATTTCGGTATTCGATAAAACAATTAATCATTGTGGGTTCGACACTGATGCTGTTTATTTCTGAGACACGTGTGGAAGCACCAGGTGTGAGTTCGAACTCAATTTGTATTGAAGAAAATTGCCGCTCGTCTGCCGACCTTCGGTTGACCTTCTGGGGCCTCCGATGAGCTCGGAAAGACGTTGAAGGTTGGGCTCGGATCGGAAGGGTCGGATCCGAGGTCTTGTGTACCTGCAGACGGTCCTGAAACACCGGGGTTTGTCCCGGTGGCGGACCCTCCGACGCTCTAGTCAGTCTCTGTGAGAGAGTAGCAATAACTATGTATATTTAAGTGGCAAAAGATTGATTACCTCCAAAAGGTGGGTGAGGGTCTAGTATTTATAGAGAATCCCAACCGGGTTTGGTTCCGAAAGCCCATGGGCCTGACGTGGCAGAAGGCCCAGGGGGTTTAGGGCGGTTGTGGTGATACCAGGAGTGGTATAGAGCTGACGTGGCGAAACCCTTGGTGGTATTTGGAGCTGACGTGGCCCATCGTGAGTCCTCTGTGCCTCTGGGGGGAATCGGAGGGCCTAGGCTGCGCCAGGTCATCCTTCCGCCCCGCCAGAGAGGGGGGACGGCCTGAGGGACTGCTCCGGATCGGACTCCGGGGGATACTGAGGCTCGTCAGTACGAGGAAGCCGGCACTGTGAGGGTAAACACGAGGTTCGGCGCCGACCCTGAAGGGGTCCGGAGCCGAACCAGGTTGTTATACTTGCATTTCTGAGTAGGAATTGTATTGGGCCCTGGTTGGGCCTCAGGCCATTTTTACACTGTCACAGACACTATTTTCACTTAACTATTTTACTTGTTGCGATTTTGTACACTTGCAAAAATTAATACCGAGATAACCGAACCGAACCGGTCCGACTGGTTGTTAATGATCAAGAACCAGGCCAACCCAAATCTTCAATTGGTTCGGTTAAAAATCGGTCGGTTCAAATTGAATTTATTCGAATTAGTCGGTTCGAATAATAGTTGTCCACTCCTAATTCTAGAATCGCCATTTTGTGTCAGTTTTCTACCTTAATTTTGCATCTAATTTATTTTGTTGGATTAGGGAACTCAGAAAAAATATATACAAATATTGAGGGCCTGCATTAAATTTGCCCGGCCTCGCCGACTGGATGAGTCAATCATTCTGGTCTACAATGGCGGGGTTGACTGTCTGTATGTGGGTAAGGATATTGATTTGCACGTGGTCAACTTAATAAAAATAATTGATGGGATCTATTTTTTGACTAGATTAGATGATTATATGTTGGGTTTTTATTTGCACTCTGTATAGTGTTGTTAAATTTTTGATTATGTTAGTGTAAAGATAAAAGAAGGAGAAGCAAAATGAGAAAGGTGTGATATTCAGTTTTCTTCTCGAAGGTACAGATGCTATGCATGTATAATTTTGTTAGTGAACCTAATAACTGTACCTGGCAAGGACAAAAGGATAATTGCACCATCTGTTAAAAAGGCAAGGCGAGGATATTTATTTTTGTTAAATCAACATATATAGCTAAACACATCCAATTACGGCCGCTACCGGATCTGACGGGTAGAATTTTTTAACTAGAACCCAGATCCGCATCTGAATCCGCACCCGGTTCTTGCAGGTCCAGGTCCAGATTCAATTTTTGGACCTGTGAGGTACTGGATCCGGATAGTGGGGGACCCAATCCGATAGGACCCGATACCAGTTCTACTAGTAAGTCACAGGTAAGTAATTTGTTTTTGGATGTTTAAATAATATATTTATTTTCATGCATATAACAAAAATTATTTATTTATGCAGGACGAGATGAATGACGTTGGTACATGTAGCCGAGGACGACCCCCTAGTATATTGTGATATTTTGGACAATTGGCATTTTGAACGTGCGGTGGTACAAGTGACCGAAAATTTGTGCATTTTTTTAAAATATAATTGTATTTTGGACTTGTGATATGTTGGAGTTGTCATTTTTCAGACTTGTGATAAACTGTGATAATTTGGATAATTTGGATGTTGGTTGAATGATCCGAGACAACGTTGGGGATCAAGCTCTGAGTGATGGCTATGGCCCTCTCCTTAGACTCCGCCATTCCGGTAAACAAATTTGGTCGATGTTTAATTCTAATCACTGTTTCGGTCAATTAATTGATTGATATAACCCTTTTTACTGGTCGTATTTTTATCAAAGTTAAATAGAAATTATCTAAAAATCCTAATAAATTTGGTTTTGAGGAACTGCGATGCAGAAGATCAGTGTGTTTCTAGAGATTCTTTGAGCATCTGTATCCTAATTAGTAACTGTGCATGGATTAATCGGTATGTCGGTTGAATGATCTGAGACCAAGTTGGGTTTTGAAATTCGGGTATGACCTTCATGTTAGACTTCGGGCAACCAATTTGTACGATTTATGATTTTCTTGTTGGTATTGGGGCGTCAATCGACGTCCTCCGGTTGCAGCGGAACTAATTAGAGCAATGAGAAAGTCGAAGTAGACGGGGCGAATAAATTGAGTAAGCAAGTAGATCCACCAAACTAATACAAACACAACAACGATGACTTGTCCCGCTTAGTTTTTGCTTAATCTGGAGGGAAATATAGGGAGATCTGATATTCAACTAGAAAAGATTACAATGAGTTACTGATTCACTTGACACAAGGAATTAAACTCACCCACCAAGAATTATCTCTCTCTCGAGGCTCTCTTTGCAATGGAGAAAAGATTCTACGAAGTACTACCTCTCATATTGGAGGAGTTTACAATATATATATAGAAGAATAGAGAGAAACCCTAGGGCTAATCTTTGATTCTCAGGCGTCCGATAAAACCTGAAAAAGAAGTAACTGAATAGGAACCGTACGATCTAACTTGGAGTTGAAGATTGGGTTGAACCGACCTAACAAATCGAGGCCCAAAAACGAATCAGCGTCGTAGGCGGTCGACCGTCCAATAAGACCGATCGCCCGTACCACTCTCTGACTTCCCAGTACAACGAGCGGTCGGGGGTGCGGTCGACTGTCACCATGACCGGTCGACCGCAACTAGCATGCACCTGCTACTGCTGCTATTCTCCTTCTACTCGCTTCGATGCTTCGACCTCCGTGCTTCATATTACCTTCTTTTAATCTGAACAACGAGTATACAAGACACAATCCTAACATTTCTAGTATTAGTTTTTATGCTTTAGGGTGTGTTTCGGAACGGAGATACATGTTTGGGTAGCTGGAGCTTTGTAGAGTTCTCTCTCAAATCCTTAGTTTAACTTTGCATTGTTTGGGGACTCATTTGCAATTAAAATAACTGCAATTATCTCGACTTTTCTTAGCCCAAAAGTTGAGATGATTGTAGGCATCTCAACTGCACTCAAACCTAATTTATCAAAACTTGTCAAGTGAGGATGGTAGGAGATGCATTTGTAATATGGATATGGCCTCTTGCCAATCACCTAAAAAGAGTTGAGCTGACTTTGTGAGTGTTGGTAGAAGTGTGATCGCTAAAGTTAGCAAATTTCTATCTCAACGTTAATTTTATGCTTTAGTTAAGCTAATTTTGTTTCAAAACACTCAATTTTTATATGTATCGAAAACCTTAAAAATCTATCATATTTTGTTTACGATTATTTCTTTCTTTGCAGAGTTTTTGAAGGCCAAGTGCATGATGAATGGCGGAGTTTTGACAAACCGTGTATTTGTATTTCCCTTGGCTTTCAATTTAATACTAGTTAGAGCATCCATTATCGTTTCTTCTAAATTTTTTACATTTAGCAATTAGGATTTAGAAACTATAGATGGGTGTCACCATCATTACTGTTATTGTTATTGCTAAAAGCTTTATTTTTTATTCCAAATAGGACGAATGATGATCCTCCGTTTGATGATTTTTTATTTTATTTTATTTTATTTTTTTCCTAACGTCGGAGAGATGTTTTTCATCTGTCTGACATTTCCCCCCCAAACTGGGCCTAAAAAAAGAGAAAAGGTCAAACGGATGAACATCATATGTTTGTGCCTTTTTTCCCTTAATCTTTTAAAATTTTTATTATGGAAAATTGAAATTACTTTTTTGCCCACCAGCGTAATACCTATTTAATTTTGGTGAGGGGGTAAACAAGTCATTAAAAAATAATTTAATAAAGGAAAAGTGAGAGACGGATAGCTTATTTAATTTTTTAACGACCGACGGGTAATCTTCATCCGTCCGTTCTTAAAAATTTCTTAAACGGATGAACATTGTCCGTATTCTATATTTAACAATTGACTAAAGCGGCTGCTAAGTTTAGCGAATCACCAATCATTCTTATTCTAATTTTTAGGTTTTTAGCAAACGACTGTGAGCGATTTTTCTATTTCGATTGCTAAATTTTGAGTAATTAGAAAACGATAGGGGATGCTCTTACAGAGGGTTTAAGGTGCATTGTGCTTCATAGTTGGCCCAGTTTCATTTGGAGAACACCTAGATGATGAATGTTAATGAAATGTTATGGTTAATAGTTGGAACGGGTTAGCGTAGTTCAAACATGTTATTTTTTCTCAATTTTTTGTTTGTCATTAATGCAAATTCCTTGATTTCTTATCAGATTCCTGAACAGGTGTAGGTTGACATGAGGTATGTATACATTTGCTAGTTAAATTGGATATGAAATTCTGAATTGTAATTGCTCTTTGCTTGTAAAAACCAAGTAAAGCTTGCTCTACTTTATTGTGTTTGTCCTTGCTTTAATTAAATAGCATTCACTTCCCAATGCTGTCATGAGGGTAACTGCCACACTTCTCTATTTAGTTAGTATTGTTAGATAGAAGTGTAATATCTCTCGACTTTTTTACAACTTCGAAATTTCAGCTTAGTGACAGAAACTAAGATATGATACTCATGTTCAAATCTAACTGGCTATGCAATTAAAATATGGATTTTAAAAAAAAAAACATCTACCTATTGTTTAGGTCTCGGCCTACAATTTGTTGGGTATTTATCATGTTTCTTTGGCCCATAAAAAAAAGGGGCACTCGAGACCTGAGGGGGCGTGTTAGAATTCAAGTATAATTTCTCTTGACTCTTCTACAACTCGAAGTTTTAGCTTAGTTGCAGGAACTTTCACAAGTATCACTTATAACCCTGTTGATCAAGCAGTTGTCCGGTATTGTCTATTCTTGTTTATGGCTTCTCTCCATATTTTTTTTCTTCTTCTGATTAACTTCTAAGTGCCCAGGCTTCCAATCTTCCAGTGTACTCTTCTCCACCACACCGTCGTTTTTTATAGTCACATGATGGATGAACAAATAAATTTCAAATAATTTGATTTTACATATTTAGAATAATTTAGATGTGTAGATCAATGTGAACTGTTCGGATCGTCGATACGAAGGCGGGAATGCCATGTGTGTGTCTCTCTCTCTCTCTCTCTCTCTCTCTCTCTCTCTCTCTCTCTCTCTATATATATATATATATATATATATATATATATATATATATATATATATAATAATAATAATAATAATAATAATAAAACACAAAGAAAGCTATCAAGTGACTCTCATTTATTTGGACGAAAATCAGCGGTCTAGATTTTTGCTCCCAAAAGACATTTTTCTTCCCAAATGCGCCCCCCCCCTCCCCCCCCCCCCCCCCCCTCCCCCCCCCCCCCCCCCCCCAAAAAAAACAAAACAACTCCTTCATTTATTATTTTTTCTCTCTCTCTTCCCCCTCTTTTCTCCTTTTTCTTAATCCTTTCTCTTTTTCTTTTCTTCTTTTTTTTAACCCAGGTATGTAAAAAAAGGTGAATGTTTGTTTTGATTATGCAATTTCGGATGATATATTTTTTTTTTCTTCAAATTTTTTATTATGTTTTTTTTATGGATTATGGTTCATAACTCAATAACATTCACTTCCATTTAATTGCTTTTGAATTATCATATTTGGTCTGATTGTATTATACTTCACTAAGTAATTGTTTTAGATTAGACTGCTTCACTGAGTTAATTTTGATTAGAATGCTTTTTTTTTAATTATGCAATTTCGGATTATATTTTTTTTGAATATTTGGGCATTTACTGCTTTGAAAGATCGTTGCAAATTCTTTAATTGACTCGCTTGATCGTACTTTTATGGACAAATCCATGCTTAATCCATATATTTCGGATTTTTGTAGCTACAAAATTGTAACTTGATCTGCTTTGCTGCAATTTCACTTCACGTATACATCACAACAAATTTTCTCTTTTAAATTCATAGATGGTTAATTACATAAAAAAAAAAAGGGGAAACTAACTCATGCAGTTTGAGGCGTTAACCGTAACTCATGCAGTTAGAAAATGAATTGCTACTTATGTTAGACTTCAAATATTATAAAAAAAAAACCTTTTATGCTCAAGTCACACATAGTAAGGACTTTCCGATTCATCACTGTTGTAGATTCACAATACTATTTTTGAATCCCGAGTTGCTGACAAATAATCCTGCAATATACAAACCAATAAATATCATAGTCACTTCAAAATCCTACTTAAAAATACATCAATACATCAACGTCTACTAGCAAATAAACATCTATATAAATCAACCCTTACTCTTTACATAATTTTTCATATGTTGTATCGTTCCGAATACGTGCCGTAGGCACGTGCCCACGGGCATACCTAGTATATATATATAATCGCACTTGTTTAAGGCAAAACAATATATTTTGCTGTTATAATAATACATCACCTAAATTATTTTTTTTTTGTATTTCTTCTAGCAAACTCACTAATTAACTGTTTACTAGTAATTTACATGTGCAATGCACGTGTTAATTTAAAAAATTAAAGTAAAAATTTATTATTTGCACGTGCAAAGCACATCTTAATAAATATAATTTTTAAAAAGTAAATATATATTTTAAAAATAATATAATATAGCACGTGCGAGGCATGTGTTAGTAATATGTATATAAAGGGTATAATGGGAGAGTTGGACGCGACGTGCGAAGCATGTGTTAATAAAAAAATTCAAAAAACTCTGATGTGATGTAAACGTGCGGTGTAACTGTTAGTTTAAAATTTTTAAGTAAAAAATATATACGTTTTACGTGCGTTGCACGTGTCAGTTAAAAAAATCAAGTAAAAAAGTGAGAGTTGGAGTTGCATGTACATCATACGTCTTAATTTAAAAAAATAATTAAGTAAGAAATGGGAGAGTTGGAGTTGCACGTGCAACGCACTGGTTTGTTTGTTGACAAATTACAACTCCATCTCTCCCATTATATACACTGGTAATTTACACGTGCGATGCACGTTTTAATAAATTTAGTTTTTTAAAAGTAAAAATTCAAATATAATATGGGTTTGAACCTGAACATCCTTTATATTAGTTATGTACGTGCGTTGCACATGTTGGTAGATTTACAAATGACACTAAGGCCTTCTCTCATTATAATATTAGAGATTAGAGATCACAGATAGAGATTAGAGATATATACTACTAATTTGCACATGCAATGCACGTCTTAATAAATATATATATATATATTAAAGTAAAAATTTCGACATTGTCTGACATCAAACCTAAAACCTCATTTATATTAGTTATACACGTGCATTGCACATATTTGTTTGGTTACAATACACATGTTCGGTTGGTTACACAACCCCAACTCTCCCATTAAAATATTAGAAGATAGATTAGATCAGATATATCTATATAATAAAACACAAAGAAAGCTATCAAGTGGCTCTCCTTCATTCCCCCAAAAATTAAAGACCCAGATCTACCTCACAAAACATATTTTTCTCCTAAAAGTTTCCCCCCAAAACTTAAATTCAAATCCCCCACCCAAAACAACTCCTATATTTATTTAATTATTTCTCTCTCTCTCTCTCTCTACCTCCCTCTTCTATTCAAAAAATTAAGAAAATAATTTTTTCAAAAAAATTTTAAAATTAAAAGACTTTAAAAATTAAAAAATTTAAAACTTTAAAAATAATTCAAAAAAAATAAAAAAAATCATATAATATGTTTTTTTGCTGGACCCTCAAAAGTTTCTCATATAATATGTTTGCTACTTCAATTAATTCGCTTGACCTCCAAAACTATTTTATATGATCAAATAAGGTGCACCGTTCCGAAGACGTGCCGTAGACACGTGTCAGCGGGCAAACCTAGTATATATATATATAGAAAGAGAGATTATCAAATTTTCATATCATCCATTCTATTGAGACATGGTTTTTGAGACATGGTTGAATTAATATAAGACTGAGAGAGATTATCAAATTTTCATATCATCTATTCTCAATACAAAAGTAAGCATATTTCATTCAATCTCTCTTCGGATATGGTTGAACAAATATAAGACTTAACCAATCGCAACCTTGAAAAGCTTCTCTCTGCAGTAGTCGATAATTTTTATATCAGTTATAAACACTTATGTTGACATATTAATATTAAGTAGGGAATTCTCTGCAAAATTTTTATAAAAAAACATTTTCAGGACAAACATTTCCTCGCTACAAACACCATCTTCATTAATTTTATTAATAAAAAAAAAAAAAAAAAGAGCAAACAGCAATTAACACCTACATTATCATCGTCTTGAGTGCGATCATATCACCCACATTATCATCGATAACATAATTAAGCAAAACATAACATAACATAACCTAACCATCATCAAAATCAACTAAGCCCCCGGCGCCGCATCCTTGACCTTTCCGGTCAAATAAATCCCGCGCTCCGCCGCGTAATCCTTCACCTCCCTTGCTCTATCCGCAAGCCTACTCCTCGCGTAATCCACCCTCTCCGACCCCACCGGCTGTCTCCCTTTGATATACCTATACACCCACGTGGCCGCCGCCACACCGGCCACCGCCGCCCCGCACGACGTCACGATCCCCGCGACGACGGCGAAGGCGACGGCGGCGGCGGGGACCCAGAGGGGGGCGGAGATGAGGGCGACGGGGAGGAGGATGAGGACGGCGGTGACGGCGGCGGTGACGGTGAGGCCGGTGAGGGTGAGGAGGATGGCGCCGGAGATGAGGAGGGTGAGGAAGCCGACGATCTGGTTCGAATTCGGGGTGCGGTCGGTGATGACGTGGCGGATGAAGCCGGTGGGGCCGGTGCTGGAGCGGGTGCGGGTCTGGGTGCGATCCGTCATGGTTGGGATTTTTTGGGGGATGGACTTGGAGATGGGAGGAGGCGAAGAAGAGGGACTTGTTTAAGGAGTCGGGGGAGGGTGACACGTGGAGGTTTGAGCGGACATGCAGCGGGACACGTGTGAGTTTGTGGGGGAATTGATGATTTAGAAGAGGATGTTAGATGATATCATATGGGGTGGCATTGAATCTTGAAGGAGTTGTGTGGTCGAGATCGAGCCAGATGTCATAATTTGATGCAAGCGATTTTTGAATTTTAACTTTTAACTTATTGTTGTTATTGTTGTAACATTTCCTCGCAGAAAATATCATTCTCAGAAGCAGGTGCAGATCTAGGATTAAAAAAATAAAGGAGTGTTGAAAAAAAAATCACACAAGTTAGGTTCTAGATGAAATATAGTTGGCTTAGGCCCAAAAAATAAACAGAAGACTTAAATATATATGGGGTGGACTTTAGAATATATTTTGGGAGGGGCTGAAGCATACATTCTACACTAATATTTGAAAAAAAAAGGGGGGGGGGGGGGGGGGGGGGGGGGGGGGGGAACGAGCTGAATCGAACCAAATAACTTGAGACTCGAGCTCGGCTCATTTATGTATCGAGCTCACTTTCAGGATTGAGCTCGACACGACCCGAGTTTTGACCGAGTTCGAGCTGAATACTCGCGAGCTTCTGCCTAAAACCCATGTACTTTCAAGCTCGAGCTCGGCTCGTTTACATATCGAGCTCGACACGAGCCGAGCTTTGACCAAGCTTGCTCGTTTACATATCGAGCTCGACACGAGCCGAGCTTTGACCAAGCTCGAGCCGAGTAGCTTGGGAATAGCTCGGTTCGTTTGCAGCCGGGGGGGTTAGCAAAATTGTAAGGGCGTAGCAATATCGCAACTGGTAAGATATGGAAATAGCAAAATTGTAGGGGGCTCACTACATAAACTTTCACCTCCATATTACATACATATACAGCTCCTAAAATAAACTTACAACCCTAATTCCTAATCATCTATAATTCCCAATCCTCGTTCTAAAACCCTTCCTCCTTCTTCTACAGTTTCCGACGTCATCAATGGCGGATTTCCAGACCTCCACTCACCGCCATAAGTGGATCTTCACCCCTCAACACCTGGTAATTTCTCCCCTATTTTCCGCAATTTCAAAAATTCAAAAAGGGGATTTTTTTTGAAGAATGAAGAAACCCTAATCGAATATCTTTCAAATACCACATTGCAACCTCTAATTTTTGTGTAAGTAACTGCTAAGGTTTGGTAATTAGCATGTATTAGAAAGGGGATAAAAGCTGCTTCACTTATATTCGAATGTTTAGTTGCTACCTTTGTATGAGCATTGAGTTTTATGGCCTCGTCGTTACTAACCAATGGGGTTTGTCCTTCTTTGATTGCAGTTTGAGAAGCGCGAAGTGGCGAATCAAAGAGCTATGCAAATGCTGGAGCAGGTGAATTTCTGATCCATCTATCTTTAATGATATTCATGATAGGAAGTATTATATAATTCTAGTTAGCGGTCAGGATTTTAGATAATTAGATTGAAAGTTGGCCCTTGAGCTCTAGAATGCAAATTAGTATTTTTTTTTAATAGTTTGTACATAATAATTTTGATGTGCATAGTGCCATCAAATATCTTTCCAAATTCTAGTTCCTTATTATCATTATGTTCGTGACTTTGTGTGCGTGTTGAACGGACGGGGATGTGAATTTTTGGGGGAGATTCAACAGAAATAAAGTGAGATAACTTGAAATGGAGATAAGGTGAAAGATAAGGGCATGTCAGACGAGAATACACATTAAAGAGTATGGCTTCTTATGGTCAACCACATATTTGATAGGTTTAACCCCACAGAGATGGAACTTAGTATAATGCCCAATGGAATGTTCACTAACGCTGAACTGAACCTCATTCATTTGGACCAATACATAACGATTTTTAAGGCTGAGAAAGCTTTAAAAAATTGGTCGTTCTAGCCTTCTGACAGGTTCCTCGAAGCTGCAATGGATTTGTTTTAAGTTTCTACATTGTTTAAATGGTTCATTTTTCACTCCTGATTTCATTCAAGAGAATGATTAGGAGACCTGACCGTGCATTCTTAAGCATCATAATCATGAGAATAGCTTGTTGTCTTGAACAAATGTTGGTAGGTATACACACAATTTTTGATTTTTTTTTTTAAACATAGTTGAGTCACTAGATTTGACTAAGTTCGGAGAATCTGTTAGCCTGTTTTGACACATACTATTGTAATTATGTATGTCCCAACTGGCTGTTGGAATAAGAATAAAATTAGAAATGTTCGACCCGAAATACTAGTTTTGTCATTTCCTCTGTAGTCTGATCACATTTAATTAGTAGGATGTTGCAAACATGTTGTTTCCAACTGCAATCTCCTAGAGCAGTTTTTTTTACAGTTCAGTCTGCTATTCTGATCATGTATTATTGTTAGACATTTTAAAGATCTAATTGAAATCATTTAGCCTATTCATTATACTATGCAAATGTCTACCTGCACCTTTCTGTGGATATAAAATTTTTAGTTGACATATAAACTTGCTTATAAACTACTTTCATAGATTTACCTTATCACTTGTCTTTTGAAAAAACAATACTCTATATATTAAGTTAGAGGTAACTTTTCTTTGATTTTTTCTTGAAACAATTTCAGTCACTTATTCTTTCTGAACTTCTTTTTAACCATTATCATGTTTTGCAGTATGGGCTGACACGTTTGGAAGTAGATGCAGATGGTTCACTATCATACCCTGAACCACTGTGCGACCCCAAGGACAAAGGTAGCTATTACTTTCTGTATTTTTTTTTTCTTTTCAATTTTGTGTTCCCTGCAAATTTTTTTGTGAACTTGATGAAGGTACATTTAATTGTTTTTTCTCTCTCTCTAGTTCACAATTACCTGCTGTAGCTCTATATTTTTTTTCTACTTACTGCTGTTTATAACTGGGTAACATTATTGCTCTTATACATTCAGCGGAAAAGCAGTCCCTTCCAAAGCCTCTTAACTGTGAAGAGGAGCAACTCATGCGGGTATTTTATGAACACAAAATTCAAGAAGTGTGTGGAGCATTTAGATTTCCTCATAAAATTCAGGTAGGCCATTATTATTTATGTACTTGTTGCTACATATCTTTGTGCGTTATTAATGGCCCTTGTTATGTAAGTTTTTTTTTTTTTTTTTTTTTTGTAGGCAACAGCCATAATTTTCTTCAAAAGGTTTTATCTCCAATGGTCTGTAATGGAGCACAATCCAAAAAACATAATGTAAGCTGATTTTTTTCGTAACTTAAAAGTTTTTGTTGTCTTTCATTAAACTACTGCAAATTATATTTATTCTTGTTGTAATGTGACAAAACTATGAAATGCTTTGGCTGTTCCAAATGATGTTGATTTGATTTTTAATGTCCAAATAGAGTTTCTAGATTGTTGGTGGTAGACACAGATATGATGATGATGATTTGTGAAAAATTTTCTGAACTCTTAAGTAGTTGTCCTGGTAGGCTGGTACTTTATGTACATAATGTAGTATTTCTGGAAGGAGACCTACGTTTGTGCACAAACTTCCTACCCCCAAATGCCCAGTCACAGCGGCAGAACCAGAATTTGTACTTAAGAGGGGCAAAAAAAAGAGAAGTAAATATTATCCAAAATATTACTTTGTACAGCTATGCATTTTTTGGGGTCCTAACTTGCCAGTCCAACCTAGAAAAATAGAGGTTTTGGAAAAATTTAAAATCCTCTTGCAATCAATCCTGAATATTTAGGTCATATCTGGCTTAATTGGTTTTGACTAATTACCAACCTTGTTAATTGTTTTTAGATCCAAACCTGAATTTGCAACAAGTTTGATTAATTTATTAGGTTGCTTTTGTCAACTTCATTACTGCTACTTCTTAGGATTAAAAAATAGAATTTTTGGATCATTCGATTTATTAGGAAATGGGTTTAGAATTAAGGTGGGAAACTTTTGATGAGGACAGGGGGCAAAGCTTTTGATTAGGCCATTAGGGTTCTAATTAAGAGGGGCATAATTAAATTTGTAAAAGTGGAGAAGGCAATTATATGCTAGTCTGACAGAGCCTTAACAAATTCAAGACGGGCAGCCTCCCCCCTTGAGATGTTAGTGGCTCTGCTACTGCCCAATTACTATGTGTATACATACATAAGGTCCTTGATTACTGTGTAGTTTGGCTGCTGATGCTAGTTATTTTCTTTAATTTCTTATTTGACCTCATTTGTGCAGAGCATCCTTCCTCAACTCCCACATAGTTTTCTTTAATTTCTTGTTTCACGCTTTATTTGTATCTACTAAATTGTGATGATCTATGCTTCCTGTTCATGTTACTATTTATGTGTAAATTGATTATGTGGTTGACTAATGCAGGTTAACTTGCATATATACTTCCTGTAAGGTAGAAGAAAATCACGTTTCTGCTGAGGAACTTGGAAAGGGAATTCAACAGGATTTTACAGTTATCCTTAATAATGAGATGATCGTGCTTCAGGTATTCACATCTTTCTATTTCTTTCTTCTCTAGACGTACTTCCACATAATTAAGCATTGATTTTGATTTGTAATGCTCCAGAGTTTGGGATTTGATCTTGTTGTTTATGCACCATATCGATCAATTGAAGGCTTTGTTGATGATGCACAGGTAAATTGGTTTTTATTTGTGTTTGTAAATTTGTAGAATTATATTTTGATATAGTTTTCAGTCAACTAATATTTCTAGGTCATCCATTTCTCATATACAGCCTCTCATGTTATTGCAACTTTTAATAGTCCTGAATATGGTTGACTTGCTCTGATTTTTCCTTCAGGAGTTTTGTCAAGCGAAGGAAGATGAGCTAGAAAAGTTCAAGGTGATTTCTTCAATTTTTTTTCTCTTACGTATATATGACAATGTCATTTTTTTTATCATGTTACATTTCGTTTTCCCAAAGTTTGGATCACGTTACATTTTTTTTATCATGTTATGCATACATGCAATTCGTTGTAAATCGGATCACCATAACTTACTATTGAAGAAACAGTTATGTGTATAGGTGTCTAACCCTTTAATATTATGTGGAAGTGCAGAACACATATAGCTATTCCCGATGTTCTCCCTTACTTTTTGAAATAGCTTTTTCACCATGCCTATGCCATGTGGTATTTGTTTCCTGTGACTATTCGTGGACCATACGCCAAGACCAGTCAGAACTATCTTCATTGTATATGGTTTGATACTATGAATATGAATATGTCAATGTGGAAGCTATATTTCTTTCTTCACCCTTCGGTTGCAGGCTGATTTTAACCAGAGCAATATTTCAATTGATGAACATTAAAAAAAAGGTAACATACATCCACAATACATAAGCTGATAACTAACATGTAATGTATTCAATACAAACATCTTCGGCTCTAGCTTAGATCCATGGATTAGCTGCTGGTGGTGGTGGGGAAAGGAAAGGAATCAGCGGGATCTGAACACCAGGAAACGTCAGAAGAGTAGGAATAACACTTGTAGGGATTGAAGGAAGAATCGGTATCTTAGTTGAAAGCGAAGGAGGTAATGTCGTGGGTATCACGTGGATTGTAGGCAATGAAGACAATGTTGTAGATATCATGGGGGCTGTAGGCAATGAAAGCATTGGTGGCAGAGTCAATTTTGGGAATTGTAGGAATAGAAGGCAGAGGAGGCAGTTGGGCTGTGGTAGTGTCGGAATTGTAGGCAGTTTTGGTACAACAGGAGTGGCTGGCAAGGTGTCAAGAAGATGACGTGCGCCAAGGCCTGCATCAATGGTTAAAGAGACCAAGAGGAGAGCAAAGAAGAGCCTGTTGTAAGAAGCCATCCTAGATATGAAGAGTACAAGAGCTAATGTTTGTAGTAATACTAGGAGTTTGTATGTTGTGTTTTGAACAATGGATAGGATATATGTCTCTTTATAGAAGCTAAATATTGAATATAGTCTTCAATTTGACTTGAAAATGGTTTTAAAAAGAGAAGAAACAAAAAAAATAAAAATTTATGGGGTTGTTGATATGTGGGTCGTTTTTGTGTGCATTGTCCACCTTCTCATGCTTACTCTGATATTTTTTCCAAAAGAAAGTTGGTGTTTTGGAAGTCTGGCTATTTTTACTGGAGAGATGTCAGAGAAGACTCAATGGTTAACGCTAAGTAGAACTTAGAGTAAATTAATGATCAAGAGAGAAAAGATGAAATGATAAAGTATATGTAAAGTCATGTTCCTTACTTGGGGTTGACATCTTAAACATCTTCAGTTTTCTCTGTCACAATATGGTTCGTTCCAATGAATGCTCTAAAATGCATTTGTCCTGGAGATGTATGCTACCATGCCATTATATAGATAAATGCATTTAAAAAAATTATGGGTATTAATTTTTTTATATAATTAGTTAATGTTAATATTGTTATTCCATATTTCAACCTTGAACATCCTTTCAATAATTTAACTTTTCCCAATATTTGTCTGGCCTCTTCAAACAACAACTATACTTTGGTGCAAAGTGAAAATACTTGACAAACTGTATAATCTTTTGAATGGTATAAATTATGTAACAAACTTAGATGGGCTAAAATCCTATTGGTATCTCAGGTCGATTTCATCATCCTCGTTTAATTGCTCTAATTGTCTATGTAGGAGTTGCAAGAAGCTGCTAAGTCAGAGGTAGATAAGATGATGCTGACAGATGCACCCCTTCTTTTCACTCCTGGGCAGGTATCCTTATTGAAGAAACTTGTTTCCTGTCTTTTTAACCTCAGGATTGAATCACTCTGTTCCTGAATAACTGACTGATACGAACGTAAACTACTACAGGCCTTGGTTATTTGCTGAACAATTTAGCAACACTTCATAGTTCTGAACACTGGATGCAGTATAGTTGTGCTTATATCTAAATATTTATCTTCCAATATTTAGATATAGTTTGTATTTTTTATAGTGAAATATTTATCTTCCAATCATCCAGTGAAGTTAACCATAAGAAATGAAGTAGAGCAACATATAGAGCCTAATTTGTCTAAATGTCATACTAGAAGGCTTTGATGATGATCACTGAGGGGAGTTTTAAGCTTTTAGAAAAGCTTTCGCATATGATGATGTCAGATGTTGCCTTGGTAGAGTCGTTTAAATAAAAGAACTCTTAAAACATGGTGATGGTGGTATGTTGATACTTTTTCTTGATCTTCCTGAAGGTAACACCTATTTATCTTCTTAGTTCACTGCAAATGCTGTTGCAGAAATTTCGCTTTCTATTTACCAAAATTGTTACTACTGAAGACATTTGAGTCATTATTCTTAGGAATTAGAATCAGCGGCGTCTCAGTTCATTTCAAGTGATCTGTATTATGCTATTTAGTTTACAGAGGCATTCTTGTGACATATGCATATAGTATGTACTTTTTTTGAGGAAAAGGTGAAATAGCCACACTACCAGATATTAATATTGTCTTATATTTTTGGGCATTTCTGTACATATCAATGGTGAGTACTATATTTTTTTGCAGCTGGCATTGGCAGCTTTGCACAGGGCAAATGAGGTACTCAGAGTTCTCGATTTTGAAAGGTTTTTACACATCTTTAGCAAAATCATTATATGTAATTCCTTTGTTAGCTTAGTTGTGCTTGGTTTACTTTCAGTGAATTATTACCTCCATGTTCTATGAAATTTTTATTTATTTGCAGATACTTGGAGAGCATACTTTCACGATCACGAGCTCACACAATTTCAGAGATTGCTGAAGCAATGAAAGCCATTAACTTTTTGGTAATCATTTTTAGAAAAACAGTCCTCTTAGATATTGAGAGTATAACAATATAGTCAAAGTAGTAGAAGAGCATTTTTGGTGTTTCTTTGTCCTCAAGCCATGAGTTCTGCCTTACTGATAGTAGTCAGTTGGTCACTAACTAACTTTCCCTGAAATTTACTAACACATTAGTCTATGACTCTATCTCTATCTCTCAGATGTTTCAAGGTCATGGTAAATAATAGTGGTATAACTATCAGGACTGCTGCTTTGGGGATCCTAATGTCTTCCTGTGTTCAAAACTAAAACCGTAGTCTTGGCTTGTTTAATGATGAAAAATGCTGATTCTTGAAGAATTTAAAAAGAGACTGATTTAGCCTTATGAGCGAGAAGAAATATTTTGCACTCAGAGAAATTAAATTATCAAAATCACATCTGATGTTGACGTTTAATTATTAACTAATTTTTTAAATTCCTGTATTGGTTTCTGGATTTTAAGGTGCAGGTGTCTTTCTGTTTGTTTCCTTTGCTCTTAGCTGCTCCTTTTTTGGGATAGAATAGATGGAGTTCAAAGGAACTCCAGCCAAAAAATAAAAATTACTACTAAGCAGTCAGAGTACATCACATTGCAAACTCAGGTGGTATCAACCGAGTTGTTAGCTGCTGAAACAGCGGTAGCAGCTGAAAAAACAGATACATTCTGCCTGGAATCACTATTGAACTAGTAAAGCACGGCAGTCAAAAGAGAATGAGGCTATGATTTCCAGTAAGATAACATGAATTTAATTTTAGTGTATATGAGCATATAGAGCAGCAGTAGTAGAACGTAGCACTGTCCATAGACCCCTAAATCTTTGGAAGAGTCGGGATCAGCTTGAGCTTGCCTTGAGAAGCTGCATTCTGGCTCATACCATCTTGAATCAAATCACCAATGGTGTTATAAAGTGTAGTCAGGTAACGGGTTGTTTTCTTGGAAAGGAGAATATCTAATCAAAATGAATATAGAGTAGAAAGTTCTAGAGTAGCTAAATTAGTACACCTTTTTTTTTGTTGTTGTAAAAATCATATTATTTTTTTCAGTTCAAATCACCCAATCATTGCCATCATGGTTAAATTCCAGCCGGTCTGAATTTAGCTCCAACTGCATCTGAGCTATGACTCATAAGTTTGTGTGCTGATCTAATTTCAAAATGTTCTGATCTAATTTCTCGGATATTAGAAAATCATTAATTACAAGAGGTTAATGATGAGTTGATTTGAGGGATTGTGGTTCTTCTCTTCTTGTTTTGTGTTAACATTGTTTTATGACAACCTATGGCCATATTAATGAACAGCAATGCTTATATTAGCAATGAAACTATCTTTGTTTGACATGTTTGTTGGATATTCTGATACATTACACTATTTATGTTTGGCTTTTAATTATTACATTCTTTGTTCTCTTCATTTTGTATTAATTGTCTTCTTTAGTATATTTTTCTTGTTGGAATATTCTCTCTTGTCTTCCACCACATGCTTAGATATGTTCATTAAATATTTGTCTTGGTTATGTCTCCAACGTTTTGTCGGTCCCAACTTTTCTTCAAGTATTGCTTCCAATCATGCACTCTGATCCAACTCATGGATGTCCACATGCATTTCACAACCAAAAACAAAATCTTGTGTATCCGTATTCGCGATCTTTTTGACATGGAAGACTAACTACATTTTTTGGGAAAATATTCAGACTTCAGAGGATGACTACTCCGAATCACAGGGGAATCCTTATTACCTCTTACTGCCAATACTTACAAATTTCAATTTGCGTTGTCTAAAGCTATCAAATCGGATAAGATAGAGGGTAGGGTCTGCCATAAATTCCCGAAGTTTTCCTTCTTAGCCGCTTGAATTTGAACTGAATGATCATTGAAAAGGTCTTCCCACCAGTCCAGTATGATTTAGGTTTCATGGCATCCCCTTTCATTCACTGTCTCCATTCAGAGAATTAGTATTATTCATAGTGAGCTGGTTACTGGGCCGGCCCCCACCTTGAGGCACGCCCCCACCTTGAGGCCTTGAGGCAGGTGAGGCGGCTGCCACAGGCCCCCGATTTTTTTGCAATTTTGGGGGCCCCCTAATTTGTATTCCCCTTGTAAATTTGTATTCCCTCTATAAATATAGGCACGTATTTTGCACGTAAAAAATTATATTATAATTAGGGGCTCCAAATATAATTATTTGGGCCTTTCGCCTTGGGCCCCCGGGAACTCTGGTTATGAATTTCTGTCAATCTTTTCTTAAGCCAAACAGGTTTATAATACCTGTTTAGAAAAAGATATATGGCTGTAAAGGACACTTGTAATTTTATGGATGTTACATTCCATTAGCAATTGTTTCCATGTCCAGAATGTTGGAGGGTGAGGGCTCGTGTGAGTTGGGAAGCAATAAAAAAGGAATTGTCTTATTCATTGTATGTGGAATCAAATGACTTTAATTTTTCAAGGATTTGGTTGATTGGTCCGTAATTGTATGTTCTTGTATCTGTATGGTATACCACACTAGATTACGATGAAGCGATGGTATGTCAAAACATTTTCCATGGTGCTTTGACCGACATTCTTTAGTGGATATTTTTTGCCTATTACCACAGGATCCATGTGGTTGTCTGCGAAGAGTAGTTGTTGCTAGTTACTGTGCCTTTTTTGCTTGTTTGCTTGATTCCCTTTTTAATCTCTCTTTCCCTTTATCTTCGTTTCATTGTCTATTTACCTAGATTCAAATAGTAGAAGAGGGTATTATTTGGATACATAAATGCACTGAAAGGTGAAGTGTACACACAAAATTCAAGCACAACCAATGGTTAAAAAGATGCTAAACTTCTAAACCTCTATAATTACTGTTTTATCTCTTTTTTTCATCTTTTTTTTTTGAGTCATTTAAAAAAAAAAAATTTAAAAAAATTGCTACAGGTGGGAAAGTTGAAAAACCCAACATCAAAAGATATGAGGCATATTGATAGAAAACTAAAGAGCTGCTGGGATCCAAGTTCACAAGAAGGGTACTTCCGGCTCCCCTTTCCAAAGTTTTTATCTTTCTTTCTTTTTCTAGGTGATATATATGAAAATGAATTCTTTCTTTTTATATGTTACAGAAGCAAGAAACGGGAGAAGAAATCCAAACACAAATCAAAAAGAACAGCAAGTGAGATGCAAGGAGGGCCTGCGTGAGTAAGTGCATGGCCGGCATTTTTACTGCACGCTATAGGTAACCTCTCATTTTAACAGAAAACTTTAATATTTGAATGGGAAATTCTGTTCTTGAATATAATCCATATCTCTGTTTTACAAAGCACGGTGCACTATTATTTCCGCCGTTACAACAGTGGAAGATGTTTCTATTTTTTGGTCAGGAAACTCCCATTGCAGCAACCTGTTGAAATGTATCTGAGGTCCAAATTTCAGGTTCAACAATTCTGTGAGTGCTTAGAAATTTGGATTGGAAATATATTTGTAAGATGTAATAGTAAGGTTGGGTTAAGAGAACAGGAAATATTATGTTTAACTTCGTCTCAACTTAGTAGAGCATGTTAGCAAATTTTTGAGATACCAGATACTATTCAAATGACATTGGTATCTTTATGACCTGTTTTTAACTTCATTCTTCCAGAGTCCATTGCAAATGAGCGCGATATACATAAACAGTACAACGCAGGAAAAAAATGTCGGTGTCTTGTATGAGACGTAGGGTTATATTAAATTTATCGTTTCCGTTATTGAAAGATATATTTATTGAAAATGAGAATATGCAAGCTATTATATTTGTTTTAATTCTCTCATTTGCTTCGTGATTAATTATAAATGAAATTTTTTTGAGGTTGAAGATTGGCCATGTCTCTCTCTCTCTCTCTCATCAATTTTGTTGGTGGTAACCTAACTGTTGACATTATAGTGTGGATTATAATTCTGGATTCCACCCACTTATTTTGCAAATAATTGGATATATTATCTCTTATTGTGCATGCAAGTGGGGTGCTCGATTGACATGAATGTGGGACACTAAGATATAATAAGTGATGTGAGACTTGTTTCTTTCATTGAAGTTGGAATGGGTCTCCGCATGTCATAGTTATTGGATTAATCATCAAAGACTTCATCCTTATGCTCTTCGGGTCATCCTGCTATATCTGGAATTCACTTGAGATATTATTACTTCAACTTGTACAGTGGTATTATAGCAGAACAAAGGGTTTTTTCTTTTTCTTTCCGTTTTACTCACTAGTAAGTGTTGAATTTTTTGCCGTCATAGGCCATTTTTTGAAAATATTTGTGATTATGGGCCAATTTCGAAACTATTAGTGCTTGTCGGTTAACTTGTGCCACGTTAGCAGCGGTCGCTGTTCTCATTAGCGACCTATTCATTTTGAATGTCGCTAATGGGAATAGCGGCCTATGTTTTAAATATTTTTGAATTTTTTTTTTGCTGTTACTATTCCCACTAGTGACCTTAGTATATATGAGGTTGCTGGTGGGATTAGCGATCTCGAATGAATGTATTGAGACACTTAGCGATTACTAAAGAGCTTTTCCCAAAAATTTAAAACTGAGGTCGCTATTGGGAATAACGACCTCAGTAGGAAACACAATCTTCTTGTTCTTTGTAAAATTTGCAAAATAGTCGTACAACTAAGACCTCTGTTCGGAATAGCGACCTTAGTATAATAAATGTCTCTATTCTAATTAGCGACCTTAGTTTTAAAAATAAATTGATTGTCATTTTTCAGAGAGCAAAAACTTTCTAGATCTTGGTAAGTGTTACAATACAGCTCATTAAAGGTCGCTAATCCCATTAGCGACGCTAATCCCATTAGCGACCTCATACATATTAAGGTCGTTTGTGGGAATAGCGACGGCAAAAAAAAATTCAAAAAAAAACAAACATAGGTCGTTATTCCCATTAGCAACCTCGAAAATGAAGTTGCTATTAGGAATAACGGCCGCTGCTGACGTGGCACAAGTTAGTGGACGAGCGCTGATAGTTTCGAAACTGGTTCATAATCACAAATATTTTCAAAAAGTTGCCAGTGTAGGCAAAAAAACTTGGGGGGGGGGGGGGGGGGGGGGGGGGGGGGGGGGTGGTTCTAATTGTATGCAACTCACTCGCACTTGCTACTTGGACCTACTTCAGAAGTGACCAAACATAATCTCATTAACAATATCATTAAAATTTTGATTCCTTGAAATAAATGTTAACTAAAATGGTTTAGAAGAGAATAAGAACGCTAAGGATGGAAAGACTACTGTGGAAAAGGCATACTCATACTTTGATGAATCGGATAGAGCCTTATGATTCCAGCCATACCAAATAATATATAGATATTCAAAGAGAGTACAATCAAGGGTTTTACAAGAAGTAAAACAAAACGATACAGGCTAAGAAATGAAAATAAAACAAACACGGATCAAGAGCAAAAAGCTCAGCTATCGATTCTATAGCGCAACAGTCAGAGAGGCAGAAGCGGGAGAAACAGCGGACCGAGATGCCCCCCGCACGATAGCCGAGCGCACACATCGACGATCTAGATCATCGTCCTCCAGTGCTAGATCTAGATCATCGTCCTCCAGTGCTGCAGCGGAAGGTGTGAGGAAGTAGATGTTACAATTGATCTCGCGATCAAGAACCCCGATGCGTGACCGAAGTCGTTCGCCAAGGAAGGCAAAAGGAAGCATGAGAGCATCCGACGTCGTAGAGAAGGCAACAAAACTGGACCAGCCACGGTCAGAGGGACACGTTTCCTCCGAAAACAATACCACCCACCTTCTATTGTGGCCAAAAATAAAGAGAACAAGCAATGATGAAATGGAGAAAAAAATAGAATCTAGAACAGTCGAGGATCAGCACCAGCCCAAATTGAACAGGCCTAGATGCAAACACCCCCGCTGAAAAAACACATGAAGAGATGGATGCAAACGCAAATAAATGTCACAGGGCCACCAAAACCATGGAGGCAAACTCCAACAGAAAATACAGTAAATGCAACCAGACCACAGTCAGCATCGGAAAAGCATCTAAGGGAGCGATCAAGGGATCGCTCGGCCTCAAAAGGTCACAGGGCCACCAAAATCAAGGCATACTCATACTTAAAATTCTTTCTTAAAAGGTGGTTTAATTGATCATATTTTTATGATGGTGCAGTTGAGATTATAATTGGCCACTGTGGAACTTGGTTGAGGTGGTAATATGAAGTCATCGATTTGCAATTGAGTTATGTGAAATTAGAATAAAATCAATTGTCGTATATGAGTTGAGTTTTTTTACAGTTGTATAACACAAGAGCATCTGCAGTCGTTGGCCAAATTTTCAAATTTTGAAAAATTTGACAAAAAACAAGCGGTAGTCGTTGGCCAAATACCCAAGATTTAGGTTCGATGTGAAATTTGAGAGAAAAAATGGTAAAAGCCAAAAAATTGGAAATTAGAATCATATTTTGTTTGTCGAAAATTTTATTATTATTATTTTAATTAAAGAAATCGGACGGAATATGTTATTTCGTCCGATCGATTTTTTTAAATTAAAAAAAACAAAACAAAAAACAAAAGAAACAAAACCATACACCATCATACACCGACCCACACTTACAATTCTCAAATTGATTTTTTAAATCATATACATTAGGCCTATAGTTCAGATTTATGGGTCCATTCACTCTTTTCTACAGATTTTTTTTTCCTTCGGCAGGATATCTTCGGGGAAAAAATTTCTCCCACAAGAATGAATTTTCGTCCGTCGTTTAAAAGCTACAAATTGGATTTAGACAACTACAACTTATTTTCAAATTTTTTATTTATATATGTCAAATGGGTAAAAGGGTAATGAGCAACTTGCTCATTTAGTAAATGAGCAATTGATTATTTGGCATGCATGTGATACATTGGACAACTAACCCTTTTAAGATTTTTCTAATCACATGTATAATACATAAATTTTGGGTTTACACGATTACACCAACAAATGCTCTAACTGAGCAATGAAGTAATATGACATATCTATGATTTCCGTTCTATAATTAAAGGGCAAACGCTCAAGCCAATAGACAATCAAAGCTAACTGAAAGAAAAAAAATGACTTCCCATAGAGGGCACTCTCATAGAGTTCTTCACAGGGCAGCCTCTCCACGCTCCTTCAGGCCTCATCCTCAAGCAGCTCCTCGACCTCAACACCTCAGCTCGGATATGCCAAAGAGGGGGAGGGAAGGCGACAGGGAGGAGGGTGCAGACAAGCGACGTTCTCATCATCGCGATGATGCAGACAGGGAAAGAGGAAGGAACGTCTACAGATCAAGGGACCTGTAGCGCAGCGATCACAGAGATCGCTCGAGAGATGGAGATAGAGTTCAACCCAAAAGATTCAACTCTCGACCTTCTGACGAAGACAAGGCTAGAACTTATGCGGAGGTGACGAGGGGGGAGCGGTGTTACGAAGGGCATAGAGCCAATAGGCAGCTGCGTTCACCAGAGATAACAGAGCTCCGAAAGAAGGAGGACGATGAAGGCGAATGGGTTCTAGTAAAGCTAAGAAGAGCAAGGTTAGAGAGGATGGGGAAGATAGCAAGAGAAGCCGAGGATCCTCGGAGGGTAACTGGGTCGCCGGCAGACAGCTGTGTCATAAGTGTGCCCAAAGAGGGCACTCCATCAACCAATGTAAGAATGATTGGTTTTGCTTTAGCTGTAAGCAGACGGGGCACATCTCGACCGCGTGTCCTTACGGCAAAAGTAATAGCCATTCCGATAGAATTGCTACACCAACGGCGAAATCTCTAGGATCTGAAAACAGCAAAACAGAGGAGAGTTCGGCGGGGAGAAGGAAAATGGCTATGGCGAAGATCACGCCGACCCCAATCATGGCAGAGTTTGAAAGACGATACAACAACTGCGTAATGGTGAAGGCGTGTACTGGACATCCGACGTGCGAAGATATCAACGAGCTCTTGACTGCAGCAACCACGGTTATTCCGAACGCGAAATGGGACGCGATGGTGACCTCTGAGAATAACTTCCTTCTCCATCGTATGGAAGAGGATCAGATGGCGGAGTTGCTCTTACTGAAGGGTTTGGAGGGAAGGGGAAGAGACGGGATGGAGTTCTATGTGACATTTAGGAGATGGTCCCGAGTAGAAGGAGCTCTAAAAGTGCAGTCACTGTTTTCAGTTTGGATTCGTCTATATAATTTGCCTTATCAATGTTGGGTTCGTACTGGGTTCCAAGACGTCGTGCGTAGCTTTGGGATGGTTCTTGATATAGATAGAGGAACTTTGGGTCACTCCAGCATCGAATTCGCGTGCATCAGAGTCAGAGTCGTCAACAAACATGATATTCCGTCCATTATCAGCATTGATTTCGAGAGCGAGAGAGTTGAGGTCAAGGTGATCATGGAGGCAAAAAAATGTGTCTCCTTTCGAGGCCAGCAGAGGAGGGACGAAGACGACGCACAGTGCTTCAGAGAGGAGAGGGAGGTAGACGACATACGGAGGCCATTAGATAGGGGGGAGAAAGATCTCAAGCGTCCAATTGTGTTGAAACTCAAAGGGACTTTTCCACCACTAGATCGGCAGCATCTCAATCCTATCCGTTCGTCAAAATCTACACCTAAGAGTATGGCTCCAGTACAAAGGGAAGTGGGCGCAGTAGCTGAGAAGGAACAAGGACGAGTTGCAGCGATGGAGTCTTGCGTTGATAGATTGATTGAGGAGACTCCCTTAAAACAGGGTATTCTAAAACATCATGGGACTAGCACTGGGCTCGAGGGACATGACATTGGAGGAGACTTGAAAGCAGCGATGGCTTTTTCAAAGGAGGGCATTGAATTGTCTGTTAAACTGGCGTTAAAAGCATTGCTGGCCCATAAGGATGCTACTGGGCCTTTCGGGCCAGGTCATGAGGCTGCTTTTTTAGCTCCTTTACCAGCATCTGAGCATCCAAAGATAGGGGAGGTGGGTCAAACGAGCTTGTCTATACAGCCCAAGTCCAATGTTGCAATCCAGGGAGTTCAAATTGATGGAGGGACAGAGGAGAATCAACATCAACGATCAGAAGTGGGTGAGAACATGTTAGACGAGGCGGAATTTACAGCTAGCAAGGCATCGATAGTTGAAATACAGGAAAAGGACGAGATGATAGCGGCTTTAGAGGGGATTAGAGAAGATAATTTCATATCAGTTACCGAGGGCGATGAGGGAGAGAAGGAGGGGGAGCTAGTTGAACTGGGTAGCACTGGCAAAAAGGTTATGGACTTCCTAAGAAAAAGTAAGAGGCAATTGGACAAATGGGGTTTACAGGGTCCAAGTGAGGAGGATCTAATCAGAGCGGTTGCAAAGGGAAAGGAACCGGCTTCAGCATGTGGAGGTAATCCTGTGACGAACTTCTCAATTTTAAATTTACTTAATGATGATTCTCTAATCTACTTTGCTAGTCTGTACGGATTAGACATGGGTGTGAACAAAATAGAGCAGATTCAGCATGCTGTTAGGATTAAAGAGAACATCAAGTGGGTTATTCCATAGGAGCCGGGTAGTCCTGTTAGAGGGTTTTGGTAGGTGAGTCAAAGTGTTTTTATGTCATACATTTTTTGAAATGTGAGTGGTATGCGACAAAATGGTAAGAAGAAACTTATTAGCAATACCGTGGGTAAACTTAGGCCAACTATTTGCGGTTTTCAAGAGACCAAGATAGAGAATCCAACCCCGGAAGATTTTTACAATTCAACATGGGTGAAGGATTTCGATTGGAGGTTCAAATCGGCTTGCGTTAGGTGTGGACTTAAAGATGTACGAAGTTTTGGGTCACAAGATCGGAGAGTTCTCGGTGACCATTAGAATTAGAAGAAGAAGTGATGACTGGGTTCACACGGTGACAACGATTTACGGCCCTTACGTCTCGAGAAGGAGAAATTTGTTCTGGGATGAGATTAGAGATATTAAGAAGGTTTGGGCAGACCCGTGGGTGTTGGGGGGAGATTTTAATATTACTAGGTATAGTCATGAACATGGAGGTAGAGGGCCACGAAGAGCCGATCAAGATAGCTTCAATTCAATCATAGATGAATTAGAGTTAATGGAGATGGAACAGCTAGATAGGAAGTTCACTTGGTCTAACATGCAGGCCAGACTTATATTAGCCAAGTTAGACAGGATTCTGGTATCCACAGATTGGGAAGATGTTTTCCCTTTGGCAAAAGTGAAGACGGTCATTAGATTCACCTCAGACCACTTGCCCCTGTTCATGGAGTGCGGGGAAGGGTACACTAAAAATCGTTTTCCCTTCAGGTCTGAGAAAGCTTGGACGATGTCACCAAATATTCGCCATCTAATACAACGGTCCTGGGAGGTCAACACCAGAGAGGTATCTGCAGTAGGGATTTGGATCGAAAAAACGAGAAGATTTAGAAAGCAACTTAAAGATTGGGCTAGGAGCGAAAGGGGAGTCAACCAAGCTAGATTACAGGAATTGGGAGTTAAGGTTGCGGAGATAGAAACTTGGCAAGAGGACAGGGAGTTATTAGACGAGGAGATAGAGGAACTGATGAGCTACAGAGCACAGATCAAGCACATTGGAGATATGGAGGAACAATATTGGAAGCAGCGAGCGAGGGTGCAATGGCTTAGAGAGGGAGATGCGAACACAAATTTTTTTCATAAAGTTGCAAACGGAAGGAGAAGACAGAATCACATTGGAGGGCTTTTCATTGATGGGAATTGGACGGAAAATGATCGATTAATTAGGCAGGAATTCGACAAAAGATTCAAAAATCTATTCGGGCTTAGCAACGAGGGGAGGAATAGCCTAGTACTGGATATGTGGGGTAGCTCAAGAATCGAGGGAAGTGAAGGATTATAAGGTATGTTCTCAGAAGAGGAGGTGCTGCATGCTGTGAAAACACTGGGCCAGGAGAAGGCCCCAGGGCCAGATGGTTTCCCAATCTTCTTCTACAATATCTACTGGAATATCATCAAAGAGTATCTGATGAGAATCTTCTACGAGTTTTACAATGGGAATGCAGAGTTAGACATTAACTATGCTAACATGGTCTTAATCCCGAAAAAGAAAGAGGCTACCAAGGTAGATGACTACAGGCCCATTAGTCTGCTTAACGGCTCTTTTAAGATCATTACTAAAGTCCTAGCTCTTAGACTCTCCCCACATATGAATGATGTGGTAGGAGATTCTCAAAGCGGGTTTATCAAAGGTAGAGATATCATGGATAGTGTGGCTTCCGCACACGAGGTGGTGTTTAGAGGGCACAAGGACAAGGCGGACGGCTTTTTGCTTAAAATAGATTTCCAAAAAGCCTACGATTTGCTAGAATGAGACTGTGTGGAAGAAGCGCTTAAACTAAAAGGGTTTGGCAACAAGTGGATATTGTGGATTACGAAATGTGTTCATGGGGGCAAATCTTATATTCAGATAAATAGTCAACTGGGTATAGAAATTAAATGCAGGAGGGGACTCAGGCAGGGCGACCCGTTGTCTTCTCTACTTTTCGCCATCGTAGCAGACGGATTGGCCGAAATGATAGGCAGGGGAAGGGATCGAGGGATTATTCAGGGTATCAGAGTAAGGGGAGTTCCCCAAACCATCTCGATCCTGCAATATGCAGACGACACCTTACTGTTTGGAGCGGCCAAAGAGGAAGAGTTGCGCGCAATTAGGTTAGCCTTGCAGTGCTTCGGTGCGTGGTCGGGGTTGAAAGTGAATCTATCAAAGACTTGTGTTCTACCTATTAGCGATCATCTCTCCATCCCCATCAACTCCATCAAGAGCTACCTTGGGTGCGAAATTGGAAATTTCCCACTGAATTATTTAGGCATACCCATCAGACCAGGGGCACTTCAAAGAGAGGATTGGTTTCCGTTGATCGAAAGGATAGAGAAGAAGCTAGCTAGATGGAAAGGGAGGTTCCTTACGCTAGGTGGCAGAGTTACACTGTTAAATTCGGTGTTAAGCAGCCTCCCGACATACATAATGTCTATTTACGAATTGCCACAGTGGGTGATACAGAGGATAGATAAAAGCAGAAGACGGTTCTTATGGAAAGAAGCCGACCATTCCAACAAAGGAATGCCTCTAGTTAAATGGGGTAGAGTTTGCAAAAGGAGAGAATATGGCGGTTTAGGGATCCTAAACTTAAGGGATATGAATAGGGCTCTGATGTGCAAGTGGTGGTGGAAGATGAGGAAAAGACGCAATATTTGGTGGCGTAACTCTTTTACAAGGTATCGAAGTAGGAAAAAGTTTCGTTTCAGTGGGAAAAGTGATACAGGGAAAGCTTCGGCGTTATGGAAGGGGGTGGCTAAGGTGGGCTTGATGTTCCACGCACATACTAGATGTAGGATCGGGAATGGGATGGGCACAAGGTTTTGGAGGGATAGGTGGTGTGGTTATGTTACTTTGATGAGCCAATTCCCAGAAGCTGCAGAGGCGTCGACCAACCTGGACTCGGTGGTGTCGGATGTGTGGAACAGCAAGAGACTTAAGCTGGAGATTAAGGGTCAGGTGACGCAGAGGGAGTTATTGGATCTGAATAAATTGCATAAGTTTATTACAGAAGAAGGACGATACCACATTGATAGCGAAGATACCAGAGAGTGGATATTGGGGACTTCGAGGGAATTTTCTGTTTCCTCGATGTACAAGCGGATTAACGATGGTGGCTTGCGCTGTAAGGACGCCAACATTATTTGGAAGCTAGCCGTTCCATTGAGGGTGAAAATCTTTCAATGGCTAGTTATGAACAACGCTATATTAACGAAGATCAATCTCCAAAAAAAGAAGGTTACAAATAGACGTGAGATGTGGGGATTGTGAGAACGCCGACGAGGATTCAAAACATTTGCTTTTTGATTGTACGAATGCCAAACTAGGGTGGGAAACGATTTGCCTTCGGTTTGGGATCCTACAGAGGCCGACGTTGAGTGCAGATGTTTGGGGGCGTTGCTGGGTAGAACTAACTAATAAGAAAGAGAGAGATGAGTGGGGTATCGTTGCTTCAGCAACTATGTGGTGTTTATGGTCAATTAGGAATGATTTGTGCTTCCGCAATATAAAATGCTCTTTTTTGGGTCTCATGCATAGAATTCTGACTCTTACTCATGATTGGACAGGTAACAGAGGAGCGGTGAAACGACTTCGTATGGAAGAGGAGGTGTAGAATTCAGTTATGGAGTACAGGTGCATGTTGGGACGTTTCAACTATTGCAGCTCCAGTCCCATCGGCGAGGTAGAAGTATCATGTTCCGTTGACCAGGGTACTGTATCTTTATTTCAAATATTTTCATGTTCTTCATGTTGTTTAGTTTATCTATGGATGTAGTCAGAGGTTGTATCTTTTCTTCTGCTATCTAACTTGGATTAGATGATGTGTTTTGGTGTAGCAGTCTTTGTAAATTGTACTATTTTGTTTCGTTAATATCGTATTAATGAAACGATGACGGGTCATCTTTAATTAAAAAAAAATAAAATTAAAGGGCAAGATTTGGCATCAATATAGGTGCACGCAATCTTAGTAATCTTTTATGAAGTGCCTTATCTCTTATTGGACCGACCACCATGTGACAATATTATTGAGGACACGTGGCAGACATGTATTGGCCTGGGCCTAATTATCCAACTGCAACGCGCTATGCTACTCTAGACCAAATCCAATGTCCCATTAATTGCTCTTCAGTTCTAAACAAAACTTAGTCTTGCAAAAGAAACTCCAGTTCAAAATCTAGTATTTGCAGAAACCACCTTTTAATTAGAATTCCGTGCTATTGTGTTTTGGATTTTATGCTCAAAAGAACTAAAAGAATCTCTTGGACCTTGTAGATTCTCAGGAATAATTAGAGAATCGACCAAGAGAAAAGACATACACCAGAGAATATAATTTTTTTTACAAAACATAACTTTTTTTTGTTTATTACATACTTTACCAGTAAGATTTATATGCATTGCACGTTTTAATAAAGATTTGGGGATTAAACGTGCGATATACATAAGTCGGTAGTAATTAGCACGTGCGATGAATGTCTTAATTTTAAAAAAAGTTAGAGTTGAACGGGCATATTCTTAAGTTGTAAAGGATGTTGAGGAAATTTTTTAATTTGCAGGTGCGATGCACGTGTTAATAAATAAAGTTGGAGTTGGAGTTTGTACGTGTAGTGTTCGGATTTGCTTGATAAGAAAGTAGTGTTTTATTTGAAAAAGTTGGAGTTAAACGGGTGATACACGTAATTCCAAAAAAAATTTAAATAAAAACTTCGAAAACATTGATTTGCGCATTTGATTGGTGAAAAAAATATTTTATAAATTGTTTGTCTGTTTGAAAACTTTGATTTGCATGTGTGATACACGTGTAAATAAATGGAGATGGAGATGTGTGTGCGACGCACAGATTTGTTTGGTGATAAAAAAAATAATAAAAAATTATTTGTTTGTTCGAACCCAACTCTCCATTACTATGAATATATACTAGTGTACTCCCATATATAATATATAATAATGTATATGCCTATTTTTTGGATCCTTATAAGAAAAAGAATAGAAAGAATAAACACATTTAGTTAATAACATTTTATGAACCCAACGGATAATAACAGCCTATCTTAATGTTTAACAATTTAAAATTATAAATCCAAAACTATACACTAAGAGCATCCACAGTCGTTTATTATATTTGTCAATTTCTCATTTTTTTAGAAATGAACCGCTATAATCGTTTGCTATTTTGCCATTTTATGACAAAGTAGCTACAGCGCGTTCTCATTTTTGAGAAACGAATTTTCTATTCTCAAATTATAAGAGACGGGACAACATGTCCCGTCCCAAATTGTTTTGAATTTTTTAATGGGAGTCAGACGAGACAACTTGTTACGTCTGTTTTTTTTTTTTTTTTGATTGGACGGTCTGATTCGTCTGGAGAAAAGAAAAAAAAATTTCAAAAAACCGTTTGGACGAGACATGTTGTCTCGTCTCAAGCAAAAAAGCTTGGGATGGGACAACATGTCCCGTCCATGATATCTGGGCAATTAGATTAGGGCACTAACTTAGTTTAGGTAGTTAATTATTAGGTTTAGATTATATTTTATTATATAATTTATTTAATTAAACTATTTTAATCTCTAATCACTAATTAATTAATCGTAAAAAAAAAGAAAAAAACTCCGGCGAAACAACATGTCTCGTCCGTCTCAAATTTTAGCAAAATTATAGCAAAGAACGACTCCAGACGATTTCGGTATTTGCTATTACTGTAACTGCCATATTCTAAAAATTGAGAAACACCATTGTGGATGCTCTAACAAGTATATAATTAAATAAACTTCCAATAGTATATACTAATAAGTTATTATAGTAATAAATAAAATATCACTAACTTACACTAGTAACATTGAAATAAATAGTAACCTCAATCTCACCAACTTTTTTTTATCTCTTTCCTCCTCTTACAAATTTATACATACGAATAAATATAGAAATAAATAAATATTAGTGTACGTCAGGAGTATTAATTGATGATATTTTTATTTTTCTAGAAATACGTAATTTGTATGCACACACTAAAAACATATTTATTTAGTAATATACCAGTGGGTACGAAATTACGTAGTGTAAAAGTGATCAATTAAGGAATTACAATTTGCACCGAAAACTAGAAAGTTGAAAGTGAAATAAGAAAAACCGAAGTACTAAAATGCAAAATTACCCATGCCACAAATCTCCCATCACTTGCATTCATAATTCATAATTGACAAAGCGAAACAAAAAGTCGTCCGGTGTGCGCAAAATTTGCGAACAGGCCCCTCATCGGCCCGCAAATTACTCCTAGGTCCCTCATCGCTGTCATCCCCACATCAAAACTCGGGCGTCAATGGCATCGTAGAATTACAAATGGGAGGCCGAGGCGTGTTCGTTGGAGTCCGTCGCTTGTTCAAGCGCCGAAATTACGGCTCTGCCACTCGCTTAAACGAAGCAGAAGAAGAAGAGGATGAGTTGAAGATTGTTGTTGATTACGATCTGAGCGGTCTCGTCAAAGTTAGGGTTCCCAAGAGGATCACAATGGCCGATCCAAACAAGAAGGTTTGATCTTTTTCTCATTCCATTTGATGCTTAAAGCCGAGATTTTGCGATTGAATGCTGTTTGCATTGTTCGTGGAGCGCGAATTTCGATGAGTATGAATTCTGATTTGAGAAGAAAGGATAAAGCTTGAATCTTTCGCATCTTTCATGTTTGTTTTGTTCATTTTAGTTTTATGTGCCCATAAAAGTATAGTTTAATGTCTAAATAAAATTTCGATTGTCAGTGATTGAAGAAGGAAAATAAGATAAGAGTTTCTCAGATTTAGTAGAAATTCAGGGTATATTGTAAACATGCAGTTTGAGCAGAAGGATTGGCTCCTAATAAGTAAAAGGGTTTTTAACATGTGTACCCCTAACAAATAAGCTAATATCATATATACCCTTCAGAAATGTATATTATCACATTTGCCACTAACAATCTGAAATCAATCGCAAGTTGACACTCGGTTAGAATTATGTTTGATATTGTAATGTTTCGTTATGTCGGATTCTATTATAGGATGCTGGTGCCTGAATGCTTTTTAGTTTCGACCACTGATTGCAAAAATTTTCTTAGTGTCCTCATTTTCTTCTTTAACAATTACTAATTCCTACTGGCAATCCAACTCTACTGTATACCTGCCGCCCAACTACCACCTCAGGCAGAACTCACCTCCACAAATAATATTCAAACCTCACAGTCACAGTCACATCATCAGCTTCATCCATAAATCTCAAATCTCAATCTCAGTCTCGATCTCAATCTAAATTCCAATCCCAGCTATCTTCTTAACTAAGGGATATATATGGTTAATGCTCACATTATTAGTGGCAAATATGATAATAATCTTTTGTGAGGGATATATATGATATTAGCGTATTTGTTGGGGGTACACGTGTTAAAAACCCTAAGTAAAAACACTTTTTAAACGCACCGTTTAGGTGCTTTGAGAAAAATGCTAGAAATAGTAGTTGTAGAAAAAGTACTTTTGATTAAACACACTTTTAATTACTTTGCCAAACATCTATTTTGAGTCTAAAGGAGCTTTCAGAACAAAAATCACACCCTCCAAAGGCAATTCCAAACAGAGCCTAACTATAACATAGTCGTTGTGGTTGGAGCAATGAAGCAAATTAGAATCATTTTCGTGTGAATGTATGAGGTTTCCTCAGACCTTTTGAATTTTTTTTAAGATTTAAAAAAAAATCAAATATTTTCTTCAATGCCATCACAATAGTTGTTGCTTGCTGTTTAGATGTCTCGGTAGTTGGAATAGATGCTACATCTTTTGCGCAGTTAAGTTGCTAAGAGGAAATAATTTGAAAATCTCCTCTAGTTTGATCCTTGCTTCTATGTGCTTTAATTGGGAAATTTGTAAAGTTTTCTTACTGCTAACTAATTTTCTAGGATTCGTGGCAAGTGGCAAGGTCCTCTCATTACCAAAGCTTCTTTGCAATGAATATTTCACCTACTTTTTTTTTTTGATCGTAATTTCACCTACTTAGAGGACTGGCTTTAGTTCAATAATTGATTGCATAATTAAACTCACCATTAGATCATTTTGTTCCATATTCACCATAGCTGGCCTCATTTTGGTGAGAAAGGCTTATTGTTGATGACTGGGCTTCTGTTGTAATTGCTGTTGATGAATTTTAGTTTAGGTTCCTTCTTGAGACAAATTATCCTCTTATTCCAGTCATTCCGTGAAATTATAGGTTTAAATATTTATATTCCTGTTTTTTTTCTTTTTTGAGAATATTTATATTCCTGTTTAACGAGGGAAAATGCTAATTGAATTATTTTTATTTGAGATGCTTCAAATGCTGATACTATTTTTTAGTTCTTTCTTTGCCCTTCCCCTTCCCCTTTCAATCTCCTCTCGGTAATCAAACCTCTGATATTCGACATAATTGATGTTCGCTCCATTTTCTCTATTGATTTTCTGCTCTCACTCTGCAAGTCACCATTCTTATCGGAATCTTAAAAAAATGGTATTTGTATATTTTTCTTTGTGGAATGGGGTTCTTTATATTTCGTAATAGGTCTAACTTTAACTTGTTAATTTGATCTGAATCATAATCTGTATATATCTAGTGCCCATCTGAAAGATCATTAGTTTGACTTGATATTGTCTTGTTGCGGAAGAGTTGAAACCGAGCAATCTCAAGTGTGATAACCATAAAGAGTCCCTTATTATTTTATTAACATATATTCTTCATGTGATTTTTCTTGACCATATTGAGTATTTGATACTATGCAGAGCACGAATGAATCAGACTTCTTCACTGAGTATGGTGAAGCAAGCAGATACCAAATACAAGAGGTGGTTGGTAAAGGAAGTTATGGGGTGGTTGGCTCTGCAGTGGATACTCACACAGGGGAGAAGGTGGCAATTAAAAAGATAAATGATGTTTTTGAGCATGTTTCTGATGCCACTCGGATCCTTAGAGAGATCAAGTTGCTTAGGCTTCTCCGTCACCCCGACATTGTAGAAATTAAGCACATAATGCTTCCTCCATCACGGAGGGAATTCAGAGATATTTATGTTGTTTTCGAGCTGATGGAATCTGATCTTCATCAAGTTATAAAGGCAAATGATGATCTCACACCTGAACACCATCAGTTTTTCCTGTACCAACTTCTTCGGGCTATGAAGTATATTCATAGTGGTGAATACCTTTTCCTTTTTTCCTTATGTTCTTTATTCTTCAAATGAATCCTCTAAGTAACAAGTTTTATCTATTAGGCCCCTATTTGTTAAATTATTTCAAATAGGCCTCTCTAGTTGGTTCACGCATGTTGATTGATAACTCTACATAACATAAATATATTGTTCCATTTTACTTCTAACTACTGGCAGATCCATTTTAGACTGAAAGCTATTCATAAGGACCTCTTCTTAAAAATATTGGTAAATTGTGGAACCTTATTGATATTAGCAGTTACAATGGGACCTAATAGAAAATTCTTTTAAATTAGAGGACTTGATTGAGAAGAACCGTTATCTTTTTGTTGGTTTGGCAAGATACTGACAACGTTTTCTTCCATGATTCAATGATTGTTGATCACACATTCTTGGTTCACACAGCCAATGTATTTCATAGAGATTTGAAGCCAAAAAATATTCTTGCCAATGCGGACTGCAAACTGAAAGTTTGTGACTTTGGTCTTGCTCGTGTTTCATTTGACGATGCTCCATCAGCTATATTTTGGACAGTATGTAATTCTGTCCTTTGCTATAGTATTTTTGTTTGGTAATGAATGATTGTCAGTTGGTTGGGTGTGTTAGCAAAGTTGTTGGTTTTGTATTGTTTATTTTAATATTACACCAAAATATGTGACATGATAATCATGTCATTTTCATCAAATTACATTGTTGATTTATCTTTTCCTTCTTATATTATAATTTTGTAGGATTATGTGGCAACACGATGGTATCGTGCTCCCGAACTATGTGGCTCTTTTTTCTCAAAGGTAGGGTTTTATATACATTTTTGTACTTTAAACACATCAAATCATTGCCTTTCTATATACATTTTTGTACTATACATTTATGTTGTACTAGTAATTTACACGTGCAATGCACGTCTTAATAAAAAATATATTTTTTAAAGTAAAAATTTCGACGTAGTCTGGTAGCGAACTTGAGACCTCTTTTATATTAGTTATGCACGGACAATGCACTTTTTAATAATTTTTTTTAAAATATAAAAACCCTTACGTAGCGAGGACTCGAATCTGAAACCTCCTTCATATTAGTTATGTACGTGCGTCACATGGGTTGATAGATTGACAAATGACACTAAGGCCTTTTCCCATTATAATATTAGAGAGATTAGAGATTAGAGATGTTTAATTTTTGATACATACTATTTACTAACATTTTGAGTTCTATGACTATACGTAACATTTATCAATAATAACTGTAGTTCTATAAGAAGCATGGACAAATTATGTGGAAACAATTCATTATAGCACATTGGCACAGAACAGATTCTAATTTCTAAATAGAAATAGCGAAGACATGGCAAAATTTGTTGTGTTTGTTAAATACAAGTGTAAAAAACCTCAACCCTCACAACAACATAGGTGTTTTGTTGTAGTGCCATATATTTAACATGGTAACTCATCTTTGAATCCTATTGGGTGCACTGTGCACATATTTAATGCAGAACCAGATCGTGGCCCATAAAATGGACCTTTATATCATCTTGACTCGCCAGGAAAGTGCATGCAAGTCTAGCCTCGAAATAGGAGCTCCACCTGCGGGGGCGTGTTAGATATAAGTGTAAAACCCTCGAACTCACAACAATTTCGGAGTTTTAGTGTATTGGTGGGGTCTTTCACAGTGATCGATAAGGTACTGGATTATCTGACACACATGACTTTAGTGGGTAAGTATACGTAATTAATAGGTCTTAATCAAAGGACATTTGACCTTACAAAATGTCCATGGGATTTGGTTTCTAGTTGCTAGGAATCTTCTGCTATTTGTTTACATATTCTATAGGGCGGAAATTTGCAACATCATATATGAGTTTTGGATCTAGCACCATCGAGAGTTTGTGTCTTTGTCTCAATTTACATATGTTTGAGTTTTATCAAGCTCGATGATGTAGGTGAGATTGGTCATCGTGGATGTTGTAGTTATAAGTTTCCAAGCTTCCACTTTATGTACAAAGGATCATTTTAGCAATCATCATTCATATTTATTGAAAAAGGAAAATATTGAATTTATTGCGGCCTTGAAGTATGATGACTCGTTGCTATACGATGAACCTAACCCAGTGATACTTGAGAAAATGATAATCAAAACATGAGTATTAGAGGTGTAGTTGTATACATAGATCAGCTCGACTTCTCATTCAGAAATCAGAACTGTAGATACTGGATAGTTGGAATATCAATTATATTGATATCAGCATTTCCTCTATATGACACTCTCTACTTCGTCGCTTGTTATTTATTATTTATATTAATCATCCTTTCTAATCTCTGTTTGGTAATGCTTGTGGAGGCCCAAAAGCACTTTAAATTAAATTATGTGTTTGGTAACACTGAGTAGAATTCTATTTAGCACAAGCACTTCTGCAAAGCTAGTTCCTTTCTCACACCACACCTAAAGAAGCTCTGGCAACTAGTGCTTTTGCTTCCATGAAAATTCGAAGTCAAATTTTTTTTCTCACTTCTACTAACAACACTTATCAATCACATAATTTTTTACTTTACAACAATACCAAAGCCTTGGTTCTTAAATGATAGGTAGGGTGTCCATGCTATTTCAGCCATACTTGGAGAATAGATTAAGTCTATGATTGTTCATTGCGTATACGAATTTATGCTTTTAGGCATGGTTGTAAAAAGCCTGCTAAAGCCCCACTTTAATTCTCCATTTTGGCTTACACTTTCTACAGCCCTTTAGCCTCGTCTGTACAGTGAATATTGTCTTGAAAGATTCTTTCTATAGATATCTTATAATTTTTAAAAATTTAAGTTCTATAAATGTCTTTATTACTTAAGCATTTTCTCAAAATTAGTTTCTTTGTTCTTTTATAGGTATTTACATGTTCTATTTTTCATTTAAAAATATTTCTGGTGCTTATTGCTGCTAAAGCCTTAAGAGCCTAATGGCCCGAATCCCTTCCATCTCGCTTGATTCCACTTTCCCGAAGGTACATATTCATAGAGGTTTAGTAAGGACACAAATTTTGTCATGTTTAATAGAATGTTAAACCAGATATGTGTATGACTGAAGTTTATGCTAGAGGAAGTATACAAGTTTTTTAATGTGCTTTAATCCCCTTTCCAAACCGAGCCTAATGAAATGCAGTAGTGAACCTAATATTCGGTCCTGAAATAACAGAACGAATATGTCTACCAAAAGCAGAGCAAACGTGAAGACTACCTTGTATGGTACAAAACCCTATGTGTGCTTACTGTTTCAGGATCTTTTGTCTACATTCCCTTTTTCTCTAAGCAGTAACCACATTTATATTCTCACGTTCAATGTTCTTGTAACTTGTACTAGTGTGTAACATTAACTTGTAACTTGTGAGATACAGGTTTTTATTATGACTAACATGTTCTTAGTGACGGGCGGTTGCTTATATATTTCTAAGTTACACTTCATAAGATGCTACCAATCTGTTCTCTGGCTCTTATTTCTATTGTTGCTATTAATCTTTGCAGTACACCCCTGCAATTGATATTTGGAGCATAGGATGCATATTTGCTGAAATGTTATTAGGGAAGCCACTTTTCCCTGGAAAAAATGTGGTGCATCAGTTAGATCTCATGACTGATCTTCTTGGCACTCCTCCTCCAGAAACAATTCAAAGGGTTGGTTTCCATTATGTTTCTTTTTTACATTAGCATTCAATAAATCCTAATATCTCAACTCTCAAGCCTTTTGTTTTATGTTATATAAAACTGAGTATATATGATAGAGATGGAGATAAAGTGTAAATCTGATCTATTAGGGCATACAAACCAGCAATATATATGAAACTATACAAGATATGATAAACACTTGCCATACACATGAAACTATATATATACATATATTAACAGCCTTTCTCAAACTCATGGTGGATCAACAAGAGTGAGTTTGAAAAACAACACGTGATGTCGGGCCCTTGTCTGTCTGCACCTTGAGCTTCAGAAAGCACATAGTGAAAAGATATGACTATAGGAACATGTTTCCTAGTGAAGAAGACATCAACACCAATATGTTTAGTAAGCTCATGCTTGCTCGGACCATGGGCAATTTTGGTGGTACTGGTATTGTCAAAAAAAAGGAGTGAGCTTTGAAATAATTACAAAATCCTTTAGTAAACATCGTAACCATTCCACTTCTGCTAAGGTGGAAGCCCATGATGGATCGCCTATTATCAAGGTCACTAGCCCAGGTGACATCAGTATAGGCTTGCAGTGCTAGTAGAGAGGACTTGGAGAAGAACATGGATTGAGTAATCGTGCCACGAAGATAGCAAATCACCCGAAGCAGATGAGCATAGCGCACTGACATAGGAGCATATACAAACTGGCTCAGAATATGGACCGCATGAGAAATATCTGGTCGGGTAATAGTGAGATAGACAAGACTATCCACAAGATGTCAGATCTAGTAGGATTAGTAAGAGGAATCTCATGCTACCCGAAGCTTCAAGTTGAGTTTCATAGGTATGAGTATCAGAGATATAGGTACAGGCCTGAAGATCTGCGGTATATTTTCGTCGAGAAAGAAAATAATTAGTCACTATAGATAACTTCAATCCTAAGAAAATACTGAAGCGGACCAAGATCAATCATAGAAAATTGATTTTGTAGATAGGTTTTGACAGTTTGAATATGAGCATGATTGTCACTAGTAAGAATCATATCATCAACATATAGCAACAAAATTGAGTGACATTTGTAAGAGGAGTGAATGAACATAGCCAGATCATGGACACTGATGAAAATCAATAGAGCGAACTGTGGAATTAAACCGCTCAAACCAAGCTCGTGGAGCCGCTTTGAGACCATAGAGTGCACATCGAAGACGACATACAGTATTTGGGGGATGACGTAGACCAGGTGGTGGAAGCATATAAACTTCCTCATGAAACTTACCATGCAAGAAGACATTCTTCACATCCAACTATCACAAATGTTAGTCACAGACTGTAGCAACAACAAGAGTCCTAACGGTGGTCATGTGTGCTACGGGAGCAAAAGTCCCCTAATAATCTCATATTCTTGTTGAAAATCTCGTGCAACATGACGATCCTTGTAGCGCTTAATAGTTGCATTAGACCGGATTTGGATCTTATATACTCACGTGCATGTAATCGGTCATACTCCTGAAGGAGATGGAACAAAATTTCAAGTACTTGTTCTGCTTAAAGCATCTAACTCATCTACCTTAACCTGTTGTCCAACGGAAACCTATGATGCTTCTTTGAAGTTTTGAGGTTCATTATGAGAATGAATAGCAGCAAGGAAAGCAAAGGGCTTTGGATTAACCGGGGATGGGTAGGTAAGCCGCAGAGGATGGTGGAACCTCAAAGGATAGCGAGGCTTGAGGGGATCAGCAGGTGGAGGCACTATAGGAGCTGGTGAGGGCACTAATGGTTCATGTGTCATGGGTTGAGCTTGATGAGTAAAGAAATGTGGAAGTGGCTGAATGCGATGACGAGCTAAAGAAGAAGGTAGAGTACCAGACACAGAAGGTGACAACTCTTTGTGAAGGTGTGGGATGATCGGAGAAGGTTCTAGAATCATAAGAGAGGAATCAAATAAATGGAACAAAGATATAGACAATCTAAAGAATGAGGATCAAATGTAGGAGAATCAATTTTATCGAAATAGAATTGATCTTCTACAAAATGAACATCACGAGATACACGAAGACGTCTTGCTTTAGGATCATAGCAATGATAATATTTTTGCTTAGTATCATAACCAAGGAATACACACTCAACAAATTGTTCGGATAATTTGTTACATTCACGAGGTTGAAGGAGGACATAACAAACACAACGAAAAATCTGAAGGTGGCTATAAGATGGTGGTTTGCCCTTGAGTCAAGAGAAAGGAGTATCCCACTAATGACAGTTGAAGACTGGATATTAATGAAGTAGGCAATAGGAAGAGCAGCTTCAACCCAAAATTGGGGAGCAATAGAGGCATAAAGAAGCAAGATCCTAGTGGTTTCAATTATCTGGAAGAACAGGATGACCTAAATGTTGATGCCAAACATTCATTTTAGGAACAATGGAACTTAAGGCTTTAGTAATTGGAATGTGCAAGTCATCTATAACATAGGTACCATCAGGCCCGGCCCAATGGTGAAGCCACTAAAGCCCTTGCTTTAGGCCTCCATTTTTCCCCTTGTTTTAGGCCTCCATTTTTTTCCCTACTGAAAATATTTCCAGACTCCAGTCCCGCCTATTCATCTTCCTTGATTGTAGTTGTTTACTTGTCTATCTCTTTGGTTTCCAAAAATGGCTCTTTGATTTTCAAAAAAGCCTCCTACTTAATTTCTATAATTAATAATTTCCCAAACAAATTCCAATGCACTGATCCATCATATTCATCTCTCTCTAATTTAATCTCTCTTTGAATAGAAGAATTGTGCAGTGGATTCTGGTAAAAGTCATATCGAGTATATCAAGTATAGTAATAACATTTCAATTCCCCAAACAAATTCCAATCCACTGATCCATCATATCGAGTATAGTAATAACATTTCAAGGGAATGGTCATCTACAATCTACTGGAATAAGGGACCAGTGAACACATCAAAAGAACAACTATACCTATGCTATCAATATGTCTGACTTTTACCAGAATCCACTGATCCAATTGTCCACTGATCATATTCATCTCTCTCAAATCTAATCTAATCTCTCTCTTTGAATAGAAGAACAAATTCCAATTCCAATCCACTGATCCACAAGGCCCACAAGGGCCACAACCTGCGAGGCTGCGACCAGACGAGAGACGACAATCCGCTCGAGTGCGAAGTCTTTAGTCGCTGACTCGCCAGTCTGTTCCACAACTTCCACTTCCAATCTAGTGCAGCAGCTCGCTTCCAGTTGCTGCGCCGGAGCGCCTCCGCCTCGCTTCCCCCTGGCCCCCGCAGCACCGGCCCCGCTCGACTGTAGCCACAGTGGCGATTAGGTTGTATTGTTCTTATTCCTCTATAACTCTATTTAATTTGAATTCTGTATATCTAATTTTCTATAATCTTTTTATTTAGTGTTAATTTTTATTGTTTTTTTATTTTTAAATATATAAATGTCAACTAGGAAATTTGAATCGGGTTATTTGAAACTCAAAAAAATAATGTATTAAGTGAAATTGATTACAATATTATAATAAATGATTTTGCATTTCAAAAAGCCCGAAAGATAAAATTAATATAAACTTTTAAATGTTAACAAAATTTTATTATAAACTTTTAAAATGCCTCATTTTGGAGTTCGCTTTAGGCCTCAATAAGTATTGGGCCGGCCCTGGGTACCATCATGCCTACGGTCAACCACAAGTAGTGTCCCAGTCTTACGATCCTGTATGAGACAAGAAGAATAAAATGTAATGGTGCAATTGTGATCGACAATTTGTTCAACATAAATTAAGTTCCTGTATAAATTAGGAACATGAATGACTGAGGAAATAGAGAATTTTGTATATGAGAAGTTCCTTTGTTGAAAAATATGGAGATCTTTAGAGGCAGTACACATAGAATTAAAAGATAAATGAAAACAATTGTGAAGAATAGAAACATTGGTCATGTGATACGAAGCAACTGAGTCAAGCAACAATGTAGGTTGCGAGGACAAGCTAGGAGTGGTGGCACTGATGGCTTGTGGCGAATGAATTGGTGTAACAGAAGAAGAGACATTGGAGCAGTGGTGCCTATTTGATGGAGCTAACGACTGAACTGTCGAGATATGAGCTGAGTGAGCTGATCATGAGGATAAGCATTAGAGGTCTCAACATGAGCAACTATTGGAGGTCCCTGATTCAAGCGCAAGTGCTTGCGAGATTGATGAAAATAGTTACATTGTTTTTTTAGCTTCATTGGACAAAAAGATGGTGCAGAGGACGGGCTATGCTGCAAAGGTGGTGGTGGAGAGACGATGTAACCGCCAACACAACAGGAGTAGACTGTGGTGTAGGAAGAAGAGCAGTAGTCCGAAGATTGGTTTTCTCGGCTAACACAGCTGATTCGGCCTGTTCCAAGGTAGAAACTTGTCTCACAAGACATAAGTTGACTACGAACAACTGTGAACTCTGGATGATGCCTCATTAAAGACTCATAAAGACGTTTTTGATTATACGATGCTACACACTTCTCCTTACATGACTCCTCAATTTCATCAATTTGTTGCCAAAGTTTTTGAAGAGAAGCAAAGAAATTCGATACAAATTGATCATCTTGAGTAGTTGCAGCAAGTTCCTGATTCAAGGTATACTCATGAGCATGACTATAGTGCTCATAAGTATCTCGAAGATGGGTCTAAATTGCCTTTGCGGAGGTGATAACAACCATCTGACGACATATGGCTACTTCAGTGGAATAACAAATATTACGTTGTACTCGAGAATCTAGAGCTTTCCATTCCTTTAAGAGTTTGAGCGGATGCAACAGAAGAGGTAATGGTAGAGTTCAAAGTAAGAGTAGGAGGTTTCGTGGGTGGCGGATCATCCGTAAGATGAGCAAAGCAATGAGCTTGTAGAAGCACAAACATGTGGAGAAACCTAGTTTGATAATTTTCAGGGTTTGATAAATTTTTCTGGTGTAGTGGGAATGGAGTGGATAGGCGAGGGAGAGGAAGTGAAAGCCATGATTCAACCGGGGGTGGAATTGAGATAAGATTGAGTTGGGATTTGGATTTTGAATTGGGATTTGATTTGTGGAGTTAGTTGCAATCGGGAGTGGGGGCAATTTGGATTGAATCAGAAGAGGGATTTGGATTTGCGAAATTTGATTATCAGGAGAGGGCTTTGCGATCGAATCAGGAGATACGGTCGCATCTGGAGGGGGATTAGGAGAGTTGAGATTTGGAGTTGCGATAATCTGTTGAGTTAAGATTTGGATTTGGATAATCTGGAAAGTCGAGAGGTTTGGGTTTCGAGATCGGGATTTGAGTTGGATTTGGGATCCGGATTTGAATTTTGATTTTGGGTTTGATTTCAAAAACAAAAGTGAAGATTTGGGTTTAGATTTCTCTATCTCAAATTTTGGATTTGAGGATCAAGAGCAAGCGGCTCTGATACCAGGATGAAGATGAAGATAGAGAAAGTGTAAATCTTATCTGCTCGGGCACACAAGCCAACAATATATATGAAACTGTACAAGATAGGATTGTCATACACATGAAACTATATATATACATATATTAACAATATATATGGTCCGAGCTTCCTTGTGATTTCATTTATTTCTTAATCTTTTACCACTCCTTAAACTTCTGTTCGGCTTTTACTCCTTTTCGTATATGTAATCAAAAATATCACTATATGTAATCTAATAATTCTATTAGTCTATTATCTTTTACATACTGTTATATACTTCTATAAATGCTATTGCTACTAGGATATTTGAATTGCTTTCAAATCGTTGTTCTGTACATGACAGTTTAACAATCTAATTGTTACTTAAACTTTTATGATATTCTGTTCTTTTTCACAATTCTAAGGGTACATATGTCCAGATTGGCACGTCTATCAATTTGAGAATTTATTAAAATCCATAACAGTAGTAAGTGATGAATAATAAGGACGGTAAAATGTGAATAAATCATCAAGGGAATGGCGGAAGAATAAAATAGTTCCAACGGAGATTAATGTGATATTAAGCAAGAAACTATGGAATGCTCATCTACCCCCTTTTATTTAACTGTTTTTTGTACAACCGTACTGACATATTTGTACTGGAACTTTACTGAGTTCTGCAGATCCGAAATGAAAAGGCTAAAAGATATTTAAGTGGCATGCGGAAAAAACCACCAGTCCCTTTCTCACAGAAGTTCCCTGATGCAGATCCTTTAGCTCTTACCTTACTTGAACGCCTTCTTGCATTTGACCCTAAAGATCGCCCCTCTGCTGAAGAGGTAATACAAAAGGCTAAGTCTACTTTACAATTAACAAAAGTGGAAATGTAATTGTGTCCTTTTGTCTCTTTCAGGCACTAGGTTATCCATACTTCAAAGGTTTGTCAAATTTAGAACGTGAACCATCAACACAGCCCATCTCCAAACTTGAATTTGAGTTTGAAAGGAGAAAATTAACAAAAGATGATGTGCGTGAGTTAATTTATCGCGAGGTATGAGTACAAAGCTATATGTATTTTGTTTCCTTTTAATTTCATTGTTTTATCAACTTATTTACAAGTACTGATCCATGTAAGCAAACAGATATTGGAGTATCATCCGCAGATGCTTCAAGAATATCTACGTGGTGGAGAGCAAACTAGCTTTATGTATCCAAGGTATCTCATCTATCTTTAGTTTCATGTTTGATACGGGCGTTGCTGGTGGATGTCAATGTCATATCTAACTATTGGGAGCCAGAACCCCTGAGAATATTGTTTGACAGTAGACGCGTTCCTGTTTGAGTTATTGTACTCGTACTAGTGGCTACTTTTGACCGCTATAATAAATAAGTTTTAATATCAAATGGTTTAGCCCATTGTGAAAACTTCAGCTACTGTCAAATTAGGCCTAGTGAATGTAGTAGCATCCGGACTAGCAAGAGGTAAATTATTGATTGTTTACTATTATTCTTAATGCTATTCTAGCATGGTTTATTTTGGAATGTGTACTTTGTTTTGTTCTCTTCGTCTTCAACTCAAAATTTACAGGCAGCTCCATCAATTGCTTTGCTCAGCCTTTAGATTCATCTGCTATAAACTAACCGATTCCAGTATCAAGTGTTTATAATCTTGTTATATGTGCCCTATTGTCCTTCCCGCCTTAGTTTTTTTCCCTTCTTCTTTAGTAGCTTCCCTATTGCTGTGGCAGTTATTTAGCCTCGAACACGTTCATCAAAAGACAAATTATGATGATGTCATCATGCATCATGTTTTCTAAATGTGCATGAAAAGAGAACAATATGAGGCACTCAATAGTCTTTGAAGATTGGGGGAAGAGGTCTTATTAACACCTAATGTTGAGTGCTGAATAAATGAATGGATTTGCAGGAGGATTCATGAACCCATCAATGATTTGGTGGAGAATCATAGGATTCTATTATGTATTATCTTACTTTTTTTGAACATATGAAATATTATTTCTTTTGAGGGCTGGGATATTTTTGTAAGTTCCAAATTAAAGCATGCAATTTTCTCGGATTAACCCACTTTATGATTCTGACAGGATAAATAAAGCAGACTGCTTCCTTGTGTTAAATTCATTGTATAGACTCAAAAAAAAAAAGTTCAATTCATTGTGTAATATTTATTCATGAATATTGGATTATGATCTTATTTAACAATTTGTTGTTGTTTTTTGTTGTTGCAGTGGAGTAGATCGTTTTAAACGGCAATTTGCTCATCTCGAAGAGCACCCTGGCAAGGGTGGCAAAGGCATGCCAGTCCTGCGGCAAAATGCTTCTCTGCCTAGGTAATTAACATTTATGTGTAATGACTAATCAGCAAGTCTTTTTTATGAGAGGTTTGATAGGGTAACACCTAAACAGCACAAAATGCTTAGAGAACAAATTGAGTGTTCTTTTGGTGATACTTAAGTTAAACAAATTATTTGTTCAGTGCAATATGGTTGATATTACTATAAAACCTGTTTACTTTGTCATATGCTATCACAGTCAGCTGTGCAGAATTAGATCATATGCAGACCCTTCAGGTGTTGTACTTTTAAATGGATAATGAATTGGTAGGCTTGTTCGTGACACCTGAGGTCAACTCTCATGTGCTTTCCTCAGTGTTGTATATTCTTGTAAATGTTGATACACATTACACTATTATGGGCCATCTTTTATTGGGAAATGGTCTTTAAGATCACTGTTGAAGAGTAAACTATTTTCTACTAGGGAACTGGATGATAAGAATATCGATAGTATTTTACCCTATCTAATGTGAATTTAGCTTAGCTATATGTTTGACCTGGATATATTTTTCCCAATTAGTATTTGGAGAGCATATGCTCGAAAAGTTTTTAACTTTCAGGGATCAGAATTTTTTCACAAAGCAGCATGCTATTTGTTGCCATGAGAAAAATATAAAAGCAGTTCCACTAATCAACAGAATAGGCTAATGTGAACAATGTCCAAGTTTTATTATAATGACATGTTTAACTGATATATTAATTTGATCCATGGTAAGGGAGCGAGTACCTAATAATGAAGTCTCTGCTGCTCAGTCAACTACTGGCAGCCCTCCGGAATCACAGCAAGAACAAGCTCAACAGACAGAAAGTGGCTTGAATGAACCAAATAGTAGTGCACGTAGTCTGTTGAAGAGTGCTAGCATCAGTGCTTCACAGTGTGTCGTTGTCAAAGGAAAAAAATATTCAGCGGTAAGTATGCAGCAAACTCTACTAAAACCTTCCAATGTTTTAATTACTTCAATGTTTTTGAAGGATAAATTTTCCCATTTTCTGATACCTATAATTTTTTTTAGCAATCTTAGTATCTACCTTTTTTGCAAACCATTTGTGCATATCTGTGTGTAGGGCTGCAATCGAGCCGAGCCGAATACCTTCAGGATCGAGCTCGGCTCGTTTATGAAACGAGCTCATTTTTGAGCTCGAGCTCGGTTCAAGCCGAGCTTTGACCGTATTCAAGCCGAATAGCTCGCGAGCTTAGCCTAAAAAAAAAAAAAAAAACCAAGCTCAAGCTCAGCTCGTTTACGAAATGAGCTCAGTTTTGAGCTCGAGCTCGGTTCGAGCCGAGCTTTGACCGAGCTCGAGCCGAATAGCTCGCGAATAGCTCGATTCGTTTGCAGCCCTATCTGTGTGTGCCTGTGAGTGGAAGGTACACCTACGCCAGTAGGGTTACTTTTTTGGCTTCAGAATTGTCGAACTGAAATCGGAATGCAGTAATTGACATCTGATTTGACCTTTATTAGGAATCATGCACCACTAGGCCAACATTATCATCAACAGACTAAAATTATCTAATATTATAATGGTAGAGTTGGAGTTGTCATTTGTAAACATACCAACTTACGTGCATCGCCCGTGCATAACTGACATAAAGGAGGTATAAAGGTCTTAGGTTCAAGGCCAGACTACGTCGGAATTTTTACTTTTAAAAAAATATATTTCTTACGATGTGCATCGCACGTGTAAATTACTAGTTGTTAATAAAAAGTTAGATAACAAGGGGGAAATTGTATTTCTCATATGTGCAAATGTGTTTGAGTTGATGAGCTATGCCAAACTGAAAGATAACTTTACCTTCTGTCACGAGAATTATAAATCATGATTGCGAAGTGAATGTACAATTTCTTGTGTTGAATGTTGAATGTTGAATGTCCGACTTCATTAACAAAATTTTTGAGACAAGGTACATTCTGTAAGGCTTTGTGTTTGCTTGGTTGTACACCTATATGGGACTCTGATATGATTCATTCTACAGGAAGAACCGATTCCAGAACAGACGGAAGAGGAGCCTGATGAATTGTCTAAGAAGATAGCCTCACTATATGTCGAAAACTAACAGCAGTACAGCCATCATGTTACTTAATTATTTCCGGATGAATTGCATCATGCATCCAGAACCATCTGGATGCGTCCTCCAGTCTTGGAGATTGAGCTTGTCTTATGATTTCAAGGCCCCCACGACTTTGCGAAGGAACTAGCTTTCAGTGTTCCTAAATGCGGCTCCCAATTTTATGAGCAGTCAAATCTTGGTGATCCTTTTGTAATCTGTAATGTTTGCCTACATTCATTTTGGAAGGATAGATGGCTGCCTTTGTTGAAGCCAGTTGCAAGATATCAAAATTTCGAATTAATGTTGTTTCAGATATTTCATTTTATATTGTTATTGCAATATAGTTTTCAGTAAAGGTGGTTCCTGTCCAAGATAAATTATAAATTAAGAGAGAATCGGTTCAGGTGGTTTCGACATGTCATACGAAGACTTGGTAGTGCCCCGTTAGAATGAACGATTTGATAAATATTGAGGTTAGAGTTAGGGGTAGGGAATACTTGAACTAAGTTGGGTGAAAACTAAGAAAATATATTATAGCTTGTGTTCTTATATAATATATTGTACTAAACCGAGCAGAATGGAAAACAAGGATTCTAGCCGACTTTAACTAGTTGGGAAAAATGCTTTGTTGTTGTTGTAATATAGTTTTCGGTAGATCGGTTGCTGTAAATGTTTTTCCAAGTTAAAAGTTAAAAGGACAAGGGAAGAGAGAAAAGTTAATTTTCTCGAAGATTTTAATTTCATGTTGTAGAAGGTCTAAAGTTGTTAGAATTATGGCTTGAATACTCGTGGTTCAGATTAGAAGAATGTATGATGAAGCACAGAGGTCGAAGCAGTCGAAGAGAGCGAGAAGAAAACAACAACAACAGCTGGAGAAGGGGACGGTCAACCGACCGCGGCACTGTGTTCGTTTTGGGCCTCGATTTGTTAGGCCGTGTTAGCCCAATCTTCAACTATAAGTCAGATCGTACGGCTTCTATTCAGTTACTTCTTCTATAGGTTATATCGGACGACTGAGAATTAAGATTAACCTAGAGTTCTTTCTATTCTTCTTCTATATATATTATTGTAGCCTCTAATATGAGAGGCAATAACTTCATATATTATTTTCTCAATGGCAAAGTGAGGCTTGAGAGAGAGATAGTTTTTGGTGGGTGAGTTTAATTTCTTGTTGTATTGAATGAATCATTAACTTCTTGTAATCTATTCAAGCAGGGCTGACCTTGGCCCAGGTCTGGCTGGGCGACCGCCCAGGGCCCACCTTTAGGGAGGGGCCCAAAAATTTTTAAAGTATAAATGTTATTAATGAATTTGTAATTAATATAGGCATGCAACAGACTCTCTCTCTCTCTTTGCTTCCTGCGCCTCTTCATCTGCAAAAAAAAATAAAAAACATCTAAACAGATGGCATGCGCCTCTTCAGTCTTCAATGCAGATGGCATGCCCTCTTCATCTTCCTGTTCTTCTCTCTGCTTCCTGCGCCTTTGAGCCTTTGAAGTATCCAGAAAGAATTTTTTGCTGTTCACATCCTTTATCAGGAACTGTTTTCTCTTCATCTTATTTGGCCATGTTCTTTATTCTTAAGTTACTTTGGGTTCAAGTTTGCATAATTGGATACTCAGCATTGTTGATTTGTAATACTTATCTTGGCATCCCCCTTAGATGGGGTAAATTGCACAGGGCAGATTGGTTTCCACTTATTGATAAAGTGGAAGCCAGGCTCAGTGTGTGGTCTGGCAAAGTTCTTTCTCGAGGAGGTAGATTAATCCTCATCAATTCGGTGTTATCAGCTATGCCTCTCTATTTTATGTCTTTTTATTACCTCCCTTCTTGGGTTATTAAGAGGCTAGATCAAATTAGAAGCAATTTCTTCTGGACTGGTTCATCTTCCTATAAACCAGGGTCCCACCTCTGCCACTGGAAAATGATTTGTACCCCCAAACAAGAGGGAGGGCTAGGTGTTCTGGATCTCCGTGATCATAATATCGCTTTCCTTGGTAAATGGTTGTGGTCTCTGCACCACCGAGACAACCTTCCTTGGATTCGTTGTATCAAGGATTATCGCTCCCGCTCTTTCGCTTGGTGGGAATTCCCTATGACTGTTAACCGCCGTGCCTCTCCCTTCTGGAAGGGTGTCTGGAAGGCATCGGCCGCTTTTAACTGTAGTATTTCTCGGTCTTGCATGGACGGCTCTAGAGCTTTATTTTGGTCGGACCTCTGGCTTGGTAACATCAAACTCTCGTCTGAGTACCCCTCCCTTTTTTTGCTGGCTTCCGATCCGACAGCTACTGTGGCTGAGTCATTCACTTTCGTTGATGGATTGCGTCTTTGGACCATTCCCTTCGTGATTGACCTTCCTCCTCCTCTCATGGAGAGCCTCAATAATCTCATCTCTCAACTCAACTGCTTCGTCTGGAAGTCAAGTGAGAGCATTGCTTGGCGATGGTCTGAGACCGGTACCTTTTTAGTTAAGTCGTTCTACAAGTTCCTTAACTCTAGGGGTGTTCTATCCCCCGTTGCGGATCTCTTGTGGAGATCTGCCGCCCCCCTCAAAGTGAAGATTAACTTCTGGCTGGCTTCTCAGGGTAAATTGCTCACTGTGGATGCTCTCAATAGGAGGAATTTAGCTTGGGGGCAATGTTGTGCTTTTTGTCTTCAATTCCCGGAAGATGTTAATCACCTCTTCGTTCAATGCCCTTTCATTCTTCCTCTATGGAGGATCAGTTCTCTTGCGTGGGATACGGGAGTTATCCTGCCTACTTTAGTCGATGCCTGGTCTTTTAAGCCTCGGAACGTTTTGTTCCAAAACGCGTGGATCTTGTCAATGCACATCATTGTATGGGTCATTTGGAAGGAAAGGAACCAGCGAGTGTTTGAACATCGCTGCTCCTCTCCTAGTGCTCTTATTGAATCCTTTTCCTTTTTATTCAAGCTCTGGAGCTCGGGTCCTGCGTACAAGGGCAGAGCTTCTCTGGATTGCTTAAAACTTTCCAATTTTGTGTCTTGTCTTAATAATCTGCAAGCATTACTTCCCTAGTAATTTTTAGTTTCTTTTCATTGCTTTTTGGCTTTATTTGCTGAGTTTAACAAGGTTCTCTTGTTGTTTCTTATGCAGACCTGATCTCCCACTAGTGGAGATCCTTGCCCAAGGGCCTTTTGCTGTCATGTTGCGACTCTCCTTCTGTCTGTGTTGTGTCTCTGGGCTTAGGCGACGCTGGTTGTAACTTAACTTTACTTTCTTTCTCTCGCTCCTTTGCTGAGCTTTTGGTCGGTTTTCATGTTTGGCCGTTGGCTTTTTGTTTCTGGGGAGTTGTTGGATGTTCCACTTATGGCTTATTATTAGTGCTAATGTTCTCTTTCTATTGCATCCTCTTAAGTTTGCTTTGTGTTTGGTTGTATATTTTTGCTGGTGTTGGCTGATTGCTCTCGGGCTTATCCCAGTCTGTTGCGTTTTTGAACGCCTTATTTTTTGTTAGTTGTGTGGTTTTCTCGTGCTTGTTTGCTGGGCTTTTAGAGTCCAATTCGAGGTAGGGTGTTGTGCTTTGTGCCCAGCTTAGTGTGGCTTGATTGCTGCGCGTTTGGGTCTCGTTGCTCGTCTGCAAGAGTTGGCTTCTTTCGATGCAGCAGGTTCCTTTGTTGCCTTTCGGTTTGTGGTTTCATCCAGCGGCTCTGCGGTGGCAATCGGTGATTCTCTGTTTTGGCATCCTCCCTCCCGGATTGGCTTGTGGCTTGTGCCGGCCTTCAGCTCGGAAAGGCTTTCATGGTTCAGCTTGCTAGCAGTCGGGCGTGTGCTTCTTGTTGTTCCGGTCGTCCTGAGCCTCCCTCCAACCAGACTTTTCTTTGCCATTTGTATAGTTCTATTGTTTCTTTTCTATTGTTCTATTGTGTGTTTGTTGGTGTTTTACCTCTGGTAAAACTGCTCTATTGTACATTATTTTTGGAGTTAATAATTTTTTTTGGTGTGGCTGGAGTCGTTAGACTCTATCTGTTCTCATCAAAAAAAAAACATGACCTAAAGAAATATGACGATCAAGCTATAACTAGTATTTGTTTTCTTGTATTTCAGGAGCATCTAAGAAGAATTCTAAGGGTCAAGCATCTCTTTTTGACTGGTCTAGATAAAGTTCACCGGTCCTGAACTTCTCTCCTCGGGTTCTTGAAAGCCAGGTTGATGCTAGAAAGGTTTGGAAGTATTTTTGTTTACATTCAAATATTTGTTATGGAGCCATTGTGCTTTGTATACACCCTACTTGGGATTAATTGAAAATTTAGACCATCAGTTTAAAGTTTTTTCTCTTTGGTTTGCATCATTATATGCTTTAAAGGGATTGAGATATCAAATTCATGTTTTTTTTAGGAACCTGACTATAGATTCAGTTTTGGTGTCTGCCATTCGCTGTCTGGTTTCAGTGAAATTGAACAACATGAAAGTATTACTATTATAATTTATATTAGCATAGAAAAAGGACAAAATTGGAAGTGAAACAATTTAGATATACAAGTGTTTGTGAAAATAGTTATACTATGTGGATGAAATATACGTGCTAATTCAAATATACAGGTGTATGAAAACAATACAAAACAATTATCAACGTTAGGTCTTGTGAACATTTGATACCTAAAATTTTATGCAATTACAAGTGGGAGGAAAATTTAAGTTATGCAATTAAAGGGCTCCAATTTTATTTTTCGCCCAGGGCCTAAACTACCTCAGGACCCTGTGTGCGTTGTACGTGCAACTCCAACTCTTCCATTAATTACAACAAAAACAAACAAACAAACCAACAAACAAAAATTCCACCTATTTAAATGTGCAACATACATGCAAAATAAATTTTCAATTTTTTTAATACCCAACTAACACATGTTGCACGTACAACCCCAATTCTATTTATTAACATGTGCATTGCACGTACAATAGTAGCTTTTTCTTCAAAACATTTTTCTCAATTACGTGCAACGCATGTCCAACTCCAAAACTATTTTTTAACACGTATATCGCACGTGAAAAATCTTCAAACTCATATCGAAACGTACATCGCACGTGAAAAATACTAGTAATGGCAAGTTGTAAGAGAGAGAAAGAGGGGTTAATCGGATAAACATAGAGGTATAACGGTCATTTTTACATAAAATTTATGCCGTTAGAGCATCCATAGTCGTTTGCTATTTATGCATATTATGAATATTTTAGCTAAAAAAGCGCTGCAGTCGTTTGGTATTTATGCATATTTTGACGATTTTGCAATATTAGATTGCTATATATGAGAGCGGATATAGGAATTATGCATATTATACAGGACGGATCTTCAAGATCCATCCCACGCCGAAAAATAATTTTTTTATTCTCAGACGGATGTTGAAAGTCCGTCCGACGTTTTCTGAAAGAAAAAAAAAAACCCACAAATAAGGCAAAATCTCCTTGGACGGATCTTGAAGATCCGTCCGTGGAGGGGCCCAAAAAAAAAATTTTCACTAAAAAAATATTTTTAATTATTTTAATTATTAAAAAAATAAAATTCGTGGGACGGATATCGAAGATCGTTCCGATTTTTTTTTTTTGATATAATATAGCAATTTACGACTGCAACAAACTCAATATACTATATGTATAATATGCATTTACCCATTTTTTAGCAAACCACGATTGTGGATGCTTTTTTTGATAAAAAGATGACCCCGTCATCGTTTTATTAATGATGATTAACGAAACACAGTAGTACAAATAAGCGTTCAAAACGGGAGCATTATGCTCCTCAATACATCTACCTACTCTACAGAAAAGCATAAACATAAAGTAGCAACATCAATACTAAGGTAGCATCCAAAACATAAAGAGTACATCAAAATACATCAAAATCAATAACGGCTGTCGTCCCGCAGTGGACAGGAGACGTGCTTCTCCTTCAAATCCTTGGTAGACTACTCCTCTTCATTTAGTTTCAACTTCTTCCTGGTTCCCGCATATCCTGCCCAATCGTGAATGAGAAGAAAAATATTATGCATGGAAGTTAAGAATCTATAAGAAATATTGCAAAAGCATAAGTCGTTTCGGTCTAGCCATAGTCTTCATAAGGTGGCCGCTACTGCTATATCCCAAGACCGTTTGTCCTCTATCCTGATTAGTTGTTCCCTCCATAGGCCCCAAACGTCCCCAGTAGACCTAGGGCACTGAGCACATCCAAAACCTCTACATACTACTTTTCAAGTAAGAGCCGCTTTACGGCACGAAAAGAATAAGTGTGTGGTGTCTTCCTCCTCATCTAGACAAGTATCGCACTTGGCGTCAATTTGCATGTTTCTTTTTCTAAGATTGACTTTTGAGAGGATTGCGTCGTTGTGCGTCAGCCAGCTAAAAACTCTGACTTTAAGGGGTGCTTGTGTTCCCCAGATGATATTTTTCTCTTTACATCTAATTCCACCATCGTTCAACCATTTGTACATTGACAACACCGAGAAGCATTTAGATTCGTCAATGTTCCACCATCTTTCATCTGTGTCATTGTTAGTTTCCCCACCTTCAGCTTGGATGAGCCTGTTTAGCTTTTCAAATTGATGAGTACTTTCGGCTGAGAATTCGCTTGATACAATCAACCTAAGTTTCCCATTCTTCCAAACATTCGCCACTAGAGAATCTTTGTCAGTTGCAGCTGTCGCTGCTAGCGGGAAAATGTTGTTAAACGACCTATTCCCGCACCACTTATCCTTCGAAAATATAGTGTGCTTCTCGTTCCCAATCTTACATCTAGTGTTTATATTGAACATCTCTCCTTGTTTAGCCACTCCTTTCCATAGTACCGAAACCTTTCCGAACGCTCTTCTTCCTCCAAAACGATATTTTCTTCGCTTTCGGAATAGATCGAACGAGTAGCACCACCATCCATTGCGTCGTTTGTAAATTTTCCATCACCATTTGCACAGCAATGCTCTATTCATATCATGCAGATTTTGATTTCCCAGCCCGCCAAATTCTCTTTTCTTGCAAACCCTACCCCACTTGACCAGGTGAAACCCTTTGTTACCTTCATCAGTTCCTTTCTATAAAAACCGTCTTCTCAGTTTATCTATCTTATTGATCACCCATTTGGATAATTCGTAGATTGACATTAAATAAAGGAGAATTGCACTGAGAACCGAGTTTAGCAATGTAATACTTCCCCCTAAAGAAAGGAAGCGGTTCTTCCAGCCTCCTAATTTCTTTTCAATCTTTTCGATGAGCGGGATCCAGTCTTCTCTTAACAATGGTCCTGGCCTAATTGGCGTACCTAAATATTTGATTGGGAATTCACCCCCCTCGCATTCTAAATTTGCAGTGATAGTGCTAACCGACGTTGATAGACGATCGCTGATCAGGATGACACAGCTCTTATTCAAATTTACTTTCAAGCCCAACCATCCTTGGAAGCATGCTAAGGCCGCTTTAATAGCTATAGGTTCTTCAACTTTAGCACTGCCAAACAATAGGGTGTCATCAGCATATTGAAGAATTGTCATTGGCTGAGTGATTCCTTTAATCTCAATGCCTTTGATGACGCCGTTATCCTGTGCCCTCCTTATCATTTCAGCGAGTCCATCCGCTACGATTGCGAGTAAAAGTGATGACAGAGGATCCCCTGTCTGTGTCCCCTTTTGCATCTGATTTCTTTGCCTTGCCACCCATTAACATATATGCTCGATTTCCCTCCTTAGACACACACTTTAATCCATAATCGCCATTTGTCACCGAAGCCTTTGAGCTTCACTGCCTCGTCCAAACATTCCCAATGTACCGAGTCATAGGCCTTTACAAAGTCTAACTTCAGCAGGAATTCGTCTGCCTTACCTTTATTTCCCCTAAAGACTATCTCGTTGGCTGAGGCTATGCTGTCCATAATGTCTCTTTCTCTAATGAAGCCGCTCTGTGAAGGAGCTACCACATCGTGTAAGTGGGGAGCCAATCTTTGCGCTAGCACTTTCGTGATGATTTTAAAGGAACCATTTATCAGACTGATAGGTCTGAGATATTCAGTCCTTTGGACTTCGCACTTCTTAGGAATTAGGGTTATAGAGGCATAGTTGATCCTATACAGGTATACACTTCTGTTGTAGAGCTCTTTGAAAATATTCATTAGATCTGCCTTGATAATTATCCAGTAGATTCTGTAGAAGAAGATAGGCAGCCCATCTGGACTCGGTGCCTTGTCCTGTCCAAGCTGATTGAATGCATCGCGTACTTCCTCTTCCGAAAATGCATTTTCTATGCCCTCTATTGTAGAAGAGCTTCACATGTCAGGGGCTAGATTGCATCTGGCTGAGCTTTTACTGCCGTTCAATTCGTGGTATCTTTTGTCTAGATGCTCTCTGATCAGTCCATCGTTCTCTGTCCAGGTTCCATTGATGAATAACCCTGCTATATGATTTTGTCTTCTTCTTCCGTTTGCCACCTTGTGAAATAATTTTGTGTTTGCATCCCCTTTAGTCAGCCATTGAATTCTCGATCGTTGTTACCAATAGAGCTCCTCCATAGTCGCTGTTTGTTGTAATTGTAGCCTATCTCTAGCCATTTCATCCTTTTCCGTTCCCGTCAGATCCTTTTCTTCTTGCATGGTTTCTAACTCCTGAATCCTCTTGGCTAATGTCTCCCTTATTAAGCTGGAGTCTCCTAGCTTTTATTTAGCCCACCTTTTTAAACTTCTGCGAAGTCGCCTTGTCTTTTCCACCCAGATTCCAACGGCCAATGTTTGGGTAGTAGGGCCGCTCCAAGACTCTTTGATGACCTGTCTCGTTTCGCTCAACGTTGTCCAATATTTTTCAGATCTAAAAGGGAAGATCTTGTTTCTGATAACCAGGCTACAATCTATGACTAGTGGCAGGTGGTCGGACATATATTTGGTTGTGGATTTCACTTTTGCTAGCGAAAAAGCGTCATCCCAATCGTTGGAAACTAGCACTCTATCTAATTTTGCGAGAACTGCGTTGCGTTGCATGTTGGACCAAGTGAATTTTTTGTCAGTCATTTCTAACTCCATCAGCTCCAAATCATCTATTGTTCTATTGAAAGTCTCCTACTCGCTGCGACTTGGGCCTTTACCTCTATGTTCGTCTTGGTATCTAGTTATGTTGAAATTCCCTCCTATCACCCAAGGCTGATTCAATCTCTTCCCAATGTCTTTAATCTCCTGCCACAAATCTTTCCGACGTATGGAGTCGTACGGACCATACACAGTAGTGACCACGTGCTCCCGGTCGTCACTTCGTCTTCTTATTCTAATGGATATCGTGAAGGACCCAATATAATCATCTAGAATCTCAAAGAGTCTTATATCTGCTCCCACTGCAATGCCACCGGAGAAACCCACCGCCGATTTGAATCTCCAGTCAAAGTCTCCCGCCCATTTGAGACTTGAGAAATCTTGTAGCGATGGATTCTCGATACTAGTTTCTTGCAGCCCACATATGCTAGGGCGAATTTTATTAATAGTCATACTTATGGCTTTTTGTTTTGATTTTTACCTCATTCCTCTAACATTCCAAAAGAGGCATACCATTAAAACAAATTAATTGACACCTAACGTCTACCCCCTTCTAGCCATCCGTACCCTTAAACAATTGTCACTCCAGAGTCACCTCTAATGATGGCTACATTATCTAATTGTTCCGTCCTACTGGATCCCATGGCTAGACCGTAAATACTAACAAAATATATAAGCGAATCATCATTTAATGAATTAAGTACAGATGGATCGGGTTTAAGAGTACCTCCATCATCCGTATCCTGGTCTGTAGCTTTACGAGATATCTTTATTAGCCCATCTTGAACCGGATCCCAATTCCCCCCTCCGTTCACTTGACGCTTTCCCTTCCTCCAATACTCTGTTAATTTCTTGCTATTGCTGTTGCAAACACTTCCCATTACTTCCTTGTCTCCGGTCTCCATTTCCGTTTATGAGATAATGTTGTCTTCTCGAACCCCGTCTAACGCTCCGATAATTCCCCGGCGGAGTCCGGATCGGTCGACTGTTGGACGACTTCCAGCTGATGGATGTTGCAGATAGTAGAGTTAATCTGCTGTTCTCCACCACCTAGCATCGGCTTACCCACCAGAGCTTTAATAATGCCCATGTCTCTACTGATCTTTAGCCCATCGCTATCACACCTTTTCAAAAATCCCCCCTTTTCCGCCAGCCTTTACAAGTGAAGTCCTGTCGCCGTATGTTGTCGCATCAGTGCTTGTGTCGATGGTAAACCCGTCACCTCTAGCAGACCTCGTACTTCCTGCCGCTTGTTTACAGCTGTAAGACTCATGTATTGCTGGAATTTTTTCCCAAATTGACCCTTTTTGCAAAAGTATTGCCACAAACGACCTGTTTTTTTTTATTTCCACAAACGCCCTACTCGCTTTTCGAGAAAGCGGGTTTGGTACAAACCCTCGCGCTTTTTCAAAAAGCGAGTCTTGGGTTTCAGAAAATTGGAAACCTAAGACTCGCTTTTCGAAAAAGCGGGATAGTTTGTACTAAATTCGCTTTTTCCAAAAGCGAGTCTTGGGCTTCTTTGCCCAGCAACACTCGCTTTTTGAAAAAGCGGGGGTAATTATACCACACTCGCTTTTTCAAAAAGCGAGTGTCGATTGGGACTTAAACCCCCGCCCCCAAAACAGATCTCACTTCTTCTCTCTATTCTTTCTCTTCCTCTTCGTTCGCGAAACCCTAACCCATCTCTCATCTCAAATTCGTCAAAATACCCTCATATTTTGTTGAATTACCCACAAAATTGCTTTGGACAACTTAAACCCATCTTCCGTTAGAGGTTTAATTTGTTGGAATTTGGGTATACTTCAAAAGGGAAGCAACTTTATTGTGAAGGTATGTTGTTTATTTCCCCATTATTTTGTTAATTTAAATAGGTTTTCTTTATGGGTTGATAATAACTCGATTATTGGTATAAATTAACGTAGGTATGGATTTGGAGATTCCTATTTGGTTATATTTTGGTGGTGAAATAATTCGTGATCCAAAGATTGGTTGTTCTTATAGTCATTTAGAACCGGAAATAGTTTGGGTACCCCGTACCATTACATTTGAAGAACTAGTTGGGAAAATCTATGAAGTTACTAATTGGGATAGGAATGAATGGAATGTGAAAATTTTAGCTCGATACTCAACAGGAAGAGGAGATGGTCAGTATTTTATGACAGTGCCCGTACCTACTGATAATGCGCTGAAGTCATTGATTGCTAGGACATTTGATCCCAATTGTGCTTGGTCTGTATTAGAGTTATATATTCAGCAAATTCGAGTTGTGAATGCTCAGCCACATGATATCCCCAGTGCAAGCTTCATACGGGTAGTACCTACACAGGAGTCGAGGCCTACCCCCGATCAATCATCACAACCAAATCCGATATCCTCACAAGAAAACACCTTCGCCCATGCTCCAATTCCGGATTCTGTAAATGTTGAGCCGCCACGCCAACCTAGCCCGGTTCCTGACTCTGTTCCAAATAACAGCATGTTTGAACTCTTTGAAAATGCAGTCTGTAACAACAGCTTATTAGAAGATGATGAAGATGATGAAGAAACAGACGATGAAGATGTTGATAGTGGTGACACTGATGACGTAGACGATGATGAGGATGTTGACAGTGGTGCAAATGTAAATCCCACGAACAGCAGTTCTAATGAAGCCAGAGGTACTTATAGCTACGGCAATGTTGACGGTCATGTTACTGAGGAAATGGCTGAAGGTGCTAGAATAAACCTAGTTCCCCAAAAGTCGTCTGGTTCGTCCAATGTAGACGAATTGTACGTTGGACAGGAATTTATAAGTAAGCAGTCAATTCAACAGGCAGTGAAGTTGTATTCTATCAAAAAGCATCGTGAATTTGTAACTTTGAAATCTACACCGTCACTGTACACTGTTAAATGCAAAATGGCACCTAGAAAACGTACCATTGAGGAGATCGTGCAAGGGCCCCCCGGAGTAAGTGATGTTGGCTGCCCTTGGAGATTACGAGCGATGGTTCCAAAAGGCGGGACGAATTTTGTGGTGAAGAAGATAGTTGGGCCACACACTTGTACGAATCCAACGCTCAATTAAGATCACCTTAAAATTGATTACAATATTGTTTGTAATCTGATTGTTGATGTGGTGAAAAAAGATACCTCTTTATCACCGAGGTCAATTATTGAGATTGTTAAAATACAATATAATTATCAGATTTCATATAAGAAAGCTTGGCGAGCAAAACAAAAAGCCATCGAGAGGTTGTATGGTACCTTCGAAGAAGCATACACAAAGTTACCTGCTATACTCACAGCAATTCAATCTGCAAATACAGGAACCGTTGTTCACTGGGATAAGTATGGGTCTGGCCCTAGTGAGGAAACATTCAAGGGTGTATTCTGGGCATTTGGTCCTTCAATTCAAGGTTTCAAGTCCTGCAGACCGGTGATCAGTGTTGACGGAACTCACTTGTACGGTAAGTACAAGGGTTGCTTGCTAATTGCTGTTTCCCCAAACGCGAATGATTGTTTATTTCCGTTTGCATTTGCATTGGTTGATGGAGAGAGTATAAATACGTGGACATGGTTCATGAGTTGCATCCGACATTATGTCACCGATCGCACTGAGTTGTGTATTATTTCCGATCGTCACGCTGGTATAATGCATGCTATGGAGTTACAAAATGGAGCTTGGAACGAACCAAGTGGGTATCACCGTTATTGTATGCGCCATTTTGCTACAAATTTCTTTACTAAATTTGGTAGTAAGGCATTGCGTAAGAAGGCGAAAATAATAGCGAGTGAACACCAACCCAAGAAGTTCATGGCCAAACTTGCTGAGCTTGAGAACGTAAATGTGGAAGCGGCTAATTGGTTAAAAGAGAAGCCGATTGAGAAATGGGCACTTTATGCAGATGAAGGTCGCAGATACGGAATAATGACTACGAACTTGTCAGAAGTGTTCAACTCAGTCTTGAAAGGAGTCCGTAGTTTGCCAGTGACAGCGATTGTTGAGACGATCTTCGAACGTCTGAACAATTATTTTACTACTCGCCGACAAGAAGCAACTCAACTTTTATCCGAAGGGAGGATTTTTTCTCGAAAAGTACATGAAAAGCTTGATAGTCGCCGTGAGAGAGCTAATGGACATGGGGTGACAATGTTCCATCATCAACCAGGAATTTTTTCCGTGAGAACGGGTATACGCATGGTGGGTGGAGAAAGGAAGGGTGGGAACTTGCACACTGTGAATTTGGGAACGAAGACGTGCACATGTATGAAATTTCATCTATACCATATCCCATGTTCTCATGTACTGGCGGCTTGTGCATATCGTGCAATAGATCACAAGCATCTCGTTGATAAATTTTACACCGTTGCTTCATTAGCACAAACATACGGTCCAGTGTTTCAGCCTATACTAGATCCAGCATATTGGCCTATTATTAATGGACCAAAACTAGTGCCCGATGCCACTTTGCGACGTAAAAGGAAGGGCAGGCCTAGAACTACCAGATTCTGCAATGACATGGATGTGAGAGATAGGTCAAGTCGTGGTACGGGGATGAGATGTTCAAAATGTGGTTTACAAGGACACAATAAGCGACGATGCACTAATAGTGGAACTCAGCAAACTTAGATATTGTGTGCTTGTAATTAATAACTTGGACTTTGTTTTTGTACTATATTATGTTGACGCTAACGATGATGTTTTATTATGTTTGATTCGTTATTTTTGTTGTTGATGTTCTTTTGTGTTTGTTACTGTGTGAATTAAAATCCCTTAAAAATAAATTTCATCAAGTCAGGCAAAGACTCGCTTTCTCAGAAAGCGAGTCTGGTGTTAAAGATCGCGCTTTCTGAGAAAGCGTGTCTTCGATCTGTAGAAAACCAGAGAATCAAAATTCTCTGGTTTAACAGTCGCTTTTTCAAATTCCGTGGATGAAAGTACTAGACTCGCTTTCTAAGAAAGCGAGTCTTGGATCTGTTTGATTAAAAAGATACAGAACGAAGACTCGCTTTCTCAGAAAGCGAGTCTGGTGTTAAAGATCGCGCTTTCTGAGAAAGCGTGTCTTCGATCTGTAGAAAACCAGAGATTCAAAATTCTCTGGTTTAACAGTCGCTTTTTCAAATTCCGTGGATGAAAGTACTAGACTCGCTTTCTCAGAAAGCGAGTCTTGGATCTGTTTGATTAAAAAGATACAGAACGAAGACTCGCTTTCTCAGAAAGCGAGTCTGGTGTTAAAGATCGCGCTTTCTGAGAAAGCGTGTCTTCGATCTGTAGAAAACCAGAGATTCAAAATTCTCTGGTTTAACAGTCGCTTTTTCAAATTCCGTGGATGAAAGTACTAGACTCGCTTTCTCAGAAAGCGAGTCTTGGATCTGTTTGATTAAAAAGATACAGAACGAAGACTCGCTTTCTCAGAAAGCGAGTCTGGTGTTAAACATCGCGCTTTCTGAGAAAGCGTGTCTTCGATCTGTAGAAAACCAGAGAACCAAAATTCTCTGAAATTCCCAACTTATAGACTCGCTTTCTGAGAAAGCGTGGTCATTTAAGCCAGACTCGCTTTCTCAGAAAGCGAGTCTAGCTCTGTATGTAGTGACAGATTGATGCCAGTACACATCTCCACCATCTCGGTGATATAATTATACGACAACATCAATCAAGAACACACAATCCACCATCATCTCCACCATCATCTCCACCATCAATATCACCACCAAAAACAGTTTCAATCCATCTATATTCTCAACAACAACACACAAACAAAAACAAAATAGATTGTAGCAACAAAACAAAACAAGAAGAAAACTTAAACAATCAAGAACACACTACGCACACACCCCATTCTAAAATTCTAATTTCATTCAAAGAACTATTCAAAAGTTATTTACAATATTTGACTAAACAAAATACAACATTCAACTACAAACATGTACAGGTCAAGGATTCGGTGTATAAATCACATTTCGTTTCCTTTGCCTCTTCGCTCGGGGAGATGGAGTCAACTGTGTCAAACCCTCTAATGGGTCGCCCTCCTCTGCTTGCTCCTCCTCCTCTACTTGCTCCTCCTCTGCTTCTTCAACAACGGTACGACGCGGTGGCTTACTAGCGACTTTCTTGAATCGTCTTTGGCGTGTATTAGTCCGATGTGCGGGAGTGTTTAAGATTGCATCCAAGGTCGCCCCCTCCCCCACAGCATCTGCCTGAGCTCGACAGGATGTCAGCATTTCGCGTGCGAAGTCCTTCACCGCATCGGCCACGTTGCTACTCAATACCGTTGCACATTTCCTGCCCATACTCCAAGTCTGGGCCATCTACAAAATATAATATATTGTTTTTTGTAGTTAGAGTTCAAAAAAAATAAAAGACTTATAAATTTCGATAGAACTTACAATCGTGCGAAGAGCCGACGCCTTCGGTTGAAACATCGGCAAATGCATGGAGTGCACATCTACCGGTTCTGCCGCCGGTCGACGTATAGGCATCACCACACCGGCTGGAGTCGGTCCTGTCGGAGAGATGTACCGCCTTGTCATCCTCCGATACCAATTCATGTAGTTCGCGTGGTCTGCTAATTGGAATGGAGGAATGTCGCGGATTATTTCATCAAATCTTTGGAGGTTCCATCTCTCGACATAGGTGGAGAAGCTTTCCGCCCAATTGTGACCTGGCGTACGACCCATTCCGGTAATTTTATGGAGATCAGCATTGAAGGGCTCAGCTACTGGTATCGACTGCTGGAGACCAAACTGCCGTAGTACTCTGCTAACAAAATACAACTCGACAGTGCTGAAGTTAATGAGCGGTGCTTTGGTCAGCCAAAGGTCTCGCCTATACAAGGCACTGGGCGGTAATCGTGCTAGACGCTCCTCCGTGTAGGGCATCCATACAACGCAGTTGTCTGCCAACCTGTCCAACTCATCACGGTAGTAGGTCAGGCATCTGTTCGGGTTGGCAGTCCAAGTTAGGTTACCCGACCAGTACACACCTAGAGGAGGTAGCATGTACGGGTCTTCAGGGAGATTGATCCAGCTGGGTGATTGTTTTCTAACTATGGGACGCCCAACATGGATACGCTCCCAGCTCCACACTTGAAGCAAAATCATCGGGCCATTCATCTGCACGGACCCGAGGGCACACAGGCACAAACTCCTGTAGAGGGCTGCTAGGGCGGCACTACCCCAACTATACTGGCCGACTCGTCCAAGGTCGGCAATAAGCGGGAGGTACATGAGGGGAACGGAATGACCGCTTGAGTTAGAGAATAGTACCCCTCCAAAAAGAGTAAGGATGTACGCCCTGCAGTACATCTGGACCTCCTCTTCGGTCGAATCATCTGTCAATTTATCTTTAAATTTTTCCTTCAACCACTTCAGACGAATTTGTTTCCCTACTACTGCACCTGTCTCCACTTCGACACCTAGGTATTCTTCTACTAAGTATGCCGCGTCGAAGTCCATGGAGCCGGTCACCGCCTGCCCATCTACCGGGAGGCCTGTGATGACTGAAACGTCCTGCAACGTAACAGTCATCTCCCCAGCTGACAAGTGGAAACTGTGGGTCTCAGGACGCCATCTCTCCAAGAGTGCTGTCAGTAGAGGCCGATCGCACTTGATGCCGCTCATCAGTGCGATGCCATATAGGCCGCAATCCCGTAGTATTTGGTGAATCCGTGGGTGCATAGGGAGAGGATGCCCCCCACGGAAGGTACACTCTTTCGAATCCCCCTCCCACACATCTTTGGAGCGATGGTGCGACTGACAAGTTAGAAGACTGGGGTCGAGTGGACCTGGACCAACAAGCGGAACCGTAGATGAAGGAGGGGCAGGCGACGAAGTACCAGCCACATTTTGGTTTGTTGGGACCTGCAAAACACCAGTTACATCAGCAAATAAATATATCAATCAATTATATGACAGTGAAACAAATCGAATGCAAAAAAAATTATAACTTACATTACTTCGTTCGTTTTCAGCACGACGACCACCACCACGTCCACCGCGTGGAGGTGGGCCAAAAGATGTACGTGGTCCATCTCCACGATTGGCTCTACTACTTCCGCCAGTCTCCACACGTCCCTTATTCCGTGGCATTTTATCAAAAAAAAAAAGTATCCTACAAAGATGAACGTGAATTCATTATTAACAATTCCAAATTTATTTTAGCAATTTAAATCATCACGGAAGCTGAAGATAATTGAAATGCAAATACAACTCACAAAAAGTCACAAATTATAGGTGGAGATATTACTAAATTAAAAAATCTACAACTCACAAAATCTATAGGTGGAGATATTATGCTAATTTTACTCAAAACATCTACAACTCACAAATACAACTCACATATCCTAAATTCAAATAGTTGGTCTGTGAATTGCAGTAAATATATAATTAGAATTGCAGTACATTTCTCCTGATCACAAATTCCAAACTCAAAACTCACAAATACAACTCACAAATACAACTCACATATGCACAAATCTACACTACGTGATTTAAGTAAATTCAAAAATTGAGTTCTAGAATCGTTCAAATCCCAAATTACACTTTCACAAAATCACATATGCACAACTGTACTTTTACTCACATATGCACAAATACTACACAAATTCTAGAACACACCACCACATATTACTCACATATGCACATATGCACAAATACTACACAAAATCTAGAACACAAATACTACACAAGTATATAGAGTTATATACTCAGTCATCACCCAAAATTGATGACTACACAAATTCTACACAAATTCTACACAAATTCTACACAAATTCTAGAACACAAATACTACATAGATTCTCTGAAATGCTTCACAAATTCTACACACACCACAACAAATTACACACAATATATATACAACATTAGAAAAAATTGAGTTCTAGAAATATACCTCAAGCTTCACGCAAGAATTGAACCACCGCAATCACCACAAACCAAAAAGAACCAGGCCCAAATCGCGAGCGTCACCGACCTCCACCCCTTGTTCTTCAATCCCCCGCAATCACCCAAAATTTCGGGAAAAAAACTCAACCACAAGGTGGGCAACTAGCTTGGGATGAGAATTCGAAAATTTTAGGAGCTAATCGACGGCTATTTTGATGAAATAGGCGAGAAATCGAAGATGCGAGCGATGGGTTAGGGTTTTTCGAGAGCGAGTCTTGAGGAAGAATAGAGAGAAGTGAGATCTGTTTTGGGGGCGGGGGTTTAAGTCCCAATCGACACTCGCTTTTTGAAAAAGCGAGTGTGGTATAATTACCCCCGCTTTTTCAAAAAGCGAGTGTTGCTGGGCAAAGAAGCCCAAGACTCGCTTTTGGAAAAAGCGAGCTTGGTACTAACCATCCCGCTTTTTCGAAAAGCGAGTCTTAGGTTTCCAATTTTCTGAAACCCAAGACTCGCTTTTTGAAAAAGCGCGAGGGTTTGTACCAAACACTAGACCTGGCAAACGGGCCGGGTCGGGTACCCATGGGTACGGGTTGCTTGACCCACGGGTCCAACGGGCCGGGTCAAAAAGTAACCGCAATTTTTTTAAAAGTTTTTTTCCAACCCGGACCCGGCCCGCGGGTACCCACAAGTACCCATGGGTACCCGCCAATATTTCATTGTTTATTTTGAGTTTGTTTTGGGGTTTTAAAAAAAAATTAAAAATTTATTTTAATTGAATAATTGATTAAAAACATTAGCAACATGCTATCATTTTTTTAAAAATGTAAAATATAAAATTGAATAACTGAAACAACAACAAATGTAATCAGGAATCAAGAACGATAATTTAATAAGCTTGTTGTTTGTTGTTTTTTTATGCTCTTTGTTTAGATAAATATATGTATCAACATTTAAAATCCAACTAGCATTTCAATTTATCATTTCATCAACAAAGACAAAAGAGCAATAATTTGTCCAATCATGAAAAGAAAGAGCAATTATTTTTCAAAGTATACAGACATAATTGAGTCTAAACAAAATTTAAACATAATCAAAAATACAATTGCAAAATCAAAACAATGAAACCATATGACAATTTTCTAAAGTCTTGAAATTAATTACATTAAAAACAATGAAATCAAATAATATTCAAACTCACCACACTCAAATAAATTACAACTCAAGTTGATGAGTATTTAATTTAATGTAATTTATTTAAATACATGGGTACCCACGGGTACCCGTGAGTATAACCGACCCAACCCGCGGGTTCACGGGCCGGGTAAAAAAGTAACCGCTCATTTTTTTTCAAAAATTTCCTTACCCGTACCCGGCCCGTACGGGTACACCCGTGGGTACCCACGGATCACGGGTCAAGATTGCCAGGTCTACCAAACACGCTTTCTCAAAAAGCGAGTAGGGCGTTTGTGGAAATAAAAAAAAAACAGGTCGTTTGTGGCAATACTTTTGCAAAAAGGGTCAATTTGGGAAAAAATTCGTATTGCTGCAATGCCAGCTGGACGTGGACCCCCCTCCTGGCACTTTTTTGGAATTGAACGGTTTGCAATCTGATGGGAAATAATGGACGGCTTCGATGAGATCTTCATCTCTTAATGCAGTCACGTGTTCTTTAAATATGCCCAATACTTCGATGAGAAAATTCGTTACTCTCTCTCTCTCTCTCTCACGCATCTCCTTCTTCAACCTCCAATCCTCTCCTCAAAGGCTTAAACCATAACCCTAATTCTCCGATTCTCGCTCATCAATGGAGGCCAAGACCGAGATCACGACCGAGATCGCGCCGCCCCGTCCCAATCCCGGTAACTTCCAATTTCTACGGTTTTTGAGACAACTTTGGAATCTTTTTACGCATTTCGTCTTCATTTCGTCCAGAATCGGCGATCTGTGAATTTTACTGAATTTTTTGTTTCTTTAATTTATTTGTGTTTTTTTTTATGGTTAAGAGCATCCACAGTCATTTGCTATTTTGTCAAATGAGGAACAGAGGAAGAATAGGTTTTCATATTTGCAAAACGAATTTGGCAATTGCGAAATATAGAAGACGTATACCATATTTCGGCTCAACTTTTTAATATTTTTTTTACGAAGATTAGATGCATATATTTCATGTTCGTCTTAAGGTTCCCTTTTAAAATTTTTTAAAATATTGGACTATATATAATGTACCGTTAAAAAAAATAAAAAAACTTATGAGATCGAACACAACATGTTGTCTTGACGGAAGCTTTATTTTGCTTGGACGAGACATGTTCCGTTCAAGATTCAAGGGGTATTTATTTTTGAATTTTTTGTGTGACTATTTTAACCTCCAACGGCTATCAGGAATAAATTTTGTCCCCAACGGCTATTTCAACGACTGATACAAATTCAAAAGTTCACTCTCTCGCTCTATATGTTTTAGTTAACAACTACGTCTCACAAAAATCTGATTTTCCTCAATCTACCGTTCGATTCTGAAGTGAAATTATTATTGAAAATAATGGCGAATCATGGCATCATGGGTAGAGCTTACACAATAGTTGAAGACGTCACTCTTTCCCAATTTTGGATTTCTATAGCTCAAGATCCATTGATCGGTGACAATCAATTGGGGACGTAGTTTTGGGATCATGTATTTTCCACATTTAAGGCTTTTTAGGTACTATAACCGACCGAACTGCAACCTCTCTTTCAAGTCGATTCCACATAATTTCGAAAGAAGTTGCTATATTTATTACAAAGTTGGCCGGTGTAAATAATAGAGCTGCAAACAGAACAAATGAGGCTGATAAGGTATGTATAATTAATGCGATATTAATTTATATTAAATTTTTGATTTAATTATAATGTATGTATTTTTAAATTTTTTATAGATACACAAAGCTATAAGTGAATACATGCATTCAAGTGGGAAAGCATTCAGATTTGAAGAATATTATAAATTACTTAAATATTTGCTAAAATTTTGTGACGTACAACCCATGTGTAATACTTGTATAAGCTTGCGGGCCCCGGGCTCAGCGAGGATGCTGAGTTTTTAAGGTGGGTGTATGTAATACCCCGTATGAGATGGGGTTTCATGGCTAGTAATTAATTCATGGTTAGATGGGCCTATAGATTTGGTAGTGTGTATAGAGCCTATAGAAAGAATGAATTAATTACTATGAGTTAGGATTTTGTGTGTATATCTTAGGAATCCTATGATCAAGAGGTACCAACTAGTCATGACACCTTTTGAGAGACAGCCTATGGTGGGCAGTTGTTAGAATTTGTTTGAGCGGGCCCAGAACGTTACAGATGGTATCAGAGCCAATCTTTTGACATCGAATGTAAAGCTTCTATTTATGAGATGCGTAAGACCCTTGGTAGACAGCGATGTGTATGAGATGCGTAAGATCTTTGGTGGGCAACGATGTGTATTTGATAAAAAAGGAGACAATCTACATTCGACTAGAAAGACAATCCTGTGCTAGATTGCACGTCCCGTATTCAGCGAGGACGCTGAATTCTTAAGAGGGAGTGAATGTAACACCCCGTATTTGTAGAGTATATATAAAAAAATATTATAAAGATATATGGAATTATTGAAGGTGACCTATTGATTAATGAGAGATTAAATATTAGGTGCCAATGATTAAGGGTACCTAACGTCTGGACACCCTTTTTGAGGCAGCATGTGGTGGGCAGTTGTTAGAATTTAGTTAATTGTGTGCGTACGAGTTGGGTACGGGGCGTTACACCATGTGTTCGGCTTTGCCCCGAGTTCTCAATCTGGGAAGGTGGTAGTAGTCAATGTTCCATGACGGTTGATTGCGATTCACCCGAGTTCTCAATCTGGGAAGGTGGTAGTAGTCAATGTTCCTCATGATGGTTAATTGCGATTCAGATGTACCGCCTGACGTGGATTCATCTACACCCCTTCCACGTCCACCTGGTTGGAAAGTAGAGAAGAGGAAAGGAAAAAAAAAAGCTAAATCATCAAAGTTGGTTGAAATGCTTGAAGAGACTAAAATTTTTAACTCTATCTATAAAGAGACGCAAGAACGAAGGATCCAGGCGACAGAAATGAAGCTTCTGATTAAATAAACAGATCACGAACTGAAAGAGCGAATAGAGGAAGATCGCATTATGAGTATGGACCTAACTACATTAGCTGATAATCAACGCTATTATTTCATGTGTAGACAAAACGAAATTATGCAAAAACGAGGTTACAATAGGGGTAACGAGAAGTAGAGCATTATTTATTAGAGAGAATTACCCATTGTATCCTTTATTATTTTGCAAATGTATCTATATCCTTTATTTTTTGATAGGATTCTCCATTGTATCCTTTCATGATTGTACCTGTGTGCTTTAACAATTCAATATGAAGACAAAATATCCTTGATCACATAAATTTAATTAAAACAACAAATGCCCAATACAAAGTATGACATATACTGAAAGCAACTATGGAAAAACACTTAATTTAATTATACTACATATTGCCAATCACTTAATTATGACATGTTTTGCTAATCGCCATATCCATATTCGTTCCAAATATGGTCTACCAAATCTTATCGAAGTGAATGATGTTTTTGTCTGTCATATAAAAGACATTGCGGTAGAATATGAGGACGTGAGAGAATTAAGAAAAAAATGTCATTGCTCAATCACTTACAAGATGAAGATTCTTCATCTGATGAGGTTGAGGTAGAAGATGAAGAAAAAATTGCCATTGCTCAATTGGAGAGAATTACGTTGAAGATGAAGACGTAAGAGAATCAAATGGAGAGAAGGTAGAGTGAATGATCTGTATCAGACCAAACCCCATCTTAAATAACCAACATAAAGTTAGTGTTTGATTCTCACTCAAACACTAACCAACATAATCATATCACATGAATTCACTCTAACAAAATACTTCACGTGATACCTTTTCTCTTTCAATACCCACTAAACAAGTTCCATTTATGATGTCAAGTCGGAATTTAAAAAAATTCACCAATCATAGTAAACAACTCCCACATTATATTTGAGCATTAGTCTACATATAATATTCAACTGTGCATGCAGTCTACACCACTAATCTCTATAATGGAGGAGCTACTCATCACTATAAATAATCCTGTGTACATGACACAAATGATGGTCCACCAGTAGATGAAGTACCGTTATCAATATTTGCCGTCATCTCGAATTGCCGAGAAGTAGACGGCTAGTTCCTTAATACCAATCTCCTACCGGAAACCCCAGTCGGGGGAACTGATTCTTTCAACACCATTTCATCGAGTATGAATCGGCATAATAAAGCTTCTTTATTAGAAAATTCCTAGCAATGTCAATATAATTCCTCTTATGAAAAGAATAGTTAATGCACACACCTATAGTAATACACACTTGAATGAATAGTATTAAAAACGGTAGTTATACTCACATAGGAGGGTACACCGCGAGGCTCAAAATGGAAAGATCCCCGTCCTAAAGATCTTATCATTGTACCGCCCGTGAAAAGTGGTGCTTCAACAACAGGCTTGCCCTGCATTGTAGGCTGATCAAGTTGGGTTTGTGTAGGATACTACGACGACAACCAGAAGAGCTGGAAAGGGCAATTGGGCAGAAGGATCACTGATACTAGCGGCTCCTATGTAATCCACATTTGTTGCATGTGAGAGAGTCGGCATAATATGACTTATTGATACCTTTCTCTATTATGATCATATACGCTTTGATGTACATGATGATCAAGTTGAGAAGCTTCAATAGGCTGACAGTAATCTTCTGGCCCCATTCGTGACATGACATTCGGTGGCTCTTTTGGGATAACAACAGTCTCAGTTAGTTGCCGATAACAACGATCACCGAGATACCATACCCCCTATATAAGTACTTTATATTAGCGCATGGTATAAATATTGTAACTAATATTGGAACACTCATAATGAATTTATTTAACCGAAAGAAATAAATATGAAATGTAACCTGCCCGCAGTTTTGGAAAATCACACGGTGACGAGCCACAAATGTCGCAACCTGAATATCGTGCTCGGCCTCATATAACGATCCATGATATGGTTGCCATATAATAGATGTTGTGGACCTTTTCTCCAACTGATCCCGAGCCATAGAAATATTGTACCGAATCATATCTGTTCGACTCTGGTCTAATTTACTGTAATTCCAACGGCAAATTTTTGGTCGTACATCGGTATTTTGCATATGAATCTCAGAGGGCCTCGATGCTTGGATTTATAATAAGGTCGGGTAGGGGTAAAATTGGAATTTCAACTTAGTTTTAAGTGGAGACGAATGATTATTTGTCGTTCCGCCAATTACCCAATAAATTTCGCATCAAAGCAAGCCTAGGATGAGACATCCTCTTTCGTCCGAAACTTAAAAAAAAGAAAAAAAACCACAAACAAGGGACGGAACAACCACTCATTTTTAAAAAAAGTTTCACCTTGGACGGTACAACATGTACCGTCTGATGCAAATTTATTTTAAAAAATGAGTGGGACGGAACATCATGTTCTGTCTCACATTTAAATAAATAAAAAAAATTCAATCAAACGATAAATGTTTCGTTCAATCTTCTATTTTGTATTATTTTATCAAATTATGGCAATCGACGAGTACAAAGAAATACTCATTTTGCCAGATTGGCAAAATAGCAAAAACGAGTGTGGGTGATCTAAAGGAGCTGGTAATGTGTAAGAGTCGGTTGCAAGAGTTTGTGCAAAAGGCGGGAATGTTGCTGTCGTCGTACCACACCGTGAATGAAAGACAGTCGCATGAGTCACATGCACCGAAGTTTACGGCCATTGTGTTGGTAAATAGTTCGACGAATACTTTTCTGACGAGGAAGGTGGCGGAGCAGGATGTGATGAAGGTTGCGCTGGGGAGCTTGTCGCGGAAGGTTGAGATCGAGGTTCCGTAGTTGATTCAGAAGGTACACATTTTTTTTGATAACGTGGATAAAGTCAACAAACTCCAGCCGAGTTATATATAATAAAAGGAAAATGGTTACAAGCATCAGAAAATTTTACATGGAGTAAAATTGGAAAAAATAAAAAACGACGACTCAAATACAATCCGTGCAATGAAGAGAATTGCAGAAAACACGGTACAATGATGAAAAAAATGGAAAAAAGAGAAAATTATACACCATTCGCTGCAATGAAGAGAATTGCACAAAACACGGAACAACCATTCTGAGAGCAGCAGCCTGCAAGAAGAACTAAAAAATCCTGACCGTCGTCGCCGAAGACCGAGAACAACATACCACACCAATGAGCCAAACAGACCACAGCCCGACCACTTCGACCAAGAAACAGCGAATGCTTGCCCATATGCTGGAGCAACCTCGCCTCAAAACGATCCACCAACAGGCCTGGACAAGAAACAACGAAAATAGCCTGCACGATCGCAGCGCAACCACAGACCCAATAATGAAGATAACAACAAGGCGTACAGAAAGGCCCTCATGGCACAGGAAAGACCACAAAAAACCCCCTTAATAAAAACTTGATCCTGTCCTTGACTGGCCGGAACCCCCTTAATAAAATTTTCTGATGCTTGTAACCATTTCCCTTTTATTATATATATCTCGGCTGGAGTCTGTTGACTCTATCCACGTTATGAAAAAAAATATGTGTACCTTCTGAATCAACTGCAGAACCTCGATCTCAACCTTCTGCTACAAGCTCCCCAGCGCAACCTTCGCCACATCCTGCTCCGCCACCTTCCTCGTCAGAAAAGTATTCGTCGAACTATTTACCAACACAATAGCCATAAACTTCTGCGCATGCGACTCATGCGACTGTATTTCGTTCACGGTGGTACGACGGCAGCAACATTCTTGCCTTTTGCAAAAACTCTTGCAACCGTCTCTTACACATTACCAGTTCCTTTAGAGCATCCACACTCGTTTTTGCTATTTTACCAATCTGGCAAAATGAGAAATGGCAAAATGAGTGTTTCTTTGCACTCGTCGATTGCTATAATTTGAGAAAATAATACAAAATAGATGATCGGACGAAACATTTGTCGTTTGATTGATTTTTCTTTATTTATTTAAATGTGAGACAGAACATGTTCTGTCCCACTCATTTTTTAAAATAAATTTGCATCAGACGGTACATGTTGTACCGTCCAAGGTGAAACTTTTTTTTAAAAATGAGTGGTTGTTCTGTCCCTTGTTTGTGGTTTTTTTTCTTTTTTTAAAGTTTCGGACGAAAGATGATGTCTTATCCTAGGCTTGCTTTAATGCGAAATTTATTGGGTAATTGGCGGAACGACAAATGATCATTCATTTCCACTTAAAACTAAGTTGAAATTCCGAATTTACTCATACCCGACCTTATTATAAATCCAAGCATCGAGGCCCTCTGAGATTATACCATATCAAACATCTGTTCACTGCTTAAACTACTTCTATTTCTTCTCTGCTTATCAAACCGATAGCCATATTCTAATTCTCGTCTCTGCTTATTGTAACGATCATGTCGTCTACAATCAAGCAATTCCTAGGCAGAGTAAAATCAAGGCGCCACGTTGGTTCTGAACAAACCATTACAAGAAGCGAAGCAGAAGTGGAGAATACAACTGTGAATTATAGCGATCCATCTGAGAGGAACAGAATTGTCGACGATCGCCAACACGTACATCAACATATTATCGAGTATCCTATTGGGAGATTTGTTACGTTTAGGGAAAATTGGAAGGGTCCGATCAAGGTTTATAACAAAATGTGCACTGTCCCACTAATTAAGCACTTGATCGAGCATGCGGAGGTGGCACCGTTTTCTAACTACTGATACGGAGAAGTCGTCAATGCAGCTGGTCGGGGATTGGTTGAGAGATGGTGGGATACGACACACACTTTCCATCTTATGTGCGAGGAGTTGGGATTCACATCATTAGATTGGGCAATGCTAACGGGATTATCCATCGGAGTTGATGATGTACCTCCTTGTAACGATGAGTATACATTCAAAGTTGTGCAAAATTGCTTTTTTAATGAATTTACCCAACCTTGATCAATTTACAAAATTCAAAGCTTAGAAGATGACAATATATGTGTACCTTCTGAATCAACTACGGAACCTCGATCGAACGAGAAAAACCGATCGAAAGATAAAACAGGGAGTAAAGGGAAATGCCAACCTATACTTTTCTTTTCCTTCCTGTTTTGGGTTTTTGTAAACCATGATGTAAATGTATGACCTACTCGATGGGTGGGGTGAATGCAAAATGTTTATGGATGTTTATGTGACTAGTTCTTACAATTGATTTGGAAGAAGTGGAAAATGTTGTGCACAAGTCAAGGTCTTGGATGGTTTGAGTCTATGTATGGGGTTGGTGGAGCATGAATTTGCTCTTTTAGAAATGACTAGTACTTCAAATTTTGTGAACTGATCAACGGTTTTTTTGTTTTTTTTAATATGTTTTATAATTTTATATTGAGAATGGAGTGCAAGAAAAGTTGCGTAAAGATAATCAATGTGTTAGACTTTTAGTAATTGAACGCATGACCTACTCAACAGGTGGGGCAAACGCTAAACGTTAGTGTTTACTGATGTTTGCTTGACTAATTGTTGCAATTGGATTTGAAGTACGTACAAGGTGAGATGTATTGGCTGAGGCTAGGCAAATGCTTGTGCATGTCCCCACTAGTTAAGGTTTTGGAAGAGAGTCTGTAGATGCAGTTGGAGGAGCATGAATTTGGTTCTTGTTAATTGGTAGATTAGGAGTTAGGAGTTTATGTTATATCCTTTATCTGTCATATGTATATTTATCGAATATTCTGCTTGATCACACTTCATCTGTAAGAAGTTAAGAACCATGAAATTATGCACGACTCCTATGCATGGCATTTGACATTCACTATCTGTTCGAAACAGAAGTGTTGGGTTTATTTGAATTTATATTCAAGTTTTGTTAAACATCTTGGTTACTGCTGCATCTTTGCTAAGAACATCCCTTTAGACGATAAATTTTGTTTTGGGTGGAAAATATCATTTTTAGTGCAGGAAACATCTTTTGACTACGTACACACAGAGATGATCTGAAAATTAATTTAAAGCAGATTGAATAGTAATATGCGTAAAAATTTGTCTTTCTAATAGTATTAAATTTAAAAGAGAATTATTATATTAAAAATCATGACAAAATGGTTGCATCGTATATACAATTAGTTGCACAAGAAAGAACATACATCTTTACTACAATATTTTTACTACTATATTCATCTGGTATAAATGAATGCTATTTTCATTTATGTTTCTATTATTACCTAAGTAGCATGGACATAGAAAAACCGAACACATCGTGGCATGGTACATCAACATAGGGAAGATTTTGACAAACTATTCTAAAATATCAAGTGATGTGTCAGATTCTCGTGTTCGACATGACACTGCGACCAAAAAGAAGTGTTTCTTACCTTTACATTGGGAGTTCTTTTCATGTATTGTCCAGACATGTTATCACCATTTTTGGGCCTGTAGCCCACAAAGTATGGCTAAAACAGATAAACACGAAATTTGATGTAAGTGGTCGAACACTAAAGACTACAATCCACAAAATGAGGCAATAATAGTGAAATACGAAATTTAACGCAAGTGGCCGAAAACTGTGGACTGTCCACAAAATGAGGCCAAAACAGTTAAATACTAAATTTCACGAAAATAGTCAAAAACTGTAGACTGTGGATTATATAGCCCACAAAAAAGATGCAAAAAACTATGGATAGCCCACAAAAAATAAGGTAAAAACAGCGAAATACGAAATTTCATGTAAGTGTCCAAAAACTGTGGATAGCCCACAAATAGAGGCCAAACCAGTGAAATACGAAATTTCATGAAAATGGTTGAAAATTATAGGCTATAGCCCACAAAATAAGGTCAAAGCAGTGAAATAAGAAATTTCATGAAAGTGAGCGAAAACTGTGAACTGTATCCCACAAAATGAGGTCAAAATAGTGAAATATAAAATTTCACGAAAGTGGGCAAAAATTTTGGACAACCCACGAAATGAGGTGAAAATAGAGGAAATGAAATCTCACGAAACTGGTTGAAGACTGTGAATAAACTACAAAACATGGCAAAAATAGATAAATATGAAATGCCACGAAAGTTGCCAAAAACTATGCCCACAAAATTGGGAGAAAACTGTGAAATACGAAATCACACGAAAATGACCGAAAATTGTAGACTATATGCCTCAAAATGAGGCTTAAACGTGAAATATGAAATTTCAAGTGACCAAAAAATGTGGACTATAGCCTACAAAATGAGCCCAAAACAATTAAAATAAGAAATTTCATTGAAGTAGGAAAAAACTATGGATTATTGCCCACAAAATTGGGCCATAACAGTGAAATATGAATTTGACGAAAATGTCTGAAACTTGTGGACTATAGCCCACAAAATAAGGCCAAATTAGTGGAATACGAAATTTCATGAAAATGACAAAATTGTTTATTAGCTCACAAAATGAGGCCATAATAGTGAAATACGAAATTTAATGAAAGTAGCCGAAAACTGTGTTCTATAACCCACAAAATGAGACCATAACAGTGACGTACAAAATTTAATGAAAGGGGACAAAAACTATGGACTGTAGCCCACAAAATGAGGTCAAAACAATGAAATACGAAATTTCATGAAAATGGTCAGAAACTAAAGAATATAGTTCACAAAATAAGGTCAAAACAGTGAAATACGAAATTTCATAAAAGTGGTAAAAAAATGTGAACTTGCTCACCAAAAGAGGCCAAAATAGTGAAATAAAAAATTTCACGAGAAAACTCCCCCACAAAATAAGGCCAAAATAATGGAATACGAAATTTCACGAAAGTGAACGAAAACTTTGGACGATTGCCCCAAAAATTAGGGCAAAACAATGAAATATGATATTTCACCAAAATTCCGAAAACTAGCACAAAATAAAGGTCAAAACAGTGAAATACGAATTTTAACGAAAGTGGTAGAAAATTGTGGACTGCCCACAAAATGAGGCCAAAGCAGTGTGTCAGTGACATACGAAATTTCACGAAAATAGTAAAAAACTGTAGAATAATACCAAAATAATGATATTCGGAATTTCACGTAAGTGGCTGAAAACTGTGGAATATAACCCACAAAATGAGGCTAAAACGGCGTGTAGCGCCCCGAATTCCTAATATGATATCTTAGGAAATACGTGGCACAATTCCAAGCATCAACTTCAATGTAATAGTACACATAGCCAAAAACACAGATAATTTTTATTTCAAACTTTTGTTACAACAATCATTTACAAACGCAGCGGAATACAAAACACCTTGAATTACAAACTTTTCTTTTACAACACTTCTTTTACAAATTTTACACAAAAGCTCTATTATATCAATTTATCTCAAACTATCTCAAGCATCCAAACCTCCAAGCTCTAAGCAACAACCTGTAACACATGGGGCTAGAGATGATCCCTAACCCCTAAAACTGAAGGAGTCAGCCATAAAGGTGTGAGTGACATAAAAACAAACAACATAATTAAATCATAAAATACTGAGTCATCAACAACATGCATTAACAACAATAATAAATGAATGAGAAATAACAAGTAAAGCATAAAAACATCATGGAATGAATACAACAAGTGAAGCTAGACTAAGTGTAAAGTGTAGGAAAACAGGAAAACACAAGCATAAAACCAAGTCAAGAAAACACAATCTATATGCTGACTCTCTAATGCATACTTGTCGAATTCTATGCATTCCATAGTACATAGGTCCGGTGCAAGCCCTTAACGATCTCCACTTTATAGGGATAACCCCTCGTTATGCAACTAATCCTACTACGGTGATGGGAAACAAGATCCAGAATACTCCGCGAATAGGCACCACAGCCCTCGACGCGCAAGCATCATGTAAGATAGCTCAAAAACAACAACCGGAGAATCATCTCCCAAACCCGTGTACCCCACGAATAGGCTTGCAAGGTCCTCGACGTGCAGATACACCAGGCACATTCCGTGAATAGGCCTGCCGACCCTCGACACGCGAATGCACCCTGCATGCTCCGTGAATAGGCCTGCAGACCCTCGACACGCGAACACACAAATGTCCTCTCGAGACATAACAACAAACAGTTCTGGATCGCATCTGTTGGACTAACAAAACCATGAGCCTATACTTACGTTTTCCAAGTTCCATCACATCCCCACTAGTGTCTGTCCTTAAGTTGATTATTATTAAACCACAAAATCTCCATCTCTAGAGTTAGTGTATCCTGCCGGTCTTAAATACTCAACAACAACTAAACCAAGACCCCCCAGGTCCAACTCAACAAATCTCAACTGCCAGTTCACAGGACTCCCACTCAACTCCTAGAGATCTCAACAAGACCAAAACTCACTAATCCATCGTCAAAACGATCAAAGGGAGAAACCTCTCCAATCAACAAAATCGAAGTCTTTCTAAAATTCCAGAATCCAAATCCAACAATAAAATATCTTGAAAACATATGTTCTGTAGAAACAATAATTTTTAGAATAGTAAGTTATAGATCTAAAACATTTAAAGAATTAGTCGTTTAAAGAACATCAGAATACCTCAAGAAAATATCAGCAACAGTCGACTGTAAAAGGGTCATCAGTCGACTGTCCAGAGCGAAAAACCAACATCTTTAAGAAAATGATACTAAGTGTTGACGGTCGACTGTAAAAGACACCAGTCGACTGTCTAGAGAGAAATCCAACATTTTTGAGAAATAAATTCTAAGTAGTAGCAGTCGACTGTAAAAGTGTATATGTTGACTGTCCAGAATGAAAAATACAATAACTTCGAGAAAATAATTCTAAGTGGAACCAGTCAATTGTAAAAGTCATCAGTCGACTTTCCAGAACGAAATTCCAAGAAAACTATTGAAAACAGCAGTCGGGTCGTGCCAGTCGACTGTAAAGGTCACAACAGTCGACTGTCGACCTGCAGACTGTAGACTTTAGGTTGTGTATATATCAACTGATACGAAGATTTACTTTACAAAACGAAATCTATAAAAAGTCTATTTCTGATATGATCAAATACAACTTATAGGATACACAAAGATCCATAAAAACCAATCAAAACCACTTGAATAGATAAAATAACTTTTTGATGAGCTTCTTCAAATAAACCATGAATGTGTGCATATATCAAAATTAAAGTTTTTAAGAAATCAATCATACATCAAAATAACTTTGTTTTATATTCCAAACCATATCAATACCAAAATATTCAGATTTAAACTGAGCATTTGAGAAATCCAAATTCGAACAACATCTTTCACAAAATCACAAATCCTCATTTTAGTCATCATAACTCAATCCTCAAAACATGGTCTTTTATTCCATTACTCATTCTCAAATTTCTCAAACTCAATCTCAACTAATCTCAATAGTTGATTCATAAATAAAACAAATTTATCATCAACATGGCCAAGTTGTTTTCATCCAACTCACCAATAGTTCCCAAAATCTCATCTTTAATTAATTAATGCATAACATCTCTCATACTCAATCAAATCAGCAATAATTCAAAGAAAATGCCTACTCACAATTTATATTAGGTTCTCCAACAAATCTAAAATCATTCACATGCAAATATCTAGGGTTCTTCTCAAAGATCCAATTTTTCATCCATCCATCCAATATTCATATTCATACCAAACCCTAGCATGCTTTCTAATATATGGAATTCAACATCCAAGATCAATCAAAATATTCATATCATTCGCATACAACATACACAAATCAAAAGAAAACAAACAAGTCACTCACATACATAAAACAAAACAACAAAACAATTATATCACTCACATACAACATCCATAAAACAACACAAAACAAACATGTCACTCACCTCAAATGAAGAATCCAATCGAATTAATGGAGAATAAGCAAAACCCTTCTTTTGCGAAGTCCAAGATCTTCTCTTTCAATTTCCAAAAAAAATAAAAATAATAAAACCTTGGGTTGTGCAGCGAAAGACGGCTGCACTCCATCTTTTATATAGGCCGGAATTGAAGAATTAGGGTTTTGAAACACATTTGCAAAATAGTCCTTTAACAATTATTACTTTACATATATAAACCTTTCTTTTTAAAGTAGTTAAAATAAATTAAATAATTTAAAACCAAATCAAATCCTTTTACTACTGAGTTGTCCAGCAATCCAGCACAGCCCAGAAATAAAGAAAATTCGGATTTGTACTCAGGGTGGCAATTTTGCACAAAAGCCCTTCTTTTTGTAATATTTGCAAATACATCATAAAATATTCGTAAAAATCCAGAAAATTCAGAAATAATATCTAATAATACATATTATATTTTCCAATTAAAATATCTGACTTTTACTTTCCAGAAAAACATTTGCACAAGATCCAACATAAATTTCATATTTGCAAAAACACCATATTTGTTTAAATCTTTACCAAATCAACTCTAAATAAAGTTTAAATATATTTTAATTTCAATGATGACCATGGAAAGCCCAAAAATCAGTAAAAACGAATTTTCATTATTTATTTCAGATCCAAACGGTTTTTTTACATAAAAGCCCATCTCTTTCGAGGTATTTATAAAAATAGTTTCTTTACTCAGAAAAATCTCAAAATTTAGAATATACTCTATTATAAGTAGGAGAATTTATTAAAAATATAAAATTGAATATTTACATCAAAAATATTGCACGTGTTCTGCACGTGTAAAAAGATAAATCTTTAGAAAAATATTTATTAAATCTCTCGAAAATCATTTTAATTCATTTTCTAATCTCAAAAATAGTATTTAAAAATACGGGGTACTACACGGCGCAATAGATAAATTAACGAAAGTGGCAAAAAACTTTGGACTAGCCCACAAAATGAGGTCATTATAGTGAAATACTAAATCAAATGAAAGTGGCCAAAAATTGTGGACTGTGGCTAACAAAATGAGGCCATAATAGTGAAATACGAAATTTGACCACAAAATGAGGCCATAATAGTGAAATACAAAATTTGACAAAAAGGCTGAAACTTGTGGACCACATAATGAGGGTGAAACAGTGAAATATGAAATTTTTCCGATAATTGTAGAAAATTGTGGACATCCTAGAAAACAAGGCTAAAATAGTGAAATACGAACTTTGACGAAAGTTGCCGAAAATTGTGGACGATATAGCTCACAAAATGAGGGCAAAATAGTGAAATAAAAAACTCGCGTGAAACTTGCCGAAAATTGTGGCCTATATAGCCCACAAGATATGGCCAAAACAGAGAAATACGAAATTTCACAAAGTGGCTGATAACCGTGGACTAGCTCACAAAATAAGGCCCAAACAATGTGTAATACCCAGCAAAATAGCATTTGGCTATTTTTTACATAGTAATCCGTACACATCCGTGTACTGCACACGATTACATATTTTTCTAATAGTTATCAGTTTTAATTAGGAGATTTCAGACATATGAGCTGTTCTGAATCCGATGAGTTAAAATCAGGATATTTTCTTCGATTAAAGTGTGGTTTTGTCCCGATTGTTACGACCTGACAATGTCGGGAGAAAATTATAATTTCTATAAAACCTATATTTTTATAGATTTTAATTTATATATATTGGTCATTTTCAATTAAGCTAGTGCTTGAATTGAATATGGATTGGAATTGTGCATAAGGGTTAGAATCAGGGTCTGGTGACCTAGGGTTCCTTGACCTAACCTAGGGTTAGGAACCCTAGCATCATGTGATCATGGCTTGATCTTGATGAAGATCCAATGGTGGAGATAATTCACCATGTGTATGTTGACTTGGAGAGTAGGAAGTTTCCTTGAAGCTTCTAAAGAGCTTCTAGAAAAATTGTGTTGGCATCTCATCTCACCACCCATCTCCACTAAACTCAAACCCTCCCATCTTGGCCCTCCATCAAATCCGGCCAACCCTCCAAAACCCTAGCTCTCCATCTCCTATAAAGCATCCCACTTCATCCACTTCTCATCTCTCATCATTTCTCATCTTGCTCATTTCCTTATCTTGTTCTTGCTTCAAATTAAATAAATAAAGAGAAGGAGAAGAAGAAGGTGTAGTGGGGAGTGCGGAGCTTCTACAAGAGCAAGGAGCAAAGCAAAGGAAGGGAGCTAAAGCTAGGGGAGACTCTCTTACAACAAAGTGGGTGATCTCTTAAACTCTAAACTTGGTATTTATTTTTTTTGGTGTGAAATGGATGTGTAGTAGTGGTAGCTATGATGTTGTTACCATGTATGAGCATGTGAAGTGCTAGGGAAACATAGTTGTATGATAAGAACAACTTTTTCTTAAAGCTGGTTAAGAAGCATGGTTGTGAGGGTATGTTTGAGAATTTCTTGCTTTCAAATGGCTCGGAAGTATGAACTCAAATTTTGGAAAATTGTTCTTCTATGTATGTAGAGTATCCATGATTTTTTCCGTAATTTTTGGATGCAATTTAGTTGCCCAAATACCGAGCCAAAGTCAGGACAGAGAGCAGCCAGAATTGCTGCTGCTGTGTGAAAAAATGCCGTCTTTCCGACTTGGTAACTCAGTGTGGGTTGCGTATCTTGAGCTAAATTTTTTTTTTGAACACTCTTGCATGTGTCTACAACTATAGTCTAAAATTTTTCTTCAAAAAAAAAACTAGTCTAAAATTTCATAATTTTTCGAGGTCGTTTGATACCTCAGAAAATTTGTCGAGTGCGACTGGTCTGGAGGTGGTGGCTGAAGCTGATTGCTTTTGGGCTGAAGTTTAAAAGGTCATAACCAGTTGTGTATGTATGATCTTGCTATAAAATTTTGGGAGTAGCTTGTGGTATGAGTCTATTTGATGATTTTCAAGTTTTAGATTTTTTAGAGATCATTTGATGAGGTTTCAAGAATAAGCCGTATACAGTGGCAAAAACCCTGTTGAAAGAGTGGCTGAAATTGTGTGCTATGGTTGAAGAGTCGTAGCTCATTGCGTGAGATGAATCTAAATGTGAATTTTGGACACAATGAAATGGTATATGTGTAGATTGAGAATCTCAAATTTCATGGGCATTGGACTTAAGGTTGATTTATTGTTGAATTTCAAAATGGACTGGGTTCAGCTGAGTACGAATCGACTAGTCTGTGAAGATGGGAAATTCTGGATTTATACATTAAGAATTTGGGAAATTGACCAACTAAAGACTTGTAGTAGGTAGTCATAGCTTTCTAACCCAACTGGAATTTTGTATTTCCAGTTTGTAGGTTGAGAGTTATGATTTTTCAAAGACTAGGGCAGATCCAGTCTAGTCGAAGCCCTGTTTATTGAAGAGTCGACTTTTTCCCTGTTTGCGCACCTGATGGAATTTGTCGTCTCGAGGACTTTAATGATTGAATCTGAGGAAGTATTCAACTAGGAAGTTGTAGTAGACACTCCCACCTTTCCATAGAACCCGGATTCTAGTAATTCTGATGAGCGAACAAATTTTTATGTTGTTGGAAAGATGCAGCGAGTGCATGAAGAAACGTGCAAGCTGAGAGTGTGAGGTTTTATGGTGTCAAGATGTTTGAATTTGAGAAAATGGTCAACTGGAGAGTTATAGACTAGGGTCTTATCTTTCCAGAATGGGGAATATCAAGCAATTCCGATTTGTGTGCTGAAAGTTATGGTCGTTGCAAGTTTAGCAACCTGTTGTCTAGATTGACTTCAAGCGTAAGTTGACTTAGGGACTTGAGTTCCATAAGGAATTTGAGGGAATCGTCCACCAGGGGATTGCAGTGGGACTCCCTACCCTTCTAGAAAATTTAATTGTGTTGGATTTCCGATGAACGTAGCTGGAGTTACAACTACTGCTATTTCTTGAACTATTTTATCGGACAATTGGTGAGGAACCCTATGCATACCGCAGTGCGGTGATCATGAGCTATCGGGGTTTTAGTAATGCTTTTCGCATTTCATTGAAACTTAGACAAGTTCCTGTGCTTAGTGCTCATGGTGGACATGAGTGAGTTGGGTTATAGCTCTGGTCGGTTTGTCTTTGGTGTCTTGATGCCTGAGTCTGTCAATGGTCAAGAATTGATGGTTATGTGTGTGCTTACCTTCATTTGAATTATATTGCATCCTTGAGGCACCGTTGGACCACTCGCTGAGGGTCACAGGCCGGGATTATTTGGTCGCTGACCTGTGAAGGTATTGGGAATCAGCGGATGTGATTCCCGTGATGATTGCTATTTTGACAGACCGGACAGACTCGACATTGTTGATCGACACCGAGTGTGATCTGGGTAACAACTTGTTTTCAGTAAACTGCATGGATTAGGTTTTCATTTATTGTTTCGCTCGAAGACCGAATTGGTGTTAGGGGTGATTTCCCTATAATTCAACTCGTTCTGAGAGTTAGCACTAGGTGGTGATACTATGGGGTTGTCTCTTCCTGTAATTAGGGATACGTGCTGTTGTGCGTATCATGCACTGTTGATTCCTGAAGTACCATGGTAAGAACGGGATGTCGATTTCCTGGCGGATAGGGGGTTTTAGACCTTTGAGGCCGTCATGTTCTATGTTGGTGGACACGATCGGATCATGATAGATCTTCTGCGCAATGGATATGCTGCGGTATATCTGTAAGTTCGTCATAGCTTTCGAGGAGGGTCCGATGCAACAATTATTGGTGACAATGGGGTAGCGCCTCGAATTATTTATTTTATTTATACCTCCTCAACCATGTCATGCTATCAGGAACAGGAAGTGGACCGAATTAGAATGCATTGCATAGCGGGGGTTCAAATCCCTGAACTGAAGAAACGGCTTGATCTGGGGCACATGTAGTATGGGATGCATGTGTGTCCAGAGTCTTGCTAACATTAGATTAAGTGTATTTGTTCTGTACTCTGTGTTTTGTATTAGACTTCAAGCCACGGCATACACGAACACTAGGAAATCATGATACACGTTTCTTTTCCATTCATGATGAATTGTGGGTATGATAGTTGGAGCAATCAGTAGAATTACTGACGTACCCCACTTTTTAGGTACATGGATATCAGGTCACAAGTGCGGGAAAGCCCAAGACCAGCAGGGCATCCAAGGGGAATGGTAGTATACATGCCTACCATTCGAGCGGGTGCAGAACTATCAGAGTCGCACAGCAGAAGGCTCAAGCTGAGGGCAAGTCCCAGGAGGCGAATAGACCGCACAGCGGAGTTTCGGCAGTGATCAATGGATTGCCGATCTGGAAGATAGCCGATAGCTTCGCAAGTAAGGAAAAGATTCTGGTGATGTCACGGATGTCCTGTAACAAGGATCCGGGGCGTTACACAATGAATTACGAATTTTCACGAAAATTGCCGAATACAGTGACCCACAAAATGAGGCAATAAATGCAAAATGCGAAATTTAACGAAAATGGCCCGAAACTTGTGAACGAGATAACCCCCAAAATGAGCAAAAACTATCAAATATGAAAATCTCACGAAAATGACCGAAAACTGTAGACGAAAATTGAAATAAGGTCAAAAGAGTGAAATACACAATCTCACGAAAACTGTAGACGAAAATCTTACGAAAATGACCGAAAACCCCCAAAATAAGGTCAAAAGAGTGAAATATGAAATTTCGTTATAGTGGACGAAAATTGAGGACTGTATCGCACAAAATGAGCTCAAACAATGAAATAGGAAATTTCATGGAAGTGGCCAAACATTGTGCACAATGCACTATTGCCCACAAAATGAGATCAAAACAGAGAATGAAATCTCACATAACTAGCTGAAAATTATGGACAATAGCCGAAAAAATTAGACAAAAATAGTATAATATGAAATCTTACAAAAATAGTCAAAAACGGTGGACTATAGGCCTCAGAATAAGGTAAAACTTGAAATACGCAATTAGTCCACAAAATTATGCCAAAACAGTGAAATACACAATTGAACAAAAGTGGGCTAAAATGATGAAATACGAAATTTCACGAAAGTGGTCCAAAACTGTGGGCTATATAAGCCTACAAAACGAGGCGAAAATGATGAAATATGTAATTTAACGAAACTGGCCGAAAACTGTGGACTTATTAAAAGCGCACAAAATGAGGTCAAAACAGTGAAATATGAAATTTCACGAAAGTGGCCGAAAATTGTGGACACAAAATATGGCAAAGAATAAAGGAATACGAAATTTAACGAAAGTGGACGAAAACTGTGGAATGCCCACAAAATTAGGGCAAAACAATGACATCCGAAAATTCACAAAAATGGTCAACAAACTTAGAATATAATCCACAAAATGATATCAAAATAGTGAAATACGAATTTTCATGTAAGTGGCCGAAAACTGGGGACTATAGCCCACAAAAAAATCAAGAACAGCGAAATACGAAATTTCACGGAAGTGGCCGAAAACTGTAGACTATAGGTCACAAAACGAGGCAAAAAGGGCGAAATACGAAATTTCACGAAAATTGTAGACTATAGCCCTCGAAACAAGGCCAAAACAGCGATGTCCGAAATTTTATGGAAATGTCCGAAATCTTTGGACTATAGTCCACAAAATAAGGTCAAAACAGTAATATACAAAATTTCACGTAAGTAGCCGAAAACTGTGGACTGTATGGCACACAGAATGAGGCCATAATATTGAAATACGAAATTTCACGAAAATGGCTGAAACTTGCAGACCACAAAATAAGGCCAAAACAGAGAAATAAGAAATTTCATGAAAGTGGCTGAAAATGTGGATTATCCCACAAAATGAGTCCAAAACGGTGAAATGCGCAATTTAACGAAAGCTGCTGAAAGAAGAAATTTGACGAAATCCGACCTACAAAATAGGGTAAAAATCGTGAAGACGAAATCCGACCTACAAAATAGGGTAAAAATCGTGAAATACAAAATTTCACGAAAGTGGCCGAAAATTGTGGTTTGCATAAAAAAATGAGGCCAAAACAGTGACATTAGAAATTTCATGAAAGTGGCGGAACACAGTGGATGATATCCCAAAAAATGAGGCCAAAACAGTGAAATATGAAATTTCGTGAAAGTAGGTGAACACTATGGACTGGCCGAAAACTGTGAATAACTCAAAAAATATGGTCAAAATAGAGAAATACGAAATTTCTCGAAAGTGGCCGAAAAATGTGGACTATGGCCCACAAAATTAGGTGAAATTAGTGAAATACGAAATCACTCAAAAATGGTGGAATATGTGCCTCAAAATGTGGCTAAAACAGTGAAATACGAATTTTTTCAAAAGTGACCGAAAACTGTGGACTATCGCTATAGCCTACCAAATGAGGCCAAAAGAGTTAAATTTCACGAAATTGGTAAAATACTATACGAAATATAATGAAAGTAGCAAAAAAATGTGGACTATATACCTCACAAAATTTAGCCAAAACAGAGAAATATGAAATTTAACGAAAGTGGTCGAAAGCTGTGGACATAAAGTGAAATATGAAATCTAACGAAATGGGCCAAAAATTGTGGACTCAGCCCACAAAAAGATGCGAAAACAGTGAAATGCGGATACTATGGACTATACGAAATTTCACAAAAATAGTTGAAAATTGTGGACTATATCCCACAAAATAAGACCATAACAGTGGAATATGAATTTGACAAAAATGTCTGAAACATGTGGACACAAAATCATGCCGAAACAGTGAAATATGAAATTTCACGAAAATGGTCGAAAACCACAAAATAACCCGAAAACATTGAAATACGAAATTTCATGAAATGGCTGAAAATGTGACTAGCACAAAATGAGGTCAAAGCAGTGAAATACGAAATTTAACGAAAGTCACTGAAAACTGTGGTCTTATATAGCCCACAAAATGAGCCAATAACAGTGAAATACAAAATTTAACGAAAGTGGCCCTCACAAAATGAGGCAAAAACAGTGAAATATAAAATTTCACGAAAATGAACAAAAACTGGAGACAAATAGCCCACAAAATAAGGCCCAAAATTGTGAAATTCTAAATTTTACAAAAGTTGCCGAAAACTGTGGACTACCAACCAATGAGGCCAAAACAGTGAAATACAAACTTTCATGAAAAATAATCAAAACCTGTACACTATAGCCCACAAAATGATGTCAAAACAATGAAATACGAAATTTCACAGAAGTGACTGAAAACTGTGGACTAGCCCACAAAATGAGGTAATAACAGTGAAATAACTAAAATAACCGAAACCTGTGGACTATAACTCCTAAAAATAATGAAATACAAAAGTTGATGAAACTGGCCGAAAACGGTGGACTATAGCTCCCAAAAATGAGGGCAGAACTGTGAAATACAAAATCTCACAAAACTGACCGAAAACTGTAGACTACCACAAAATAAAGTCAAAAGAGTGATATGCGAAATTTAATGAAAGTGGACAAAAACTGCGGACTATATCCCGCAAAATGATGTCAAAACAGTGAAATACAAAATTTCAGGAAAATGGCCGAACACTATGGACTATATAGCCTACAAATTTTGGCCAAAACAGAAAAACGTAATGATGAGGACATCAGTTCTGTTTTATTTTTATTTTGAGATTTAGCCGTATATAGTTTATTTGAGAGATTTGTTTTATATTTATTGTGGCTTTGTTTTGAGCTCATATATAGGCCTTGAGAATAATGAGAAGTTATGCTACTATTGAGTAAAAAATTATTGTGTTGAGTTATTGCTCTTTATCCCTCTTTTGTGTGAGACAATTGAAAGATTTATTATTAGGGTTGATGAGAAATCTTGATAAAGTATTAGGGTTTGTGATAAACTCAACTACACCCAAATCCTCAAATTAAAAATCCTAAACCCTAATCCCCAAATCCAAACCCTGCTCTCCTCTTCATCTTCTCCATCTCCTCTCCCCGACCTTCCTTGATGCCACCGTCACCCCGCACCACCGCCAGCACCCCGAAGTCACCCTCCCCTTCACCGCTGCCCTGACCAGTAGCCCCGCCAGCGACCCCAAGCCCCTCTACGAATGCCACCGCCACCCTCATCGCCTTCTCCTTCATCGCAGCCTTCCCCCTCGTCGCCCTCATCTCGAACGCCGTTGTTGACCACACTACCCTCGATAACCATTGCCGCCTACCTCTCTCTTCTCTCCCCTTTCCCCCGAAGCCACTACCTCTGCCACCTCACCTCCCCGCACCCTGACTGTGGCCGACGATCGCCACTGCCAACCGATTGACTCCCTGGCTGTCGTTGCCTCGGCCCTCGACTCCACAATTTGGCCACCGAATCTAACCTCCTTTATCCCCCCTCTCCCTTATCCCCCGAAGCCACTACCTCTGCCACCTCACCTCCCCGCACCATGACAGTGGCCGATGATCGCCACTGCCAACCGAAGCCCTGTCTCCCTTATCCTCCGAAGTCACTACCTCTGCCACCTCACCTCCCCGCACCCTGACTGTGGCCAACGATCGCCACTGCCAACCGATTGACTCCCTGGCTGTCGTTGCCTCGGCCCTCGACTCCACAATTTGGCCACCGAAGCAAACCTCCTTTATCCCCCCTCTCTCCCTTAACCCCCGAAGCCACTACCTCTGCCACCTCACCTCCCCGCACCATGACTGTGGCCGACGATCGCCACTGCCAACCGATCGACTCCCTGGCTGTCGTTGCCTCGGCCCTCGACTCCATAATTTGGCCATCGAAGCAAACCTCCTTTGCTACCACTTGAACCACATCGAAGCTTCTCCCATGGCTATCTTCAGCCTCCCAAGGCTTTGTCTTCATCTTCGATCCGTTCTTCGAATTTGGTAATTTCTTTCCACTCTTCCATTTATTTGTGATACTATCTATCGTTTCTAGAATATTATTTGATTTATCTGTCGTCTACAAATATTGAGAGTGTGTGCTTCTACTTGCCAATTAGAGTACAAATCATTATTGCATCTTTTACTTGCTAAGAACACTTAGGTATATAGTTATTGATTGTTATAACTGAATCGTTAATTGGTCTTGTTCAACTTAATTCAATTCTTGAAACTCCATCGTACTGATTAACTGTTTTAATTTCTAACTTGATCCGCATTACATGTTGGTAAACTTAATCTTTTAATATTTTTGGAAATTCTCTATTTAGGATTAAGTTTATATCATTTTGGTATCAGAGCGAAAGTTTTTAAACCCTAGTTCTTGCATCATGTAGCTATAGTTTTGCATTCATTTATGAATTATTTACATTCAGCACTTTTAGTTCATTAAAAAAACTTAGATGCATTTAGGACACGTTTCAGCAAACACACGTCACCCCGACCCTTAGTTTTCCACCGTTGGTGAATGCATCTTCGTACCACCATCACAAATTCCGAAGAGCCTTTCTTGTCCCTCCCAAACCACCCAATTAGGAACCATAGACTTCCGCAAGTCCCTCCTCGAACTGAGATGGACAACTCTGATATTTTCATTACCCTAGATGCCATTCAAACAACTCTTGCCAATATCAATCAGAGGCTTGAGAAAGTAGAATTGAATCAAAATGTTGCCCCTGAGCTTCATCTTCAGATCCCTCAAGAGAATGATCGTGACGGCCGATGTCAAGATTGTGACTCTGACGAACAATACAAGAAGAACGTTAAGGCTGACGTTTCCCACTTTGAAGGTCGTATAGAACCCCATGTTTTTCTCGATTGGGTCCTTGCCATGGACCACTACTTTGTGTGGTTTGACGTGAGTGAAGCCTTGAAGGCTAAATTTGCCACTATGAAATTGACTGGTAAAGCTTAACATTAGATCAATCTTGAACATGCCCGTAGAGGTTGAGGCCTGACACCCATAGCCACTTGGGAAGCCATGAAAGAGAAGCTCACTGAGAGATATGTGTCGTTATCGTTCCACACCCGATTGCTAGATTCGTGGAACCAACTCTATCAAGGAAGCCAATCTACCCAAGATTATGTTGATAAGTTTAATGACTTCGTTATTCGGTGCAGTGCCTTAGGTAAAGAGAGCGAAGAATAAACTCTCTTTAGGTTCAGAGCTGGACTACGAGTCGATCTTAGGAACAAGCTAATTCATAAAAATGTGGACTTATTGGCAGCAGCTTATGCCCTTGTCCTCGATATGGATTCCCTTAAAGTAAGTTTTCATTACAAGTCCAGCGATTCGATGAATCATTCCTCTAGAACAACCCTTCCTGATCTCTCTAGACCTGAGCACTCATCTCCTCAGTACCCTAACAAGTCTTACCTAAGCAAGCCTACTTCAAATTTTTATCAACTTAGAACTGACAACACGAGTAAGAACACTGAAAGAGACTTCTAAGATTGATTCTCTCACTAAGTGCTATAAATGTAAAAGATACGGCCATGTTGCTGGCAATTGTTCCAGCCCAAGTAGATCAATATAGTATAGGGTACAGCTGTCATCGTTGATGAGCCCGACAATGAGTTTATTTATGAACCTCATGTAAGTGAGGACTCTGATGAAGAAAAGGATGACCAATATCTCAACTGTATTCAGTTGATCCAATCACCTCAACTGAATGTACCTGAGTCACTCAATCCTTCCCAAGTCACTTGGCAGCCCATAGATTTTATCCATGTGTTTGAACATCTTAGAGTCACAGAGTTTGCATCCACATTTGCAGACCGCATTCATGATTAGCATAAAGAATTTTCCAAGAAAATTAATGAGAATAATTTTAACTACAAGTTAATAGCAGATTCTAGAAGAAAATTTGAAACTCTTGATGTTGATGACGAAGTGATGGTTCGGATTCATCCGGAACGGTTTCCAACTGGATCCGTTAAGAAATAGAACATACGTACTGCAGGCCCATTTAAAATTCTGTATAAAATCAATGATAATGCATGTCGTTGACCATTCTAAAGGTTTTGGCATAAGTAAGACTTTCAATATTGAGGATCTAGTACTCTATGAAGGCCTAAAATTTAATCGTAGAAATGTCTATCCTGCAGCCTAATGGTGAGATTTCCACATTTTCCCCTTTATCTGATACTACCTACCCATCGACAAACAAATTGATAATATTTTAGATGATCAGATAATCTCTACTAGTAGAGATGGTGGTATTCATGGTATTTGGTGAGGTGAAAAAATAAACCGAAGTCGGATGGCACTCGGAGTGATCGTGTGGAGCTCCCGCACCTGGATCTAGATCTTTTGAAGCACCATGACAGGATCACTGGTTTTGACTCGACTAGGTCGAGCTCTCTTCCACCCGGAGAGAATGATGAGGACATCGGTTCTGTTTTATTTTTATTTTGAGATTTAGCCATACGTAGTTTATTTGAGAGATTTGTTTTAGATTTGTTTAAGATTTATTCTGGATTTGTTTTGAGCCCATATATAGGCCTTGAGAATAATGAGACGATATGCTACTATTTGATAAAAAGAAATATTGTGTTGAGTTATTTCTCTTCATCCCTCTTTTTGTGTGAGACAATTGAGAGAATTATTAGGGTTTGTGAGAAATCTTAATAAAGTATTAGGGTTTGTGATAAACTCTAAAACTACACCCAAATCCTCAAATTAAAAATCCTAAACCCTAATCCCCAAATCCAAACCATACTCTCCTCTTCATTTTCTCCCTTTCCTCTCCCCGACCTTCCTCGACGCCACCGACACCCCGCACCACCGCTAGCACCCTGAAGTCGCCCTCTCCTTCACCGCTGCCCCGACCAGTTGCCCCACCAGCGAGCCCAAGCGCCTCTACCAACGCAATTGCCACCTTCATCGCCCTCTCTTTCATCGCAGTCTACCGCCCCCGCCCTCGCCCCCGGCCCTCATCCCGAACGCCGTTCTCGACCACACCACCCTCGATAACCATCGCCGCCTGCCTCTCCCCTCTCTCCCCATCCCCCGAAGCCACTACCTCTGCCACCTCACCTCCCCTAACCCTGACTGTGGCCGACAATCGCCACTGCCAGCCGATCGAATCCCTGGCTGTCGTTATCTTGACTCCATAATTCGGCCACCGAAGTTGCCCTCCTCTGCTGCCATTTCAACAACTTCGAAGCTTCTATCGTGGCTGTCTTCAGCCTCCCAAGGCTGTCTTCATCTTCGATCTGTTCTTTCCACTCTTCCATTTATTTGTGATACTATTTATCGTCTCGAGAATATTATTTAATTTATCTGTCGTCTACAAATATTGAGTGTGTGCTTCTACTTGCCAATTAGAGTACAAATCATTATTGCATCTTTTACTTGTTAAAATGCTTAGGTATATAGTTATTGATTATTAGAACTGAATCGTTAATTGGGCTTGTTCAACTTAATTCAATTCTTGAAAATATATCAAGCCGATTAACTGTTTTAATTTCTAACTTGATCCGCATTACATGTTGGTAAACATAATCTTTATTTAGGGTTAAGTTTAACATCGCGTAATCTCCCAAAACTTGCCCAAAATTGTGAATAGCACACAAAATTTAGCCAAAATAGAGAAATACGAAATTTCACCAATGTGGCCGAAAACTAATTATATCCCATGAAATTAGGCAAAAACAGTATAATATGATTTCTCACAAAAATTGCCGAAAAAATGGATTATAGGAATCAAAATGAGGCTAAAAATGTGAAATATGAAATTATACGAAAGTTGCCAAAATTTGTGGACTAACACAAAATGAGACAAAAACAATGAAATACAATTTCATGAAAGTGCCTGAAAAATGTGGACTATGGCCCACATTTGAAATACGTAATTTAACGAAAGTGGCCGAAAAACTTGTACTATATCCGACAAAATATGGCCCAAATAGAGAAATAAGAAATTTCACGTAAGTAGCCGAAAACTGTGGAGTATAGCCTCCAAAATGAGCCCAAAACAGCGAAACACGAAATTTAATGAAAGAAGTCAAAAACTGTGTACTATATATATAGCTCACAAAATGAGGTCATAATAGGGAAATACGAAATTTAACGAAAGTGGCCCGAAAATGGTGGACTAGCCATAAAATTAGGTCAAAACAGTGAAATATGAAATTTCACAAAATTGGATTAAAACTATAGGCAATAGCCCTCAAAATAAAGCCAAAACAGTGAAATGTGAACCTTCACAAAAGTTGCCGAATACTGTGGACTTGAGCCAAAACAGTGAAATACAAATTTTCATGAAAATTGTCAAAAACTTTATACTATAGCCCACAAAATAAGGTCAAAACAGTAAAATACTAAATTTCACGAAAGTTGCCGAAAATTGTGGACTAGCTCACAAAATGAGGCCATAAGAGTGAAATACGAAATTTCACAAAGATGACCGAAATCTGATGACTACAGTCCATAAAATGGGGTTAAAACAGTGAAATACAAAGTTTCATGATAATGGTCAAAAACTGTAGACATCCCAAAAATGAGGGCAAAATAGTGAAATGCAAAATCTCGCGAAACTGACCAAAAATTATTGACTATTATAGCACACAAAATATGGCAAAAATATAGAAATACTAAATTTTATGAAAGTGACCGAATACTGTTTGACTATATAGTCCACAAATAAGGCCATAACTGTGAAATACGGAATTTGACGAAAATGGCTAAAACCTGTGGACTATTATAGCCCCCAAAATGAGCCCAAAACTGTGAAATACGAAATCTCACGAAAAATGACCGAAAACTGTACAATATAGCCCACAAAATAAGGCTAAAAGAGTGAAATTCGAAATTTCATGAAAGTCGATGAAAACTGTACACTATAGCTCACAAAATGATGCCAAAATAGAGAAAACAAAATCTCATGATACCGACCGAGAATTGTCGGTAGCACACAAAATATGGGCAAAACATATAAATACGAAATTTCATGAAAGTGGTCGAAACTTGTGGACTATATAATCCACAAAATTACTGATAATATGAAATCTCACTAAAATGGCCAAAAACGGGGGACTATCAGCCTCAAAATGAGGCCAAAAACGTGAAATATGAAATTTCCCAAAAGTTACTAAAAACTGTGGATTATATAGCTTACAAAATAAAACAAAAATAGTGAAATACAAAATTTCATGTAAGTGTTCGAAAACTGGGGACTATCACAAAATGATGCTAATACGGTGAAAAATGTAATTTAATGAAAGTGGCTAAAAACAATGGATTTAAAAGCCCACAAAATATAGTTAAAACAGAGAAATAAGAATTTTTACGAAAGTGGCCAAAAGCTGTGGATTATAGCCCACCAAATGAGGCCCAAAGAGTTAAATATGAAATTTCTCGAAATTGGCCAAAATCTGGAAACCAGCCTGCGAATTATTGTCAAAACAGAGAATTCCAGATTTTGGCCAATTCCGAGAAATTTCATATTTAACTCTTTGAGCCTCATTTGGTGGGCTATAATCTACAGCTTTCGGCCATTTTCGTAAAAAATCTTATTTCTCTGCTTTGACTATATTTTGTGGGCTTAGTCCATTGTTTTCAGCCACTTTCGTTAAATTACATTTTTCACCTTTTTAGCATCATTTTGTGATAGTCCCCAGTTTTTGAACACTTACATGAATTTTCGTATTTCACTGTTTTTGAAAGTGGCCAAAAACTAAGGACTATAGCCTAGAAAATGAGGCTATAATATTGAAATACGAAATTTAACGAAAGCTGCACGAAAGTGGCCGAATACTATGGGACAAAATCCAAAATTTCATGAAAGTGACAGAAAATTGTGCATTAGCTCACAAAATATGGTCAAAAATAGTGAAATACGAAATTTCACGAAAGTTGTCGAAACTATGGACTATTGCCCATCAAATTAGGCCGAAAGAGTTAAATATGAAATTTCACGAAATTGGCCAAAAACTAGGGAATATAGCCCACAAAAGTGGCCGAACACTTTGTACTATATAGCCACACAATTAGGCCAAAATAGTGAAATACAAAATTTCACAAAAGTTACCGAAAACTTTGGACTAGCTCACAAAATAAGGACAAAATAGTGAAATACGAAATCTCACAGAAGTTGCTGAAAACTGTGGACTTATTGCCTCTGTGAAATACGAAATTTGACGAAAATGGTTGAAAACTGCTGACTATTCCACGAAAATGTGGTCAAAATAGTGAAATACGAAATTTCACTAAAGTGGCCGAACATTGCGGACTATTAGCCCACAAAATGAGGCCAAAAACATAAAATACGGAATGTCACAAAACTTGTCGAAAATTATGGATTACCCAAAAATATGGCCAAAATAGAGAAATACGAAACTTCACGAAAGTGATCGAAATTTGTGAACTATATTCCACAAAATTAGGCGAGAACAGTATAATATGAAATCTAACGAAAATGGCCATTAACGGTGGACTATTTGCATCAAAATGTGGGCAAAAACATGAAATACAAAATTTCATGAAAGTTGCGAAAATTTGTGGACTAGCCCACTAAATGAGACCATAACGGTGAAATACGAAATTTCACGAAAGTGCCCGAAAACTGTGGATTATTGCCCACAATGTTAGGCTAAAACGGTGAAATACGTAATTTAACAGAAGTTGGTAAAAAGCTTGACTATAGCACCCAAAATATGGCCAAAACAGAGATGAAATTTCACGAAAGTTGTCAAATACTGTGCACTATAGCCACGAAATGAAGCCAAAATGATGAAACACGAAATTTCACAAAAATGGCGGAAAAATGTGTACTAGTGCACAAAATAAGGACGAAAGAGTGAAATATGAAATTTTACTATAGTGGCAAAAAATTGTGGACTATTGCCCCACCAAATGAGGCCAAAAGAGTTAAATACTAAATTTGATGAAATTTGCTGAAAACTATGGACTAAAAATAGTGAAATATGAAATTATAACAAATTGAGCAAAAATTGTGGTCGATGGCCCACAAAATATGGCCAATATAGAGAAATACGTAATATAACGAAAGTGGCCAAAAACTGTGTACTAGAGTGCACAAAATGATGTTGAAATATGAAATTTAACAAAAGTGGCTGAAAACTGTGGACTGCTCGCAAAATGATTCTAAAACAACGAAATACGAAATTTAATGCAAGTGGCCGAAAACATAGCCCACAATAAGAGGCAAAAAATAGTGATACGAAATTTCATGAAAATAACCGAAAACATTTAAACTAGAGCCCTCAAAAGGCCAAAATGATGATCTCCGAAAATGGTCGAACACTTTGGATTGGAGCCCAAAAAATGAGGCAAATACCGTGAAATTCAAAATTTTACGTAGGGTGCCGCAAACTGTGGACTCGCAAAATGAGGCCAAAATGGTAAAATAAGAAATTTAACGAAAGTGCTCGAAAATTCTGGACTATAGCCCACAAAATGATGTCATAACAGTGAAATACGAAATTCGATGAAAATGGACGAAAATTGTAAGATAATAGCCCCACAAAATAAGGCCAAAATAGTGAAACAAGAAATTTTATGAAAGTGGCCGAAAACTGTCGACTATAGCCCACAAAATGAGGTAAAAAATGTGAAATACGAAATCTCATGAAAGTGGCAAAAAAGTGGACTGTAACCCACTAAATATTGCCAAAATAGATAAATAAATTTAGCGAAAGTGACCGAAAATTGTGGCCCCTACAAAATGAAATATGAAATTTCACGAGAACGATAAAAAACTGTAGACTAAAAAGTGGCCAAAACATTGCAATAAAGTGGCCAAAACATTGCGATACGAAATTTCATGAGAATGATAAAAAACTGTAGACTTAGGACTGTAGCCCACAAAATGAGGCGAAAACAATGAAAATCAAATTTTCACAAAAGTGGCCGAAAACTTTGGACTGTAGCCCACAAAATGAGGCAATAACATTAAAATACAAATTTGACAAAAATGTCCAAAACTTGTGGACTCCCACAAAATGAGACCAAAGTTGTGAAATACAAAATTTCACAAAAATGGTTGAAAACTTTATACTATAACCCGTAAAATTTCTTGTGGACTCCCACAAAATGAGACCAAAGCAGTGAAATACAAAATTTCACAAAAATGGTTGAAAACTTTATACTATAGCCCATAAAATTTGGCCAAAACATTGAAATACGAAATTTCGTGAAAGTAGCTGAATAGGTGGACTAGCCAACAAAATGAGGCTAAAACAGTGAAGTACGAAATTTATCGAAAGTGACCTAAAAACTAGGGACAAACCCACTAAATGAGGCTAAAAAAGTAAAATACGAAAATTTTCAAAAATTGTCGAAAACTGTAGATTTAGCTACAAAATAAGGCCAAAACCATGAAATACGAAATTTTTCTAAAGTGGCCAGAAAACTTTGGACTACAGACCATAAAATGAGGGCATAACAGTGAAATACGAAATTTGATAAAAACGTCTGATACATGTGGACTATATATATAGCCCACAAAATGAGGCTTAGACAGTGAAATACGAAATTTCATGAGAATGGTCGAAAACTGTAGACTTATATAGCCCACAAAATAAAGCAAAAATTGTGAAATACATAATTTCGTGAAAGTGACCGAAAATTGTGGACTATATTGCCCATAACATGAGGCCAAAATGGCGAAATAAGAAATTTAACGAAAGTGACTGAAAACTATACTATATATCCCGTAAAATGAGGCCATAACTGTGAAATACAAAATTTACAAACAATGACAGAAACTTGTAGATTATAGCCCACAAAATAAGGCAAAGACAATGAATTCACTGGTATACGAAAATGGCCAAAACATGTGGGGTGTAGCTCCTAAAATGAGGCCAAACTGTGGAATACAAATGATTTTAGGAGTGTAGCTCCTAAAATGAGGCCAAACTGTGAAATACAAAATTTCACGAAAATGGTGGAAACTGTAGATTTGTAGCCGAGTTCATTGCTTTAGACAAAGTATGTGAATAAGCAGAATGATTTCGCCAATTTTTAGAAGGCTTTCCATTTTAGTTTAATCCGATGGTGGCCATATGTATCCATTGCGATAATCAAGCAGCGTTGTGTAGAGCTCACAGTTTTGCATATAATGGTACGTCGCGACATATTCGTAGAGGCCAAAAAAGTAAAATATGAAATTTTTCAAAAATTGTCGAAAACTGTAGATTTACCTACAAAATAAGGCCAAAACCATGAAATATGAAATTTTACGAAAGTGGCCAAAAAACTTTGGACTACAGACCATAAAATGAGGGCATAACAGTGAAATACAAAATTTGATAAAAACGTCTGATACATGTGGACTATATATATAGCCCACAAAATGAGGCTTAGACGGTGAAATACGAAATTTCATGAGAATGGTCGAAAACTGTAGACTTATATAGCCCACAAAATAAAGCAAAAATTGTGAAATACATAATTTCGTGAAAGTGACCGAAAATTGTGGACTATATTGCCCATAACAGGAGGCCAAAATGGCAAAATACAAAATTTAACGAAAGTGACTGAAAACTGTACTATATATCCCGTAAAATGAGGCCATAACTGTGAAATACAAAATTTAAAAAAAATGACAGATTCTTGTAGATTATAGCCCACAAAATAAGGCAAAGACAATGAATTCACTGGTATACGAAAATGGCCAAAACATGTGGAGTGTAGCTCCTAAAATGAGGCCAAATTGTGGAATACAAATGATTTTAGGAGTGTAGCACATAAAATGAGGCCAAACTGTGAAATACAAAATTTCACGAAAATGGTTGAAACTGTAGATTTGCAGCCGGTTTCATTGCTTTAGACAAAGTATGTGAATAAGCAGAATGATTTCGCCAATTTTTAGAAGGCTTTCCATTTTGGCTTAATCCTATGGTGGCCATATGTATCCATTGCGATAATCCAGCAGCGTTGTGTAGAGCTCACAGTTTTGCATATAATGGTATGTCGCGACATATTCGTAGACGCCATAATACTGTCAGGCAGTTACTCTCATATGGAATCATTTTCATTAACTTTGTGAAGTCACAGGATAATCTAGCAGATCCATTCACTAAGGGTTTATCCAGAGAGAATTAATTGTGCATCGAGGGAAATGTGTTTAAAAGCCTAAACCAATACGAGTTACCTTATACGGAAACATAACTGGTGACTAGAGATCCTATAAACCAGGTTCAATAGGACAACCAGTTATGAGTAACTCAACAAGTAATGCATTTGGACTCAGTTCCATCTCATTCCATGGTGTAAATTTATTTATAGGATGTGGTCACCTATGACAATGTGAGCTGGGTCGGCTCTATGAAAATTTTAAAAGGCTAGAATTTTCTAAAACACAAGCAGAATTGACATTTGTTCAGAGCCGAAATGAACACAACCGAGAGATTAGATGTGAAGGACACATTGATGTGTAAAGTTTATTATCTTGTTATACAGTAACGGCTGACGGTTTAAGATGAAATATTTCGCCGATTGGCTAGGTGTATTCGGTAAATGTTTACTAGGAAGGTTCAAAGTAAAATATCTACCTATCCATGATGCGACATTGTTCTAATTGCACTCTGTGATATTTACCCTTTTGTGCGGGGAGACAAAAATCATCATTCATGTGGGGGATTGTTGGAAATCAATGATTTGGACTCGTTTTCCAATGTCCGAATGGTGCGATTCAAAGCTTCAGCTTATTCTACTCATTAAGATGAATAAAATAATGTACTCATATGTCCAAAACGGATTTTAAATGAAAGAGATTCGCCTCTAAAGTTAGCATGTTGAAAATGAAAAATTGGCTTCCTTGCATGGTATGTGGGATCAAATTTTAGTCCCACATCGGATAAGAGTAAAGATGTAAGCAAATTAATAAGTTAAAAAGTTAGCCTAAAGGTTGTGCCCTTGTGGGTACAAAGATTTTCTCCGGAGGGAGAATACACTCAAAGTGGGCTTGGGCTTTGGTTTGAAAACCACGCGCGTGCTACCGGGCCGGTCTGGGCCTGGGCTTTCGTGTGAAACCATCAATTGTTTTTTTACTAAATGACGGTTTACCGTTTTAACCATTGATTGCAAGTCTGAATGTGTAATGCCTATAAATTGAGGACGAATCTGATCAATTCGTCATTTGATTTTGATATCCATTACTAGTGCTAACTTTAAACAGAGAGAGCGTTCATATCCATCTCGCCAAAGCCTCCATTATTCCAGTGTTGGTTAATCGGAATTAGACTGTTGTATCATGGGAGACTACCCTGACAACACTGTGCGCATTCTAGCAGTAGCGGAAATAAAGTCTTAAGAAAATTGCTTACCAAGCTTCAGTCTAATCGTCGATCATCATCCAAGTAGGAATCGAAGAAATATTCTTACAGAAAATATATCTTCTTTATGTTCCTTGTTTATAGCGAACTTCACTGTTTGCGAAATTGTACATTTGGAGTTAAATTCGAGTAGGAATTTAATTATGTTTAAATTAATGTTGAGAAAATTAATTTCCGCCTACATAAGTTGTAACATACTCGTGAATATGTTTGCATTACTTCATGCGGAATAAAATCACATGTAACTTATTGTTCAATGTTTTAACTTATTGCAGGCTAATTTTGGAATGTTGAGAAATGAGATTCTAGAAAAGGATTGTAAACAATAATATACCTCATGTGCCAAAATGCACAGATTATAATGGACATGATGGTCACATTTGGTACTTAAATGTCAAATTTCAGGAGTTTTTATATGATTTAAAGTTTTAAACAATTGGGGATATCCAGTGCATTTCATATGGTTGATGCATGTAGAATGTTTTATGTAGTTTCTTTTCTTTTCATTTTTACTAGGATCATGTGCAAAAGACATGCATAGTGCGATGGGCATATGGGCAGTTAATTGAATATTGTCTTATTAGTGGATTGAATAGTAATCTGCATTAAATTTTATCTTTCCAAAAGCAAATTACTATATTTAAAATTAGTATAAAATAGTGCACCGTATATATAGATTAATTGCAAAAGTTGGAGATGCATAGGATCTTATTTAGTAAGCATGGGCCTCTGGACCGAAAACTGTAGACTAGCCCCACAAAATGAGGCGATAACAGTGAAATACGAAATTTTAGAAATTTGGGGGGAAACAGTGGATTATGTAAGACCACAAAATGTTGCGAAAATAGTAAAATACGAAATTTCACGAAATTGGGAGAAAGTGGTGGACTATAAGACCACAAAATGTGGAGAAAATAGTGAAATGCAAAATTTCACAAAATTGCCCGAAAACGGTGGACTAGCCCAGTAAATGAGAAAATTGGGGGGGAAACGGTGGACTATATAAGACCACAAAATGTGGCAAAAATAGAAAAAAAACAAAATTTCACGAAATTGGGGGAAAACGTAGACTATATCCCAAAATAGCGAAATGCAAAATTTCACGAAATTGCTCCAAAATGGTGGACTATAACCCACAAATGTGGCCAAAACAGTGAAATACTAAATTTCACAAAATAAGCAAAAAACTGTGAACTATATATAGCCTACAAAATGATACCAAATTTCAAAAAATAAGCAAAAAACTGTGAACTGTATATAGCCTACAAAATGATACCAAAACAGTGAAATACAAAATTTCACAAAATTGGCCAATAACGGTGTACAAAATTGGCCAATAACATGAGGTGAAAATAGTGAAATGCGAAATTTCACAAAATTGTCCGAAAACGGTGTACAATAGCCCCAAAAATGTGGCCAAAACAGTGAAACACTAAATTTCATAAAATCTTCCCCAAACGGTGGACTAAATAGTGAAATAAGAAATTCCATGAAACTGACCGAAAAATTGGACTGCAGACCACAAAGGGGGGCGAAAACAGTGAAGTACAAAAATTACCGTTGGGATTGTCGTATTTTGTTTATTAGTGACACCATTGCAAAATTTGGATGAGAGCTAATTTGGACAATGAAATAGAGTTCTTCCCAATCCCCCATCTTAGACATGGGTAAATAATCAGACAATGCAATGGTGTCACTAATACCGTTGGGATAAGTCTTATGTCATAACTAAATGCATCAATGATAAGTTCTCCTTCTATGCTTGGGCCAAAAAAAAGAAAACAGTGAAAAGAACATGGTCAGAACAGGTGACGACAATTTATTGAGATCATACTATGAAGTATGAACTGCAATAAGCTTTAAAAATGAGTAAGATGTTATCTTATGTAGCATTAACAGCAACAGTAGGTGACATACTTTTAAAAAAAAAGAAAAAAAAAAGGTAGTCACCTACTGTTGCTGTTAATGCTACATAAGATAACATCTTACTCATTTTTAAAGTTTATTGCAGTAGGTGACATAGTAAATTATAGAAATCTGAATCATCTGATGATGCAACAGAGCGTGAAAAAAAAAGGAAATAATCTTATGAGAATATGTAAGAGAGAAAACTAACTACTCAATGGTCCGTGCTTTCTTAGCCCTGCTTCCTCCTCTTAATTCATTCGACCACTTTCTGCAACCACCATAAATCGTGTTGAAAAGTTTTTGGGTCCTACAGATGGCCCAATTTTTTTCATCCTATCACTATGATTGTTTTTTGCAGGAGACCTATTGTAGGAATTGAATGTGCTGCTTGTCATTGCTATCACAAATCCACCTTGAGAAAGAGCCGGCTTAGAACTATCATTTCCATTAGTTTCACCACTTGGTTTGAACAAACTCCCTGGTCGATATCTTTACTTCAGGAGCAAATGTTTTTAGTGCAACAACTTCTCCCTTAACTTCACTACTGGAATGGTATTGAACAAAGCAGTCTTAGTATTGGGATTAGCAGTGTGAAAGTAATATTATTTTATTAACATTATGGCTCAAAGTGTTGATGCTGTATCAAGGAATTAAATGATGTAAACCTAAGACGGACTGAATTGCAGCACGTGCTACTAACTGTTCTACCTCTTTCTTGCTCTGAGCAGTTTCTCAACAAAGTTCTGCCCACTGAAAAAAGATACAGAAAATACTGGAAGATTCCCTTCTGCTTGAGAAGCTTTGTATGTATGTTGGTAGTGTAAGATTCATTGTGACAACATACTCGTGAAGGATAGATTTGCAAAACAATATATCCTACTGGATGGGTGAGAAAGCTAGGTGTTACATAGTATGATCTTACAACCTAACAATGTATGTATGCGAGAGTATTTTGTAGTATGTAAAATTGAAAAAGTGGGTATTATGCATAACCAAAAAAAAATAAGAGGAGATATTTCAAAACAATTGGAAGGTCAATTTTGTAACTAATGGAAGTAACATATTTATCCAACTAAAAACAAACTTGAAATCTTGTTAGCTTATCTTATACTTAATATATATAAAGATGGTTTTCTCTTGGAGAAGGACTAAGATATTCATGGAAACATAGAAGATAATGTCTTCTACTTTCTACTGATAAGAGAAAACAAACCAATATTGTTTTGGCACATTTTGTGGACTATATAGTCCACCGTTTTTGGTGAATTTCGTAAAATTTCGCATTTCACTATTATCACCTCATTTTGTGGTCTTATAATAGTCCTACCATTTCCCCCCAATTTCATGAAATTTACCATTTCACTGTTTTTGCCTAATTTTATGGGGATTAATCCACCGTTTTTGAAAACAATGCAATACGAAACTTCACGAAATTGGCCGGAAATGGTGGACTGCCACAAATTTCGGCCTAAACAGTTTCGTGAAATCTTGTATTTCACTATTTGGCCGAATTTTGTAGACAGTCCACCATTTTCGGCCAATTTCTTGAAGGTTCGTGTATCACTATTTTCGAAAACAGTGGATTATTCCCCACAAATTAGGCGAGAATAGTGAAATGAAAATTTTCATGAAATTGGGGGGAAATGGTGGACTATTATAAGACCACAAAATGAGGTGATAATAGTGAAATGCGAAATTTCACAAAATTGACCGAAATCGGTGGACTATAGCCCACAAAATGTGGCCAAAACAATATTGGTTTGTTTTCTCTTATCAGTAGAAAGTAGAAGACATTATCTTCTATGTTTCCATGAATATCTTAGTCCTTTTCCAAGAGAAAACCATCTTTATATATATTTAAGTATAAGATAAGGTAACAAGATTTCAAGTTTGTTTTTAGTTGGATAAATATGTTACTTTCATTATTTACAAAATTGACCTTCCAGTTGTTTTGAAATATCTCGTCTTATTTTTTTTTTGGTTATGCATAATACCCACTTTTTCAATTTTACATACTACAAAATACTCCCGCATACATTCATTGTTAGGTTGTAAGATCATACTATGTAACACTTAGCTTTCTCGCCCATCCTGTAGGATATATTGTTTTGCAAATCTATCCTTCACGAGTACGTTGTCACGATGAATCTTACACTACCAACATACAATGCTTCTCAAGCATAAAGGGAATCTTCCAGTATTTTCTGCATCTTTTTTCAGTGGTCAAAACTTTGTTGAGCAAGAATGAGGCAGAACAATTAGTAGCACGTGCTGCAATTCAACCCGTCTTAGGTTTATATCTTCTTGATATAGCATCAACACTTTGAGCCATAATGTTAATAAAATAATATTACTCATTGTGAAGGTATCGACTGGGGAGTTTGTTTAAACCAAGTGGTGAAACTAATGGAAATGATAGTTCTAAGCCGGCTCTTTCTCAAGGTGGATTAGTGACAACAATGACAAGCAGCACATTCAGTTCCTCCTATAGGTCTCCTGCGAAAAACAATCACAGTGATAAGATGAAAAAGATTGGGCCATCTGTAGGACCCAAGAACTTTTCAACGCGATTTACAGTAGTTGCAGAAAGTGGCCGAATGAATTATGAGGAGGAAGCGGGGCTAAGAAAGCACGGACTATTGAGTAGTTAGTAGTCTCTCTTACATATTCTCATAAGATTATTTCCTTTTCTTTTCATGCTTTGTTGCATCATCAGATGATTCAAATTTCTATAATTTAGTATGTCACCTACTGTTGCTGTTAATGCTATATAAGATAGCATCTTACTCATTTTTAAAGCTTATTGCACTTCATACTTCATAGTATGATCTCAATAAATTGTCGTCACCGGTTCTGACCATGTTCTCTTCACTGTTTTCATTTTTTTTGCCCAAGCGTGGAAGGAGAACTTATCATTGATGCATTTAGTTGACATAAGACTTATCCCAACGGTATTAGTGACACCATTGCATTGTCTGTTTATTTAACCCATGTCTAAGATGGAGGATTGGGAAGAACTTTATTTCATTGTCCAAATTAGCTCCCATCCAAATTTTGCAATGGTGTCACTAATAAACAGAAAAGGACAATCCCTATGGTAAGTTTCGTACTTCACTGTTTTTGCCCCCACTTTGTGGTCTACAGTCCAACTTTTCGGCCAGTTTCATGGAATTTCGTATTTCACTATTTAGTCGACCGTTTGGGGAAGACTGTATGAAATTTAGTGTTTCACTATTTTGGCCACATTTTTTGAGCTATTGTCCACCGTTTTCGGGCAATTTCGTGAAATTTTGAATTTCACTATTTTCATCTCATGTTATTGGTCAATTTTGTACACCGTTATTGGCCAATTTTGTAAAATTTTGTATTTCACTGTTTTGGTATCATGTTGTAGGTTGCAGTTCACAGTTTTTTGTTTATTTTGTGAAATTTAGTATTTCACTGTTTTGGCCACATTTGTGGGATATAGTCCACCATTTTCAGGCAATCTCGTGAAAATTTCCATTTCACTATTTTCTCCGCATTTTGTGGTCTTATTAGTCTACCGTTTCCCCCTCAATTTCGTGAAATTTTGTTTTTTTTTTCCTTCAATTTTTGCCACATTTTGTGGTCTTATATAGTCCACCGTTTCCCCCAATTTTCAGTGGGCAGAACTTTGTTGAGAAGCTGCACAGAGCAAGTTAGAGGTAGAACAGTTAGTAGCACGTGCTACAATTCAGTTCGTCTTAGGTTTGTATCATTTATTTTCTTGATATAGCATCAACACTTTGAACCATAATGTTAATAAAATAATATTACTCATTGTAGATGGCGATGAATTTTGGATGTATACGTCCAAAGAGGATATTCATTAAATAAAGAGGATATTCATTAAATAAAAGACTGACCAAGCAGTGTCTTTTTCTTTTATTAGTATTAGCCCACTAATTCATCTAATATTCTTTTGCACAACTAACCCAATACTAAGACTGCTTTGTTCAATACAGATCTGCCTTTGAACCAAAAGCAAGACCATTCCAGTAGTGATTTTTAGGGAGAAGCTGCTGCTGTAAAAACCTTTGTTCATGAAGTGAAGATATCCGACCAGGGAGTTTGTTTAAACGAAGTGCTGAAACTAATGGAAATGAGAGTTCTAAGCCGGCTCTTTCTCTAGGTGGATTAGTGACAACAATGACAAGCAGAACATTCAATTCCTCCTATAGGTCTCGTGCGAAAAACAGTCACAGTGATAGGATGAAAAGTGGTCAGATGAATTAGGAGGAAGCGGGGAAAGCATGGACCATTGAGTAGTTAGTAGTCTCTCTTACATATTCTCATAGATTATTTCCTTCTCTTTTCATGCCCTGTTGCATCATCAGATGATTCAGATTTCTATAATCCAGTATGTCACCTACCGTTGCTGTCAATGCTGCATAAGATAGCATCTTACTCATTTTAAAAGTTTATTGCAGTTCATACTTCATAGTCTGATCTCAATAAATTGTCGTCACCTGTTCTGACCATGTTCTCTTCACTGTTTTCATTTTTTTTGCCCTAGCATAGAAGAACTTATCATTGATGCATTTAGTTATGACATGAGACTTATCCCAACAGTATTAGTGACACCATTGCATCGTCTGTTTATTTACCCATGTCTAAGATGGGGGATTGAGAACTCTATTTCATTGTCCAAATTTTGGAAAGTGACACCATTGCATTGTCCTTTTCCATTGCATGTATAGGGGAAGAACTATATTTCATTGTCCAAATTTTGGAAAGTGACACCATTGCATTGTCTTTTTCCATTGCATGTATAGGGGAAGAACTCTAGGGTCTTTCGTTGAATTACCTCAGATGTGCATAAAGTGGTCATCAGAGGTCCCAAGAAAAGGATTCTTATTGTTCCGTTTTTGCAATGGATTGATAGTTGGCAGTCTGCTGAATCACTGGAAGGAGATAGATAAGACCTCAAAATTTTGTATTACCTAAAGGTTCTGATGATAAACTGCAGCAACAACAAAATACATATAGGTGGATCGTGGTTTCTTTAGCTGTGATGAAAATGATAGAATTCTTGTTTTGGACATGCTAGGCAGTTAGGATCGAGAATGTTATCAATCCTTGGGTATAATCAGAGTCTGGTGGGAGGAGATATTTTGACATTTTGCTGGAACCAATTGTAAATGGAATACAGTATGCTGATTACTATGTCAATCTGTAGAGAACACATATTTTACACAGCGCTTTCCATTTTGGTGTAGTCAAAACTTTTCCGTGTCAATGCGTTGTGTCGGTGGTACCCATGTTAGCGTGTCTGAAATCTTCCTCAACTGGAAGATTATCACAAGTCTTTTATATGTTTGGAAATATATTGTAATTTTAGGATATGCCAAAGGAAGTATCTTACAAGTATCCGTGAAGTATCTGGATTTTCAGTACCTGTCGGATATGAGTAAATCTCCTCTTCAAAATATCAGTGCGCAGCCTAGATTGATGGCATGGGTAACTCATTGGATTTCTTTAACTTGCGCATGCGTTCAATTGTTTCGTTACATAGTCTCTAATTTGAATGTCACTACACAAGTCATTATATATCTTATAATGGGCTTCCTCTCCCACCTAGCTTTTCATGTCTCTGTGCGATGCCCTGTTATTACTATATCTGATCTCTCTCGCCACAGATTGTCAGATGCTATCTTATAACATTAGGTGTTGCATGTGGAGTGATATGAATAAGAAAACATATTATAGCTTAAAAGGGGAAAAAAGCAATAAGCTTGTCCTATTGTATCCACTATTTAGTAATTAAAGTTGTTGGCCCCATGTATCCCATTTTTTTCGGCTTCATCATCATGATTGTTGCCGAAAATTTTCCTCTTCATTTTGTTTTGAAAAACCAAAGTAATTTGATCAAATATATTCACAATACCCATAAATTTATAAACCAAACGACATATTACATATGAATTTTAATAAAGTAACAAGAAAATGCTTTGCTAGTTAAAAAAAAAAAAACAAAATACGTCAATAATATGACTCATGTTTTCAAAAATTACAATCAACAAAAGATTCCCAGTTGTTGAGGTTTCATAGAATAAAACTCTGACATGATCATCTCACTATTAAAACTACGACAAATATACTTTTCAATGTAAACAATGAGGCTATAAATATTCTTTCAAATTTCAATTTTATTATAAAACTTACCTGCATTGCTTGAAATCTAAAAATTGCAAAGTAACATCGGAGCCATAACTAGCTACGTCCATCCCAAATATTGAAAATTGTGTGTTTGTCTATTCTTCAATTCAAAATAAACTACTTCTAGCCTTAGCTATAACCTGAAGACAAACATAACCTCCTCAACATTTGAAGCCAATTCATGACAGCTATATTTGCAAGACCATCCACGGATACAAGTAAAATATTATCCTAATAATTCAAGCCAATCCCAAACCTGGCTTCAGCAACAACCAAAACTAGTAAACATCTCTCCGAATAATTCAAGTTCACTCCACCATGGCACCATCATTTCAAAAGACACAATTTTTGTCACACTATTGCCTATGCTCACAACAGAACAACCAATATTAGCTAGTGAGGTGGGATGAAAAGGACCCAAGGCCCAGCCAGGGCCCAGGATTGCTTCCACTCAATAGCACGCCAGCTCGGCACCGGACCGTCACACCCTCGGAGCCGAGCCAATAACTCGCCCCCATGAAACCGGCCGCCTCGTTCCGACGATCCGCCACGACCTTCGGCCTCCGATCCTCGACAGTTCCGTGGTCCCCCCAGGATGACCTGGCGCTACCTAGGCCATCCGATCCTCCCAGAGGCACAGGGACCCCACGATCCGCCATGTCAGCTCCAAAACCACCTAGGGCCTTGCCACGTCAGCCCTAAACCACCCGTGGTACTGCCACGTCTGCCCTAAACTCTCTGGGCCTCCTGCCACGTCAGGCCCATGGGCTTTCGGGTCAAGACCCGGCCCCCAAACGGATCCAAACCCGGTTGGGATTATCTATAAATACCAGGCCCTCTCCCACCTTTACAGGTAATCAACTTTTGCCCACTCAAACCCTAGTTACTGCTACTCTATCTCAGAGACTAACTAGATCGTCGGAGGGTCTGCCACCGGGATCAACCCCGGTGTTCCAAGACCGTCTGCAGGTACGCGAGGCGAGGCATCCCAATCCGAGCCGATCCTCCACCTCCAGTACCGAAGCGAGCCTCCCGCTCACCGTCTGGCACCGCATACTTCCACCATTACAAATCGAGTCCGAACTCACACCTGGTGCGTCCACACTCTCCCCAAAAACAAACCGCATCAGCTAGAATCATTGGTGGAACCAATATTTTTACTAGAATTCAATGAATCAAGCCTTGCAAGTTGCAACATAAAACCCAATTAAGCCCTAAATCACTTAATCTCAAACCCCCCCCCCCCCCCCCCCCCCCCCCCCCCCCCCCCCATAAAATTAAGCCCTAAATTAAACCTAGCAAAAAACAAAAATTAGAAGGGGGGTTTTGCCCCAAAATTATGCCCCAAAGTTAGTAGGGGTATCAAAGACAAGGCTTGGGATTGGATGGTTGGGGTTTGGGTCCCAAAAACAAAAATTCTGGGGGACAAATAAAAACTTTGGTCTATAGAAGGGGGGTTTGCCGTTTTGCAATTTTTTAGGGGTCCCATAACTGATTGTTTTCTACTGAATGCAGGTGGCATGATCCCAGTGGAGAATCTTCCCAAAATGCATGAAAGCATGTTGATGCTCCCCCTTTCAGGCATTTAGATTGTGGCGTTGGAATTACTAATGTATATGCTAGTAGAATATTTGAGAAATGGTTTTAAATTTTTTTATCGAAGTATCAATTTCATGTAGCAGAGATATGGCCGAGTTGTCTCCGAATGTTTGAACAAATGAACATGATTAGTTCTATAATTGCTATTTGAGGTTTTATATTTCGACCTTGGTGAATAGTCCTATTGTCCAGCTCAAGGCCGGAATGTGATTTTCCTGTCCTTTGCTTTTTGCTGCATGCTTTTTAGTATCTGTAAGTGTTGTTCTGGGCTTGTTATTGCAGCAGTGGCTACAGAGCTTTTCCTCGTTGGTTATGAGTTATGTTTGATCACATATTGTGTTTGGTCGTGATGGGGTTTATTATTTATATCCCCCATTAATGCTGGTGATTGTTGTTGTACTGTGTGAGACCCATAGTGGTTCGAGTTTCTTTGATTCGTTGAGTGTGCTATTTGTGTGGTGGATGCCGTTGATCTGCATTTTTCTTTGTGTATTGTATCAGTTTCTGTTTTCGGTTGGAGATAAAAATTTCTGTCTTGTTCATTAGAAGTGTTCTGCATAATATAGAACACAAATGGGATGAAATATCACGAGGTATGACCATGTTTTGAAGCGGTTCCGTTTATTTTAATTATGGATCGTCATTCTTTTTGTAGCCATTCGATGAATGGGTTAAATTCAATGATATTTATCGAACCATGAATCTGCAATGTGCAGGTCCATGTATTTTTAGGACGAGGATTCTAACAAAAGGCTTTCTTGGAGCTTGATAATGGAATCATTTTCCAAATTTTGGTAAGATTTTGAGGACTACAGTCCCTGTTTGGGGCCAATTTTTCAAAAAAAAAATTGAATTTCACTGCTTGGGACAAATGTTGTGGGCTTATAGAATTATAGTCCACATTTTTCTATTTGTAAGAAACATTTAATTTCAATGTTTTGTCAAGATTTTGTGAGATATTATTGTCCACTGATTTCGGCTTATTTTGAGTAACTTTAAATTTCGGTCATCGATTCTAGAAATTCTTAATTCACTGTTATGACTAGATTTTGCGAGCTATATAATTCACAATTTTCAAGTTTCAAGAAATTTAATATTTTCATACGATTTTGTGTTGCTAGATTTTGTGGGCTTTCTATATCATTTTTTGCCAAACTTGAGAGATTTTGAATTTTTTATGTTTTGGCCAGAATTTTTGGGTTGTAGTTCCCTGAATTCAGCTGATTTTATAATTTTTTTGAATTTCACTATTTTCCCAACTTTTTTTGCACTATGGTCCATTTTTTAATCGATCATAAAAATTATGAATTTCAGACCAACAAAATGAGGCAAAATTAAATAAGAAATTTCACGAAATTGGCAAAATATTATGTACTGTAGCCAACAAAATGAGATCAAAACAGTAAAATATGAAATTCTAAGAAAAAATAGCCAAAAACTGACCACAAAATGTGGCCAAAACAATGAAATACGAAATTTTACAAAATCGGCCGAAAATGGTGGACGCCTACAAAATGCGCCCAAAAAGTAAAATACGAAATTTCACGAAATGGACCGAAAACGGTGGACTATAGCGCACAAAATTAGACCAGAACAATGAAATACAAAATTTCACGAAATTGACACAAAAAGAAAAGTGGACAACCCACAAGATGTGGGCAAAACAGCAAAATACGAAATTGGTCGAAAATGTTGGACTACAGCCCACAAAATGAGGCGAAAAAATGAAATGCGAAATTACCCAAAACCATGGACAATATAGCCCAAAAAATATTGCGAAAACAGTACAATACAAAATTTCCTGAAATTGGCCTAAAATTGTGGACTATATAGCCCGAAAAATGTAGCTTAAACAGTGAAATGTGAAATTTCACAAAATTGGACAAGAACAAAATGTGGAAAAAAAACCCAGTGAAATACAAAATTATCCAAAAACGGACGGCTATACCCCACAAAAGGAGGTGAAAACAATGAAATATGAAATTTCATTTAATTGTCCAAAAACCATGGACTATATAGTCCACAAAATGTGGCCAAAACAATGAAATACAAAATTTCAAGAAACTTGCCGAAAAATGTGGACTGTAGACCACAAAATGATGCGAAAATTGTGAAATATAAAATTTTATGAAATTGGCAAAAAATGGTGTCCACAAAATGTGGCCAAAACTGTGAAAAACTAAAATTTCACGAAATTGACCAAAAACTGTAGACACAGAAATGAGGTGAAAATAGTGAAATACGAAATTTCAGGAAAATTGCCAAAAATTGTGGACTATAAACTCACAAAATGAGACCAAAACAGTGAAATATGAAATTTCAAAAAACTGTTGTGGACTCACAAAATGAGGCGAAAACGGTGACGAAATTTCACAATATTGGCAAAAAATTGTGGTCTGCCCACAAAATGAGACCAAAACGGTGAAATATGAAATTTCTAAAAACTGGTCAAAAACTGTGAACCACATAATGTGGCTTAAAACAGTGAAATACGAAATTTTACGAAATTCACAAAAAAGTATGGACTATAACCCACAAAATGAAACCAGAACGTTGAAAAACGGTGGACTATATAGCCCAAAGAATGTGGCTTAAATAATGAAATATGAAATTTCACAAAATTGGCAGAAAACGGGGGACTATAGCCTACGGGATGTGGCTTAAATAGTGAAATACGGAATATCACGAAACTAGCAAAAAAGAACGCAGGACTATAGCCTACACAATTAGGCAAAAACAGTGAAATACGAAATTTGTCAAAAACTGTGGCCTATATAACCACAAATGAGACCAGAACGGTGAAATACGAAATTTCAGGAAATGTGGCTGAAAACCGTGGACTATTGCACATAAAATGAGACAAAAGCAATGAAATATGAAATTGGTCGAAAACAGCGGTCGATAAATAGACCACAAAATGTGACCAAAATAGTTACCGAAACAGTGAAATACGAACTTCCACGAAATTTGGGGGAAACGGTGGACTATAAGCAAACAAAATGAGGCGAAAATAGTGAAATGCGAAATTTCACGAAATTGCCCAAAAACGGTGGACTACAACCCACTAAATGTGGTCTAACAAAATTTCACAAAATTGGCCAACAATTGTGAAATACACCTAAAAAAATGACACCAAAATAGTGAATTATGAAATTTCACGAAATTGGTCAATGATTGTGTACTAGCCCACAAAATATTGACAAAATAGTGAAATACGAAATCCCACAAAATTTGGCCAAAACATTGAATTACAAAATTTCACGAAATCTGCCAAACATCGTGGACTGTGTAGCCCGGAAGACGTGGCCAAAACAGTGAAATACGAAATTTCATAAAATTGGCTGAAAACTGTGGACTATAGCTCGCAGAAACTGGCTTAAAAAGTGAAATACAAAATTTCACAAAATTGGCCAAAATTGTGGACTATAGCCCACAAAATGAGGCGTAAACACTGAAATACGAAATTGGCCAAAAATGTGGACTGTAGCCCCCATAGAATATGACCAAAATGGTTAAATACGAAATTTCAGAAAATTGACTAAAAACGGTGGAATATAGCCCACAAAATGAGGCAAAAACAGTGAACTACAAAAATCCACGAAATTGGCCGAAAACAGTGCACTATTGCCAACATAAATTGCGGCCAAAACAGTGAAATGTGAAATTTCATAAAATAGGCCGAAAACAGTGGACTATATCCCACCAAATGAGTCCAAAACAGTGAAATAAGAAATTCCACAAAATTGGCCAATAATTTTGTACTATAGCCCACAAAATGTGGCCAAAATAGTGAAATACTAAATTTCAAGAAATTGGCCCAAAATGGTGGACTTTATAGCCCACAAAATGAGGTCAAAACAGTTAAATACAAAATTTCACGAAATTTCCCAAAAATTGTGGACTACCATAAAATAAGCCAAAATAGTGAAATAGGAAACTTTATGAAATTGGCAAAAAACCGTGGACAGACCACAATATGTGGCATAAACAGTGAAATACGAAATTTCACAAAATTGACCAAGAACTCTGTACTATAATAGCCCACAAAATGAGACAACATAGTGAAATACGAAATTTCACGAAATTGGTCCAAAACGGGGAACTATAGCCCATAAAATGAGGCGAAACAATGAAATACAAAATTTCACGAAATTGTCAAAAAACTGTAGACTATAGCCCACCAAATGAGACCAAAACTGTGAAATAAAATAATTTAAGTAAGTTTGCCGAAATCTGTAGACTCTAGCCCACAAAACGAGGCAAAAAGAGTGAAATACAAAAAATCACGAAATATGTTGAAAACGTGCACTATATAGCCCACAAACAGTGACCAAAATAGTGAAATATGAAATATCACGAAATTGGCCGAAAATTGTGGACTATAGCCCACAAAATGAGGCGAAAAAAGTGAAATGCAAAACTTCACTGGCTGAAATTGTGCCCTCCAAATCAGTCGAAAACTGTGAAATAAGAAATTTCACGAAATTTGGGGGGGAAACGGTGGACTTTTAGTCCACAGTTTTTGGCCGTTTTCGTGAAAATTTGAATTTGACTGTTTTAGCTTCATTTGTGGGCTATAGTCCATACTTTTCGGCCACTTTCGTGAGATTTTTTATGTCCCTCATTTTGTGGGCTATATAGTCCACTGTTTCGAGTTGTTTTCGTGAAAATTTGTATTTGACTGTTTTAGCCTTATTTGTGGGCAATAGTCCATAGTTTCAGGCCACTTTCGTGAGATTTTTTATTTCCCGCATTTTGTGGGCTATAGTACACTGTTTTCGATTAATTTCATGAGATTTCATATTTTACTGTTTTGGCCTCATTTTGTACATTAGTCCACAGTTTCAGGCCATTTTCGTGAAATTTTGTATTTGACAGTTTTAACCTCATTTGTGGGCTATATAGTGGACAGTTTTCGGACACTTTCGTGAGATTTTTTATTTCCCTAATTTTTTGGGCCATATAGTACAATGTTTTCGATCAATTTCATGAGATTTCGTATTTTACTGTTTGGCCGCATTTTGTGGGTTATAGTCCACAGTTTCCGACCATTTTCGTGAAATTTTTTATTTGACTGTTTTAGCGTCATCTGTGGGTTATAGTCCACAGTTTTCGGCAACTTTCGTGAGAATTTTTATTTCCCCCAATTTGCGAGCTATTGTACACTGTTTTCGATCACTTTAATGAGATTTCTTATTTTAATGGTTTGGCCTCATTTTGTGGTTATAGTCCAAGGTTTCCAGCCATTTTCGTGAAAATTTGTATTTGACTGTTTTTGCCTCATTTGTGGGCTATAGTCCACAGTTTGCGGCCACTTTCATGAGAATTTTTATTTCCTTCAATTTGTGGGCTATATAGTTCACTGTTTTCGATCAATTTCACGAGATTTCGTATTTTACTGTTTTGGCCCCATTTTGTGAGTTATTGTCCACAGTTACTGACCGTTTTCATAAAATTTTGTATTTGACCGTTTTAACCTAATTTATGGGCTATATGGTTCACAGTTTTCGGCAACTTTCGAGAGATTTTTTATTTTCCTCATTTTGTTGGCTATAGTACACTATTTTCGATCACTTTCATAAGATTTCGTATTTTACAGTTTTTGGCCTCATTTTGTGTGTTATATAACACAGTTTTTTGTCGTTTTTGTGAAATTTCGTATGACTTTTTTTGCCTCATTTGTGGGCTATAGTCCACAATTTTTTACCACTTTCGTGAGATTTTTTATGTCCATATTGTGGGCTATAGAGTACTGTTTCGAGTTGTTTTCGTGAGAATTTGTATTTGATTGTTTTAGCCTCATTTGTGGGCTATAGTCCACAATTTTCGGTCACTTTCATGAGATTTTTTATTTCCCTCATTTTGTGAGCTATAGTTTACTGTTTTCAATCACTTTCATGAGATTTCGTATTTTACTATTTTGGTCTCATTTTGTGGATTATAGTCCACAATTTCGGCCGTTTTCGTGAAGTTTTGTATTTAACTATTTTAACCTCATTTGTGGGCTATATAGTCCACAGTTTTCGGCAACTTTCGTGTGACTTTTTATTTCCCTCATTTTTTGGGCTATATAGTACAATGTTTTCGATCAATTTCATGAGATTTCTTATTTTAATGTTTTGGCCTCATTTTGTGTGTTATAGTCCACAGTTTCCGACCATTTTCGTGAAATTTTGTATTTGACAGTTTTAGCCTCATTTGTGGGCTAGTCCACAGTTTTCGACCACTTTTGTAAGATTTCCCCCCCCCCCCCCTCATTTTGTGGGCTATATAGTACACTGTTTTTGGCCACTTTTGTAAGATTTCGTATTTTATTGTTTTGACCTCATTTTGTGTGTAGTCCACAGTTTCCGGTCGTTTTCGTGAAATTTTTTATTTGACTGTTTTAGCCTCATTGGTGGGCTATTGTCCACAGTTTTCGGCCACTTTCGTGGGATTTTTTATTTCTATCATATTGTGGGCTATATATTGTTCACTGTTTTCGATCACTATCATGAGATTTCGTATTTTGCTGTTTTGGCCTCATTTGTGGGGTTTAGTCCACAGTTTCCGGTCACTTTCGTGAGATTTTTTATGTCGCTCATTTTGTGGGCTATAGTACACTGTTTCCAGTTGTTTTCGTGAAATTTTGTATTTGACTGTTTTAGCCTCATTTGTGGCTATAGTCAACAGTTTTCGGTCACATTCGTGAGATTTGTTATTTTCCTCATTTTGTGGGCTATAGTACCCTGTTTTCAATCACTGTCATGAGATTTCCTATTTTACTGTTTTGGCCACATTTTGTGGGTTATAGGCCCCAGTTTCCGGCCGTTTTTGTGAAAATCTTGAATTTGACTGTTTTAACCTCATTTGTGGGCTACAGTCCACAATTTTCTGTCACTTTCGTGAGATTTTTTATTTCCATCCTTTTGTGGGCCATAGTACACTGTTTTCGATCAATTTCTTGAGATTTTGTATTTTACTGTTTTGGCCTCATTTTGTAGGTTATAATCCACAGTTTCCGGCCATTTTCGTGAAATTTTTTATTTGACTGTTTTAACCTCATTTGTGGACTATAGTGCACAGTTTTTGGCCACTTTTATGAGATTTTTTATTTCCTTCATTTCTAGGGCTATATAGTACACTGTCTTTGATCAATTTCATTAGATTTCGTATTTTACTGTTTTGGCCTCATTTTGTAGGTTATAGTCCACAGTTTACGACCGTTGTCGTGAAATTTTGTGTTTGACTATTTTAGCCTCATCTATGGGCTATAGTCCACAGTTTAAAGCAACTTTCGTGAGAATTTTTATTTCCCACATTTTGAGGGCTATTGTACACTGTTTTCGATCACTTTCTTGAGATTTCGTATTTTACTGTTTTGGCCTCATTTTGTGGGTTGTAGTCCACAGTTTCCGGGCGTTTTCGTGAAATTTTGTATTTAACTGTTTTTGCCTAATTTGTGGTCTATATAGTCCACAGTTTTCAGCGACTTTCGTGAGATTTTTTATTTCCCTCATTTTGTGGGCTATAGTACACTGTTTTCGATTAATTTCATGAGATTTTGTATTTTACTATTTTGGCCTCATTTTGTGGGTTGTAGTCCACAGTTTCCGTCCGTTTTCGTGAAATTTATTATTTGACTGTTTTAGTCTCATTTGTGGGCTATATATAGTCAGACAAATTTCGGCAACTTTCATGAGATTTTTTATTTCCCTAATTTTGTGGGCTATAGTACACTCTTTTCGACCACTTTCATGAGATTTCGTATTTTACTGTTTTTGGCCTCATTTTGTGTGTTATAGTCCACAATTTCCGGCCGTTTTCGTGAAATTTTGTATTTGACTTTTTCAGCCGCATTTGTGGGCTATATTCCACAGTTTTGGCCACTTTAGTGAGATTTTTTATGTCCTTCATTTTGTGGGCTGTGGTCCACTGTTTCGAGTTTTTTTCGTGAAAATTTGTATTTGATTGTTTTTGCCTCATTTGTGGGCTATAGTCTGTTATTTTTGGTCACTTTTGTGAGATTTTTTATTTTCCTCATTTTGTGGGATATAGTACACTGTTTTCGATCACTTTCATGAGATTTCGTGTTTTTCAGTTTTGGCCTCATTTTTTGGGTTATATTCCATAGTATCTGGTTTCGAGAAATTTTTTATTTGACTGTTTTAGGCTTATTTGTGGGCTATAGTCCACAGTTTTCGGCTACTTTCGTGAGATTTTTTGTTTCCCTAATTTTGTGGGCTAAAGTACACAGTTTTTGATCAATTTCATGAAATTTCGTATTTTACTGTTTTGGCATCATTTTGTGGGTTATAGTCCACAGTTTCCGACTGTTTTCGTGAAATTTTGTATTTGACTGTTTTAACCTTATTTGTGGGCATATAGTCCACCGTTTTCGGCAACTTTCGTGAGAATTTTTTTTCCTCATTTTGTGGGCTATTGTACACTGTTTTTGATCACTTTCTTGACATTTCTTATTTTACTGTTTTGGCCTCATTTTGTAGGTTATAGTCCACAGTTTCGACCGTTTTCGTGAAATTTTGTATATGATTGTTTTAACCTCATTTGTGGGCTATAGTGCACTGTTTAAGCCACTTTCGTGAGATTTTTTATTTTCCTCATTTTGTGGGCTTTATAGTACACTGTTTTCGATTAATTTCATGAGATTTCGTATTTTACTGTTTTGGCCTCATTTTGTGGGTTATTCTCCACAGTTTCCGACTGTTTTCGTGAAATTTTTTATTTGACTGTTTTAGCGTCATCTGTGGGCTATAGTCCATAGTTTTCGGTAACTTTTGTGAGAGTTCTTATTTCCCTCATTTTGTGGTAGGGGTGGACGACTATTATCCGAACCGACCAATCCGAACCAATCCAACCCGAAGCAACCGGTTTTTAACCGAACCAATTAGGGGTTTGGGTTGGTCCGGTTCTTGATCTTCAAAAACCAACTGGACCGGTTCGGTTGTTGGATGAGGCTTTCAAATAACCGATGAAACCGAACTGACCATACGTCTATGCATATGTCCATAAAAAATATAGTTCTCCTTTAATTTCTTGAATATGCAAATAGCCATTTCTCATTTTCTTGGAGATACAAACTTTCTTCTTTAATTTTTTTAATACAAACTGAGCATTTATTCTACCTATGTTTTGATTGTCCATAATCCTGTGTGTTATTTTGTTGAGAAATGCTTGATTTACAGTGTGACCCAGCTTAATAGAATCATGAAGTTGATGTAACATTTAGTAGTTACTTTAATCAAGTCAAGCAGAAATTGTTTTCTAAATTTTTTTTTATTGTAGCTGAAATTCAATTAGCTATGGTTATTGATGTTTCTTTTATGAAAATAAACTAAGATTACAGAAGTATGCAAGTGCAAAAGCAGTTTATCTCACCCATTTAAACGTCATCATCTCAAACAATTAATGCAAAATTCATTAACTTGTGATTTTATGAATCTTCATTTTAAATTCATTTTTGAATAACAAATAGCAGGTTGTTTCTTAAGTTTGATTGAAGTTGATCTTTTAAAATTCAACAACATTATGAATGATGTTGAAGGTGAGAAGTAACACGCTAAACCGACCATCCAATCCAATCCAAACCGAGCTTAATCGGCTTGGATGGAAATCGATCCAATCAAGGTTCGGATTGGTTGCGGATGAAAAAATTAAAAAACCGATTTTGTTTGGATCGGTGGTGGATGGTCCATATTAGGTCAGATACCGACCGATGCCCACGCCTATTTTGTGGGCTATTGTACACTATTTTCGATTACTTTCTTGAGATTTCGTATTTTACTGTTTTGGCATCATTTTGTGGGAGTCCACAGTTTCCGGGCATTTTCGTGAAATTTTGTATTTAACTGATTTAGCCTCATTTGTGGGCTATATAGTCCATAGTTTTCGTCGACTTTCGTGAGATTTTTTATTTTCCCTCATTTTGTGGGCTAGTACACTGTTTTCGATAAATTTCATGAGATTTCGTATTTTATTGTTTTGGCCCCATTTTGTGCGTTATAGTCCACAGTTTCTGACCGTTTTCGTGAAATTTTATATTTGACTTTTTAGCCTCATTTGTGGGCTATATAGTCCACAAATTTCAGCAATTTTCGTGAGTTTCCCCCCCTCATTTTGTGGGCTATAGTACACTATTTTCGATCACTTTCATGAGATTTCCTATTTTACTGTTTTTGGCCTCATTTTGTGTTATAGTCCACACTTTCCGGCCGTTTTCGTGAAATTTTGTATTTGACTTTTTTCAGCCTCATTTGTGGGATAGAGTTCACAGTTTTGGCCACTTTCGTGAGATTTTTTATGTCCCTTATTTTGTGGGCTATAATCCACTCTTTCGAGTAGTTTTCGTGAAAATTTATATTTCACTGTTTTAGCCTCCTTTGTGCGCTATAGTCCGTAGTTTTCGGTCACTTTCGTGAGATTATTTTATTTTCCTCATTTTGTGATAGTACACAGTTTTCGGTCACTTTAATGAGATTTCATATTTTTACTATTTTGGCCTAATTTTTTGGGTTACATTTCACAGTTTCCGGCCGTTTTCGTGAAATTTTTTATTTGACTGTTTTATCCTCATTTGTGGGCCATAGTCTACAGTTTTCGGCCACTTTCGTGAGATTTTTTATTTCCCTCATTTTGTGGGATAAAGTACACTGTTTTCGATCACTTTTATGTGATTTTGAATTTTACTGTTTTGGCCTCATTTTGTGGGCTATAGTCCACAGTTTCCGGCCGTTTTCGTATTTGACTGTTTTAGCCTCATTTGTGGGCTATATTCCACTATTTTCGGCCACTTTCTTGAGATTTTTTATTTTCCATATTTTGTGGGCTATATAGTACACTTTTTTCGATCAATTTCATGAGATTTCTAATTTTACTGTTTTGGCGTCATTTTGTGGGTTATATTCCACAGTTCCCCGTCATTTTCGTGAAATTTTTTTATTTGAAAGTGGCCGAAAACTGTTTTGGCTATAATCCACAGTTTCGAGTTTTTTTGGTGAAAATTTGTGTTTGACTGTTTTAGCCTCATCTGTGGGCTATAGTCCACGGTTTTCGGCCACTTTCATGAGATTTTTTATTTCCCTCATTTTGTGGGGTATAGTACATAGTTTTCGATCACTTTCATGAGATTTCGTATTTTACTAATTTTTTGGGTTTATTCCACAGTTTCCGGAGTTTTCGTGAAATTTTTATTTGACTGTTTTAGCCTCTTTTGTGGGCTATAGTCCACAGCTTTCGGTCACTTTCGTGTGATTTTTTATTTCCCTCATTTTGTGTGCAAAAGTACACTGTTTTCGATCAATTTCATGAGATTTCGTATTTTACTGTTTTGGCCTCATTTTGTGGGTTATAGTCCACAATTTTCAGCCACTTTTGTGAGATTTTTTATTTTCTTTTATTTTTTGGGCTATAGTACACTGTTTTCGATCACTTCATGAGATTTTGTATTTTACTGTTTTGGCCTCATTTTGTGGGTTATAGTCCACAGTCTCGGGGCGTTTTCGTGAAATTTTGTATTTAACTGTTTAAGCCTCATTTGGGGGATATAGTCCATAGTTTTCGGCCACTTTCGTGAGATTTTTTTATTTCCCTCATTTTGTGGGCTATAGTGCACTGTTTCGATCAATTTCATGAGATTTCGTATTTTACTGTGTTGGCCCCATTTTGTGTGTTATAGTCCACAGTTTCCGACCGTTTTCGTGAAATTTTATATTTGACTGTTTTATCCTCATTTGTGGACTATATAGTCCACAGTTTTCGGCAAGTTTCGTAGGATTTTTTATTTCCCCCATTTTGTGAGCTAGTACACTATTTTCGATCACTTTCATGAGATTTCTTATTTTATAGTTTTTTGCCTCATTTTGTGTGTTATATAGTCCACAGTTTCCGGGCGTTTTCGTGAAATTTTGTATTTGTCTTTGTTACCCACATTTGTGGGCTATTGTCCACAGTTTTTGGCCACTTTCGTGAGATTTTTTATGTCCTTCATTTTGTGGGCTATCCACTGTTTCGAGTTATTTTCGTGAAAATTTTGTATTTGACTGTTTTAGCCTCATTTTTGGGCTATAGTACACAGTTTTCGGTCACTTTCATGAGATTTTTTATTTCCCTCATTTTGTAAGCTATAGTATACTATTTTTGATCACTTTCATGAGATTTCGTGTTTTACTGGTTTGGTCTCATTTTGTGAGTTAGTCCACAGTTTCCGACCGTTTTTGAGAAAATTTGTATTTAACTATTTTAACCTCATTTGTGGGCTATATAGTACACTGTTTTAGATAAATATAATGAGATTTCGTATTTTACTGTTTTGGCCTCATTTTGTGTCATATAATGCATATTTTCAGACTGTTTTCGTGAAATTTTGTATTTGACTGTTTTAGGATCATTTGTAGGTTAGTCCACAGTTTTCAGCCACTTTTGTGAGAATTTTCCCCCCTCATTTTGTGGGCTATATAGTACATTGTTCGATCAATTTCATGAGATTTCGTATTTTACTGTTTTGGCCTCATTTTGTGGGTTATATTCCATAGTTTCCGGACGTTTTCTTGAAATTTTTTATTTGACTCTTTTAGCCTCATTTGTGGGCTATTGTCCACAATTTTCGACCACTTTCGTGGGATTTTTTATTTCTATCATTTTGTGCTCTATATATAGTACACTGTTTTCGATCACTTTCAAGAGATTTCGTATTTTACTGTTTTCGCCTCATTTTGTGGGTTTTAGTCCACAGTTTCCGACGGTTTTCGTGAAATTTTGTATTTGACTTTTTTAGCCTCATTTGTGTGCTATATTCCACAGTTTTGCCACTTTCGTGAGATTTTTTATGTCCCTCATTTTTTGGGCTATAGTCCACTGTTTCGAGTTGTTTTCGTGAAAATTTGTATTTGACAGTTTTAGCCCATTGGTGGGCTATAGTCCGTAGTTTTCGGTCACTTTCGTGAGATTTTCCATTTCCCACATTTTGTGGGATCTAGTACCCATTTTTTGATTGCTTCATTTGTGGGCTATAGCATCCTGTTTTCGATCACTTTCTTGAGATTTTGTATTTTACTGTTTTGGCCACATTTTCTCGGTTATAGGCCACAGTTTCCGGCCGTTTTCGTGAAAATTTTGTGTTTGACTGTTTTAGCCTCATTTGTGGGTTACTTTCGTGAGTTTTCGGTCACTTTCGTGAGATTTTTTATTTCCTTTATTTTGTGGCCTATAGTATATTGTTTTCGATCACTTTAATGAGATTTCGTATTTGACTGTTTTGGCCTCATTTTGTGTGTTATAGTCCACGCTTTCTGGCCGTTTTCGTGAAAATTTGTATTTGACGGTTTTAGCCTCATTTGTTGGCAATAGTTCATAGTTTTCGGTCACTTTCGTGAGATTTTTTATTTCCATCATTTTGTGGGCTATAGTACACTGTTTTCGATCACTTTCATGAGATTTCGTATTTTACTGTTTTGACCTCATTTTGTGTTTTATAGTCCACAGTTTCCGGCTGTTTTCGTGAAATTTTGTATTTGACTTTTTTAGCCTCATTTGTGGGATATGGTCCACAGTTTTCGGCCACTTTCGTGAGATTTTTTATTTCTCTCATTTTGTGGGCTATATAGTACACTGTTATCGATCAATTTCATGAGATTTCGTATTTTACTGTTTTGGCCTCATTTTGTAGGTTATATTCCACAGTTTCCGGTCATTTTCGTGAAATTTTTTATTTGACTGTTTTAGCCTCATTTGTGGGCTATAGTCCACAGTTTTCGGCCACTTTCATAAGATTTTTTATTTCTATCATTTTGTTGGCTATAGTACACTATTTTCGATCATTTCATGAAATTTCATATTTTACCTTTTGGCCTCATTTTGTGGGTTATAGTCCACAATTTCCGGTTGTGTTCGTGAAATTCGTATTTAATTGTTTTAGCCTCATTTGTGGGCTATAGTCCACAGTTTTCGGCCACTTTCGTGAAATTTTTTATTTCCCCCATTTTGTGGGCTATAGTACACTGTTTTCAACCACTTTCATGAGATTTCGAATTTTACTGTTTTGGACAAATTTTGTGGGTTATAATCCACCGTTTCCGGCCGTTTTTGTGAAAATTTGTATTTGAATGTTTTAGCCCCATTTGTGGGCTATATAGTCCACAGTTTTCAGCTACTTTCGTGAGATTTGTATTTCCCTCATTTTGTGGGCTATATAGTACACTGTTTCCAATCAATTTCACGAGATTTTGTATTTTACTATTTTGGCCAGATTTTGTGGGTTATAGTCCACAGTTTCCGACCGTTTTCGCAAAATTTTGTATTTAACTATTTTAGCCTCATTTGTGGGCTAAGTCCACAGTTTTCGGCAACCTTCGTGATAATTTTTATTTCCCTCATTTTGTCGGCTATTGTACATTGTCTTCGATCACTTACTTGAGATTTGGTATTTTACAGTTTTGGCCTGATTTTGTGGGTTATAGTCCACTGTTTCCAGCCGTTTTCGTGAAATTTTGTATTTGACTGTTTTAGCCTCATTTGTGGGCTATAGTGCACAGTTTTCGGTCACTTTCGTGAGATTTTTCATTTCCCTCATTTTTTGTGGGCTATATTACACTGTTTTCGATCACTTTCATGAGATTTCCTATTTTACTATTTTTTGCCTCGTTTTGTGTGTTATATATAGTCCACTGTTTCCGACCGTTTTCGTGAAAAATTGTATTTGACTGTTTTAGCCTCATTTGTGTGCTATAGTCCGCTGTTTTCGGCCACATTCCTAAGATTTTTTATTTACCTCATTTTGTGGGCTATATAGTACACGGTTTTCCCTCAAATTCATGAGATTTCATATTTTACTGTTTTGGCCTCATTTTGTGGGTTATAGTCAACTGTTTCTGGCCGTTTTCGTGAAATTTTGTATTTGACTGTTTTAGCCTCATTTGTGGGCTTTAGCGCACAGTTTTCAGCCACTTTGGTGAAATTTTTTATTTCCCTCATTTCGTAGGCTAAAGTATACTGTTTTCGATCACTTTCCTTATATTTCGTATTTTACAGTTTTGGCCTCATTTTGTGGGTTATAGTCCACAGTTTTCAGGCGTTTTCGTGAAATTTTGTATTTAACGGTTTTAGCCTCATTTGTGGGCTATAGTCCATAGTTTTCGGTGACTTTTGTGGGATTTTTTATTTCCCTCATTTTGTGGGCTATAGTACACTGTTTTCGATCACTTTCATGAGATTTCGTATTTTACTGTTTTGGCCTCATTTTGTGGGTATAGTCCACAATTTCCGACCGTTTTCGTGAAATTTTATATTTGACAAATTTAGCCTCATTGTGGGCTATATAGTCCACAGTTTTCGGCAACGTTTGTGAGATTTTTTATTTCCCTCATTTTGTGGGCTATAGTACACTATTTTCGATCACTTTCATGAGATTTCGTATTTTCCTGTTTTTGGCCTTATTTTGTGTGTTATAGTCCACAGTTTCCGACCGTTTTTGTGAAATTTTATATTTGACTTTTTCAGCCTCATTTGTGGGCAATAGTCCACAATTTTGGCAACTTTCATGAGATTTTTGATGTCCCTCATTTTGTGGGCTATAGTCCACTGTTTCGAGTTGTTTTCGTGAAAACTTGTATTTGACTGTTTTAGCCTCATTTGTGGTCTATAGTCCGTAGTTTTCGGTCACTTTCGTGAGAGTTTTTTTATTTCCCTCATTTTGTGGGATATAGTACACCGTTTTCAAGCGATTTCGTATTTTACTATTTTGGCATATTTTTTGGGTTATATTCCACAGTTTTCGGCCACTTTCGTGAGATTTTTTATTTCCCTCATTTTGTGGGTGTACACTGTTTTCGATCACTTTCATGAGATTTTGTATTTTAATGTTTTGGCCTCATTTTGTAGGTTATACTCCACAGTTTCCGGCCGTTTTCGTGAAAATTTATATTTGACTGTTTTAGTCTCATTTGTGTGCTATAGTCCACTGTTTTCGGCCACTATCGTGAGATTTTTTATTTTCCTCATTTTGTGGGCTATAATCCACAGATTCGAGTTGTTTTCGTGAAAATTTGTTTTTAACTGTTTTAGCCTCATTTGTGGGATATTGTCCACTGTTTTCGGCCACGTTCATGAGATTTTTTATTTCCCTCATTTTGTGGGCTATATAGTACACTGTTTTGGATAAATTTCATGAGGTTTTGTTTTTTTTACTGTTTTGGCCTCATTTTGTGGGCAATAGTCCACAGTTATCGGTCACTTTCGTGAGATTTTTTATTTTCCTCATTTTGTGGGCTATAGTACACTGTTTTCGATCACTTTCCTGTGATTTCGTATTTTAATGTTTTGGCCTCATTTTGTGGGTAGTCCACAGTTTCCGGTTGATTTTGTGAAAATTTGTATTTGACTGTTTTAGCCTCATTTGTGGGATATAGTCCACTGTTTTCGGCCACTTTCGTGAAATTTTTTATTTCCCTCACTTTGTGGGTTATATAGTACACTATTTTCTATCAATTTAATGAGATTTCTTATTTTACTATTTTGGCCTCATTTGTGGGTTATATTCCACCGTTTTCGGCCACTTTCGTGAGAATTTTTATTTCCCTCATTTTGTGGGCAATTGTACACTGTTTTTGATCACTTTCTTGAGATTTTATATTTTATTGTTTTGGCCTTATTTTTGTGGATTTTATAGTCGACAGTTTCCGACCGTTTTCGTGAAAATTTGTATTTGACTGTTTTTGCCTCATTTGTGTGCTATAGTCCACAGTTTTTGGCCACTTTCGTGAGATTTTTTATTTCCCTCAATTTGTGGGCTATATGGTTCACTGTTTTCAATCAATTTCATGAGATTTCGTATTTTACTGTTTTTGACTCATTTTGTGCGTTATAGTCCACAGTTTCTGGCCGTTTTCGTCAAAATTTGTATTTAACTGTTTTAGCCTCATTTGTGGGCTATATAGTCCACAGTTTTTGGCGACTTTCGTGAGTTTTTTATTTCTCTCATTTTGTGGGCTATATAGTACACTGTTTTTGATTAATTTCATGAGATTTCGTATTTTACTATTTTGGCTCCATTTTGTGCGTTATAGTCCACAGTTTCCGTCCATTTTCGTGAAATTTTGTATTTGACTGTTTTAGCCTCATTTGTGAGCTATATAGTCCACAGTTTTGGCCACTTTCGTGAGATTTTTTATGTCCCTCATTTTGTGGGCTATAGTCCACTGTTTCGAGTTGTTTTCGTGAAAATTTGTATGACTGTTTTAGCATTATTTGTGAGCTATAGTCCGTAGTTTTCGGTCACTTTCGTGAGATTTTTTATTTCCCTCATTTTGTGGGATATAGTACACCGTTTTCGATCACTTTCATGAGATTTCATATTTTACTATTTTGGCCACATTTTTTGGGTTATATTCCACAGTTTTCGGCGTTTTTGTGAGATTCTTTATTTCCCTCATTATGTGGGCTATATAGTACACTATTTTCGATCAATTTCATGAGATTTCGAATTTTACTATTTTGGCCTTATTTTGGGGGTTATATTCCACAGTTTTCCGTCGTTTTCGTGAAATTTTTTATTTGACTGTTTTAGACTCACTTGTGGGCTATAGTCCACAGTTTCCGGCCACTTTCGTGAGAATTTTTATTTTTCTCATTTTGTGGGCTATCTTCCACTATTTTCGATCACTTTCATGAGATTTCGTATTTTACTGTTTTGGCCTCATTTTGTGGGTTATAGTCCACAGTTTTTTGCCGTTTTCGTGAAAATTAGTATTTGACTATTTTAGCCTCATTTGTGGGCTATAGTGCACAGTCGTCGGCCACTTTCGTGAGTTTTTTTATTTCCCTCATTTTTTGGGCTATATAGTACACTGATTTCGATCAATTTCATGAGATTTTCTATTTTACTGTTTTGGCCTCATTTTATGGGTTATAGT